>JAOTNS010001700.1:0-245366 GCA_028476615.1 Culter alburnus
ACGTTCAATAGGTATAAAGACCAGTATGGACCAGATAGAAATCATATCAGACGGTTTTAGTTAGATTTTCACCTTCTTCCATCTTCCTTTTTCTCACTTGTTGTGCTGTACGTGTTTATGGTGTAGTTGTTTGGGGATGAGCTCATGGCTCCTCCGTTAGGTCCGTGCTGAATAGGCTATACTTTACACACCATTTCTCTGGCCACTTACTGATAAACCTCATTACGCATCAAATGGGCACAAATTGCCTCAGTCTTGCAATGCTATCTGGATGAATAGATCCCTCCTTTGCTCTGAGGCTGTAATAGAGCTGTGTTTGTGTGTCTGAGCAGGCTACCTAGCGTGCTTCTATTTATGTTGTTTTCTCTTGTTTGTGCTTTTAAGTCTCTGAGTTTTGTTGTGTTGTACTTTACGTACTAAAGCACTTACTGAGGTATATTTATCTTTGGATATACCACCTTGCAGTAAAAGTGTAACACACAAACAACTGTAGCCCTAGCCAGATTGCCTGGCTCTGTTTGCATGCTGCTGGGGGAACAGAGATAGAGGGGCTGATAATGCGTTATCAGATGAGTGGAGGAGGGAGAGAAAGAGTTCTGTTCACAATCACTGATCTGGTTCTCCGTTAAGCCAATTAAGCTCATTACCAGTTCAGCCCATTCTGGCACTTTACACACACACTCACGCAGAGAAACATATGTGGCTATAAAGTTTTCTTAGTGTTTGAACCATCCACAGTGTCCTAACCAGCAGCATTCTATTTGGAAGTGCATTAGAATGCTACTTGAAGTCAACTACTAGCTTTTGTGGAAATCTAGACAATCAAACACCTGCAGATCTATTGTTATCATCAGTGATGGGGTAACGCATTACAAGTAACTTATGTATTCAGATTACTTTTATGTAACTAGTAAAGTAACACATTACTTTTTCAATTTACAACAAAATATCCAAGTTACTTTTTCAAATAAGTAATGCAAGTTACTTTTTCACACAAGCAAGCTCAGCCCAGGTGAGAAAAAGTACCGCAAAAGTAATGCAACACATTACTTTTCATAAAAAGTAACTAATGCAATTAGTTTTTTTAGGGAGTAATGCAATATTG
The DNA here is from genome assembly GCA_028476615.1 of Culter alburnus. Lineage (NCBI taxonomy): Eukaryota > Metazoa > Chordata > Actinopteri > Cypriniformes > Xenocyprididae > Culter > Culter alburnus. The sequence goes on from JAOTNS010001700.1 coordinate 1,106, forward strand.
TAATGCATTACTTTGTATAATCAATTGTAATGCATTACTTTGTATTATGTGGAAATCTAGACAATTAAACACCTGCAGATCTATTGTTATCATCAGTGATGGGGGTAACACATTACAAGTAACTTATGTAATCAGATTACTTTTCAAGTAACTAGTAAAGTAACACATTATTTTTCAATTTACAACAAAATATCCAAGTTACTTTTTCAAATAAGTAACACAAGTTACTTTTTCACACAAGCAAGACCAGTCCAGGTGAGAAAAAGTAATGCAAAAAGTAATGCAAAATAATGTAACGCATTACTTTTCATAAAAATGTAACACAATTAGTTACACTTTTAGGGTGTAACGCAATATTGTAATGCATTACTTTTAAAAGTAACTTTCCAAAACACTGATTATCATGCAAAACTAACTTCTGACCATAAATGCCTCTCATTTTAACATGTCAGAAGTTGAATATATAAAATTGGAATATGTTGAAAATGAAACCATGTCCTTACCGACTGGGCCGGATCGGCACGGAATGGAACGGTTAAGCAAAGAGAACGGTTTGGCCTGAAGGTGGAAAAGCAGCTATTGTTTTGCGCCTGCTAAGAATTCATTGTGCACCTACTGTACACTAAACCAGTGCTGCTAAAAATTAATAGAGCTCTTAGTATAAAACTTTGCAATAGTTGACATGGTTGTTAATTTGTTACTTTAATTTCATTAAAGTGTAGCTGAGGTTAAATGAGGACATTTTTAAAGCACCGCTGCCCCATGGCATCCCTGTATTGTTCAGTCTGTGTTAATTAGAATCAGCATCCACTCACTCTCTGTGCCCTATTGGGGGTTGCGAAATGTGTTTTCATGCTGTTGCCCCCTGTGGTGAAGGTTATGTATTGCGGACATGCACCTCACGTTCTGGACCCCAGGGCAGGGAATTAGACTGGTAAATAGGTCAACATAGACACAAAGGAACTACGGCCAGAGGAAGTGGCAGTGCTGTTATTCTCATCTGCCTAAACAGTCAGGAATGGGGAAAGGGGGATTCAAATAGTCTGGAATCTCAAATCAATTCCCTTTCACGCCCCATACCTCATACGGAACGCTCTTAACCGCACACACATGGTTGATCACATATGAAAGCAGTTACATGCAAGTGCATTCATGAGATACAGGTGCAGTAACACACACAAAATCACCCAGATGCTGTGTGGCAGATACACATACACATACGCAGTCTATAAATATTTAGATTAAATCCTTATCACTCCAGTTAATTAGCACAAAAATTACATTCACAATGAGATACGATCAATCAACATTCAGCCGTCTGCAATCACTGTTTACAGTGACCCTCAGTGTTTGCATGAATACTAATGCATGCACACACACAAAGCTGCATGATTAATGAAGGCAGTTTGAGACAAAGACCAGGGTCACACCTCTTCTCTCCTCCCATGGCGGTGCATCCAATAATAAGACCTGTTTTAATAACACCGGCTCTTTTTAATAAAGCTCCATCACCTTGGCGACTGATCCGGGCAAGATTCCACACCGCCCTCGTGTGACCGGGAAGCACTGACCCCATTGACATAAGAACCCCTCTGTGTATAAAGTAATTCTTTTGATTTAAAGAGAACACACATCCGATTGTTCAGAGGCTCCTCTCTGTGCATTTTGGGAGATGAATTTAAGGTCTTGACATCGCCTTTGACCAATACTGTAATGTACACTAAGAGACCTCATGCTGAGCCTGCAGTCGCATTGGCTGGGTCTGGCAGGATGGCCTTGAAATAACAGTAATACTTCACAAAGCATACTTTTTCCATACCAGTTTTTGGAAATCATGAGCCTCTTAGGATTGTTTGGAGTGGATTTTTTGTTGTGTTTTGTTAGTTTAAAGCTGCAGTGTATAATTTCTGCTGCACCAGCCAAAATGACAGAATAACAACGTTTTATTATTATTATTATTATTTTAAAAACTTGAACAATGTCTCTTAATAATGACATTCAAGCATGTCTTTCATTGGTTGGACAAACAAATAATCCACTTTTGGGAAAATCAACCTATAAATAGCCTTCTTAATTAAATTTGTCTTTGCATGTTATTATTTATTTATTTTTTTTTTCTTTATCTTTTAAGGGGCATGGACAACAGAAATATATTTGCCTTTATAGCAATGCTTTTTGAGTATTTATCATCTTGACCTGCTTTGATAAACAACAGTGTGAACTGCACTAGTATGCAGAGATTAGCCAATCATAACATTTATGTCATTTATATAAGTCTTAAAGGTACAGTAGTAAACAACCTGTTTATGTCCTATGGCCTACCTTATATGTTACATCTTCACCTTGCAGTTGCCAGAAGGTTTCTTTTTTTCTTTTTTCTTTTTTTTAAATAAGGTGTAAAATAAGGTTTATTTAAGAACACTGCCGTCTGAAGTATGCAAATATGTGTGTTTTTTGACTGCTGCAGTCCAGCACGTCTTCAGCAGTGTCTCTCGGCATGTTTCAGAGGTACCACAGGCCTGTTTAGCATTCACACAGGCTCTCTGTGGCAGCCGATTGTAAAACTCTCATTCTCTCTCATGCGCTTTCCTCTGGCCCGTTGAGAGATGGCATGTCTGTCTCTCACATGGACGCCTGCACCTGTCAGATAGGGAATGCTGCAAGTCTCTTCTCATACAGCAGTACATGTGTCTGTTTATGCATGATTTAGTTCTAAAAAGTTGCACGGTTTATTTATTTACTTGATTTATTATTATTATTATTTTTTACACAGCAGTTTTTTTTTTTTTAAATGGGGGAGAGAGTGACTAAATAATAAAAGTATGTATCTTTTTTCAAATTGTCTTTTGCCTTTGGAAATAACATAACATATCACAACTCAACGTAACATAACACAAAAAATATATAACGTAACAGATCATGACGTAACATAATGAAACACAACATAACATAACATATAACATAACATATAACTCAACACAATGCCAACACAACTCTTAATGTAACATGACATAATAACATATAACATAATATAACTCAACATAACATAATGTAACAACGTGATGTAATGTAACATACATAACCTAACATACAATACAATACATAGCGTAACATATATAATGTAACATATAACATAACAGATCATAACATAACACTTAACATAATAGCATATAACATAACTCAACATAACTTAATGTATTGTAACAACGTGATGTAACGTAACATACTTAGTGTAACACGCATAATGTAATGCAATGTATGCAATGCAACACAATGCGACACAATGTAACGTAACATAAATACATAACGCAACAAATAAAATGTACAACATAACATAATAACATATAATTCAACATAACGTAATGTAATGTAACAACTGTAATAACGTATAACATAACTACAAATACTCAACATAACATATAATGTAACATGACATAACATAATATATAATAATTCAACATAACGTAATGTAATGTAACAATGTAACATAATGTATAACATAACTCAACATAACTTAACGTATTGTAACAATGTGATGCAACGTAACATACATATGTAACATACTTAGTGTAACATGCATAATGTAATGTAATATAATGCAATACAACACAATACGACACAACATGTACGTAACAATATAATAACATAACTCAACGCAACACAAACAACATAACATATATGTAACATGACATAACATAACATAACATAACAAACAACATAACATAACATAACATACATAACCATAACATAACATAACATAACATAACATAACATAACATAACATAACATAACATATCAAATATGTATTTTAATTTTGCATTTGTTAAATGGTTTTAGCTTTGCATATTTAGGAATAGTGCATGACGACCACTCTATTATGTTGTGCTATATATACTTTACAAGTGGTCTTGTAACAAACTGTAGATAATTGGACCTCTTCAGTGGTTGAATAGAGCCTGAGACATGAATGATTGAAGGTCTCTTTGAAGTATGTGGGATAAGACCTACACGAATAACAGCCATCTTTCGTTATTTCTTTGTAAAATGACCTTTTGTGTCTTTTTTGAGACGAGTGCACATTGTTGTGCACTTCAGACTCATGTAGTGCAAAATAATGCCACATGTACTCCATGTTTCCAGAATGCCTGTTTTTAGTTATTTGGGCACCATCAACAAGAAGAACTTGTTTGAACCGTTCTTCCAGCATTCGCTTTCATCAGCATGTTCTCAGGCATGTTTAACTTAAGTCTGAAGATTGTGTACTAGTTATTAAGCCATTATGTTTGGTTCCTGTCCAAGCTTTTAGGTATGAGGAAGATTTTATTGCTCAGAGGTAGTTTATGCATACCTCGGGTATGCAACTTTCTGTCATCATTTGTGGTAGTTGTACCATAGATGGACACATACCTCCACTTTGTTAGGTGGTTGCTTCATAAGATTCCCGTATAAAGGAGAAATACACCAATAATGTGACCTAGTCACACAGAGTAACCACCACAAAGAATAGTGTGTGTTGTTTCCCATTATTTGTGTGACAGAAGCCAATTTCAGCACTGCATTACAGGCTGTCAGGCGTCTGTGTTTTGCACATTTACAGGATTTCCTGTGAGGAGTGTTTCTCCGCTTTGGGTTACAGATTGAGGACTCCTTCAGAACGAAGAGATTGATGGAAGTTTTAGACAATCCTGTCAGGAGGACATTGTTGAAACATTGTTTGTGCTATGAAAGATATGTCTGGGGAAATGTTTTTGTTCCTTTTCAACAAATGATCAGAGAAAAGAGGCACTTAACCTTCAGAAAATATTTGTCTCAGACTTGATATTAAATGCACTCATTTTATATTATGTTCTTCCTTTTTGAAACCCTTTGGTAACAGGTTTGCAGATTTAGCCTAAATTAAGCTTAAGTAGGGTTTTATATTATTATATTTCTTACATTTAATTGGTAACAGGATTGAATATTTGACCAAATACTCTTCACACTGAAATTTATTTTAAAGTTAAGAAAATTTAGTTGAAGAAAATACTTTTTTTCCTTGTAAAATGTGTATGTTTGTTTGTTTGTTTGTTGATTGATTGATTGATTAAAAATGATGCAGTGACAGCATGCAAAGTATGGAACACATTTATGATAATTTATTATTCTGCAATGAATTGAATAATGGCTTAAAATTCAAAATTCTGACATTTATTGTATGATTTTAATTGTTAGATTTAATCGAGAAGGTCAAGACGAGTGAGGGAGGAAATGACATGACTTTTTTTTCCTGTGATAGATAGTTCATCAAACATATCTAATATTTCGAGGACATGGAATTTGCACCTTTATTGCAATAAGACACCAATTTGTACTTTCATTCATGAAAAGTGCCTCAAGTTTTTTTGTTGTATAGATATCAGTTAATAGTGTTTCTTGTTTCTTGGAATTTCAAATGATCACATTACAACTTTCATAATTCTGTTGTGCACGCTTATGAACAGGAACGAGTCATATCAGGATACTTCAGTATTTCTGGGGGCCTTGTGAAAAATAAGATGCTATTTTCCTGTATTTCTAGAGTTGTGTCTCAATATGAGGAACAGGAGAGCGTCTCCGAGGCTTTCTGAGGGGAATCCCAGCATTAGTGAGACTGTAATTTAGTACTTACTCGACACATTCGTCCTTGTACACACGCACACAGTCATAATGTTTCTTACCCCGCTTTCAGATGTTTTTTTGTTTTGTTGTTTACCCAGAAGCGTTGTTGGAAAGGTCAGCATTTATTGAGTTTTCAAAGAAAAGGAGCGTCTAAAAGCCTACAGAGAAAACCATATGTTTGGCTTGTTCACCGATGGACACAAGAAAAATCATCACTGTCTGTTTCCCGACATCAAGCGCAAAGGTCACGCTGTGCTCAAATAAGATCTTACAGCATTCAGACGGCTGGTGACATTTTAATTGTCATTGGTTAAAAAGAACAGTTGTTAAAAATGATGGACGGACTGATGAGAGACCATAAAGACGTCACTTTACTGCGATAGGTCATTTGTTTTTATTTCTCCTTTCTCCTTTTAGAAATCGGCTTTGGGGAATAACTAACAAAAAGTCATCATGCTGATGACTACATTTTTGAGTAATATACCTAACTTTTTGCATCTTTTTTGTTGCAAAATACACATATATATATATAGGGGGTTGGGTTGGGTTGGGTTGGGTTGTGTGCACACTGGCATGTGTGTGTGCTTCTAATGTATGCATGTATTACACACGTGCCCATTAGGCGTCTAACAGCAGCTCCAGTGGGACTGTTTTGTCATGGCTAATAGGATTAAAATTGGAAGCCCAGACTCTCTTAACTTTGCCATAACAACACAGACCTATGACAATGATATGAATCATGCAATACTGTAGCTAGTGTGTGTGTGAACGTGAAGAAAAACACCCTTTGGGGCCTTATGTTCCAAGCAAAATAAAAACATACATCAAGCTCCTTATTTCGAGTCATCCCAGCGGCCCACTGAAGAAAATATCTGGCTGCTGTAAATTGCCAAGTTATAGTTGTGGGAATGAATTTTACTCTTGTTATTTCAGATGCTAAGATAGATTTTCCCCTAATCATTAAATTCCATGTGTCATGAATAGTGTACAATCTTAATTTGATCTAGAAGTCAAGGTGTGCTTTATGCCAAACATCTTGTTTGCTCGTCTATTCATAAAAGAAATCTTTGCTGTGATCTGTAATCGTGCTAAAGTAGATAAATCGTCTCTAGATATATTCCACTCCACTTTCATATCATTAACTTCAAGCTCTCCAACACAGGATTATTTTTTTATTATTATTATTATTATTTTATTTTTCCCTCCAACACAGTATTTTATAATTTATTATCTGTATTGTCTGTATCTCAGCTTCAGTGGGTCTCTGGGTCGTGTGAACGAAGCTAAGTCAAGTCTCAATACTGTTTTTCTAGGGTAGAACTAGCCTACCCATAAAAGCACAGGCAAAACTCTCCCCAGAGTCTCTCCGATTGCCTGCTATTAAAGCCAGTGTGCTGACAGACGGCCTGTATTAGCTTTCAGTCTGTCAACTGCTGTCTGCACAGCCTGATTAACAGGGTCAGATGCCACTGAGGTCACACCACTTACATGAGGGGCTTGTGTTAGGGTTAAGAAAACCATTTTATTATTTTATTTTATTTTATTTTATTTTATTTTATTTATTTTATTTTATTTTATTTTATTTTATTTTATTTATTTTATTTTATTTTATTTTTATTATTTATTTTGTTTTTTTGTTTTGTTTTATATTATTTATTTATTTATTTATTTATTTTTACTTTCTGCTTTTTTAGTGTTTTTGTTTAGCTATTATTTTATATTTTTCTGTTTTTTGGTTTGTTTTTTCTCTGTGGTTTGGGTTTTGTTTTGTTGTTTTTATTTTTTATTTTATTTTTTCTGTTTTGTTTTTTGTATTTTTATTTTATTTTTAATTTTTTTCTGTTTGTGTTTTTTTTATTTTATTTTACTTTTATTTTATTTTTTATTTACTTCTGTACTTTTAGTGTTTTTGTTTAGCTTTTACTTTATATTTTTCTCTTTTTTTTCCTCTCTGGTTGGGTTTTGTTTGTTATTTTATTTTTTTTCTGTATTGTTTTTTTGTGTGTGTTTTTATTCATTTTTATTTATTTTTTCTTTTGTGGTTTGGGTTTTTTATTTTTTATTTATGATTTTATTTTATTTTATTTTATTTTTTTTACTTTCTGCATTTTTTAGTGTTTTTGTTTAGCTTTTATTTATATTTTTCTATTTTGTTTTTCTCTCTTTGGTTTGGTTTTGTTTTTATTTTTTATTTTATTTTTTCTGTATTGTTTTTGTGTGTTTTTTTTCTGTTTGTGGTTTGGGTTTTGTTTTGTATTTTATTTTACTTTACTAATAAATATATATATATATATTATATATATATATAATATATATAATATCTATATATAATATAATAATATATATAAATACATTTTTTGTTGTTAGTTTTATTTTGTTTTATTATTATTTTTGTTTTGTTTGTTTTGACCCCAACCAAACATAAATTCCTATCAATAACATGAAAAATCATAAAAATCTGGAGCATTCAATGAAACCATGTGTCTGGTATTTAGTAGCAAACTTGAACCGCTTGATAAAGGTCTTTTGTATCGTGGCCTCTAGGAAGGAGAAAGTTCCTCAGCAACAGAAAGATGTTCTCTGCTGTCCGTGTTACATTTATCATGAAGACCATTAAAATGTGCAGCTTTTACTCAGGCTTGGTACACCTTCCTCTTTCATGCCCTGCAGACAGAAAGGGGGGACACACTGGTGCACTCTGGGTAAAAGGAATAAATGGCCCCATCGGATAAAGCACAGTTCACAAATGATAGCAGTGAACAGGAAAGAGGCAAAACAAGATTTATCCATTTGCAAAGTGAAACACCCTTCACTGTATAGCCATTTCTGTAGTATTATTCACATATTCATACCGTAGAACTAGACAGAGAATACATTAACCTCTAAATAATATATTAAGGGACAAAAATGTTAAACACTTTCTGTTAAGAAACACATTTTTTAATTAAATTTAATTTTTTGTAATGTTAAAAACCATTTTATTTTATTTTTATTTTATTTTATTTTTTATTTTTTTGACTATTTTTGGATAATCCATTGAATGAAATCATTTACAAATGAAATATACTTCAGTTATGCTTCATCTGTCGAAACAATGATTCAAATGGATGTCCACTATTAATTTTCTTATGCAGCAAATATTACAGTACGGCAGTGGAATGTGTTACTTGATGGATCCTCTCTCTCTCTTTCTCTCTCTCAGTTTTGGTGGTAGCAGGTGGTACGGTGACATCTGGATGATAATGAACTCTCCTCTGGGAGTTCCCTTTTTCATTTTCTCTCTCCCTCCATCTCTTTTAATCTGCACCTCATCAGGCAGGTTTAGGACCTCTGTCCCAGCCCTCCAGAGCTCTTCCATTACCCATGATGCCATAGCAGACAGCTCCAGTGATCATCCTCTCAGTTTCTTCACCTTTTCCAACATACCTTTTATCTCTTTTCCTTTCACTCTCCCTTTGTGTCTCTCACACGGTTTCTTCCTCCGGGATCTTTTCAGCATGGGACTATAATGATGCGTTAAATTCCGTCATCTGCTTCAGCAGCTGTTGTCCCAGAGGATGAGAAGTGAGAGACGGTAGAAGGACGTAGAAGGACAGCATACGTACGCTTCAGTTTCTGGTCAATGTGCTGTGACTGCTGTGATACAGCTGGAGGAACTGAGATTCTGCTAATGTTCTCTGAACTTGCTTAATTAGCATTAGCTGAAGTTCAGTAGCAGCAGGTTGTTCGGGAAGAACTGAATGAAGCATCATAGAAGCACTTCCATTTACAAAGTGTTTTAAATGTTGCCTGCAGCGAGTTTTTGGGCCTTTCTGAAGAGTTCCAATATGGTGTGCAGTGCCGTTGATCCCTTTTCCTGCATTGGGAAAGTCTTGAGTGATTACTATGGAAGCTGTTTCCACTAATGACAGCTTATAATCACTTTTACAAGATGTAATATAAGTCTTTGGTGTCCCCAGAATGTGTCTGTGAAGTTTCAGCTCAAAATACCCCACAGATCATTTATTATAGCTTGTCAAATTTGCCCCTATTTGGGTGTGAACAAAAACACGCCGTTTCTGTGTGTCACTTTAAATGCAAATGAGCTGCTGCTCCCGTCCCCCTTTCCAGAAGAGGGCGGAGCTTTAACAGCTCACGCTTCGGTTGCTCAACAACAACAAAGCTGGAGAATCTAACGCAGACAAAATGAGGATTGTCAGTAACGGTGTTCAGCCTTACATTGTTCAAACCGGAGTCGACACTGATGGAGAGACTCAGGAAGAAGTTACAACTTTTAGAATGAAACTGGATGTTTCTGAATGGTTAGAAGATAAATTTATGGAGTTGCTGTGGAGTTGATTCAACTCATCTACTAGCATGTGTCGTCATGTTAATCTTTTGTGCAAATCCAGCATTGAATTGACCCTCGTTTGTGAAGCAGTCCGGCGTAAAATGACGGCATGATAACAACACTCTACTACAACAACTCTTCCTCTTCTCTAAAGCAGTCCAACATGGCCTCACCCCCTTTGTTGCATGTTTTGCCATGGCATTAAAACTGGTACACCGTTGTCGCTTGCGAAAACAAAATGGCGGCACCGTGGGTGGAAACTAGGGGAGTGAAACCTGAGCGGCTCGTTTTTTTCACATGCTTGCAGAGAAAGGCTTACCAAAACAAAGTTACTGGGTTGGTAGCACAGAGGGCCCAGTTATAGCACTTAAACACAGAAAAAGTCAGGTTTATATGATATGCCCCCTTTAAAATAAAAAGTTACATTGTATGAGATATGAAGTCACAAATGCATATTTAATTGTTTTTCTCTGAGGCAGATCCAGGCTTCAAATTTGAAAGAAAGATGCAATCTTCAGTGTCACAAGATCCTTCTGAAATCATTCTAATATGATGTTTTGCTGCTCAAGAAACATTCTTGTGCTTAATAAGTCACATTCACACAGCAGCAGAATATGGTTATGTATTTGAGTCCTTAATTCTGTTACATTCACACACAGTTCAGTTATTTACAACTGCATTCTATAACCGCAGCCTGATTAGACTCTTTTGTCATGTTATTCGAGGCGCTACTGTAAGTTATGTACTGTAAATGGGACATTTCGAGACTCACACCTGTAAGTAAATGCGGTTGTCAATCCCAAAAACTGACAGTGGGAACGTAGCCATATTTTTGTGAGAACTGTAATATTTTAGTTTCAGGTTTAGCTTGAATGGAAAGTTCAAAAGAACATAATTAATTTGAAATTAGAATATAAATTAATTTGGAAAAAAAAAAAAAAAATCCAAACTTTTAAATGGTAGTGTACACAAGACAATTGTTGACATGTAGGGCTGGGCGATATATCGCAAGCGACGCAATATCGCGTTCATTATCGAAGGCGATTCATCTGCGATATGAACACAATATTGCGTGGCTTGTCAGTGAACTACGGCTCTGTCTATTAAATGCCGCTCCATTTGAAAGCAGGTGATGGCGATTTAGTGGCAATCAGGGAACCGGCTTTACTGACGAAATGCGCGTGACAATCGCATGCGATATATCGCCCAGCCCTATTGACATGCTGTAAGATTTTTTGATTTGAGAGGAATAAGAATAAAGAGGACACTTGTTGTCTTATTGTCATATCTGAACACAGCTTGTGACATTGAGATCTCATCTGAAGTTCTAGCATGCAGTCTTTTTCTTAGCCGAAGCATCTGAATCTTAGCAGAATCACCTCATTACTGCCTGAGAGAAACGACTGGGATATTAAATACTTTTTCTTTCAGTGGGTAAATGTGACACTTCAATGGAAGTTCATTGCATATCTCCACCACTTCATTTACATGCACTTCCAGTGGTTAGAGTCGAAACCATCATCAATGTTTGGCCATACCTTTTGCTCTTTATTCATACTCTCTTATCCCATTTATTCTTTCTGGTTGGCTTGACAGGACAGGAAAAATGGAGTGCGCCACATGAAGCGGCAAACAACCTAATTTCAATGGGCTTTGGAGAATCAATTTTGACCAGTGAAGGGCCCCTGAAATAAATGGCAGGGCCAGCATAAATAGCCATTAGGGTTTCTTATTGTCTTAGTGTCAGGTACAGAGGGTGATTTGCTGGGAAAATTGAGCGGCGGGCTGCATTTGTCAATGTGCTCTCTTGTGTGGACTCTCTCCACTGTCTTGGTAATTGGCAGAGAAATTATTCAGTCTGTTTACCTTTTGAAAGAGCCCACTGCACGACGCTAGCTACTCATAACGGATTGATCGCCTCGAGATGGAGGGCTGCAGTCCTTTCAGTGTTGTAAATGCAGTCTGGATGAAACAAGCTAATGTTATGCTTGTGAAGGTTCTGTCTCACGTAGCACCGCTTTAGTGCCACAGTTAAGAGAAGGGATCGATTTTATAACTTACTCTCAAACTACTGCTTTTATGCGTTCCCATATTAACTTGTTTTGTGAAAAAGACCAGTCTGTCAGTTTTTCAACAGTAGTTTTATTTTGCTGCACGTTAATCGGACCGGCTTGTTACTGAAGTTGTTGCTTTGCAATCTTGTATGTGAATGGCTATTAAAAAAATCATGTTGATTGAAATGCTGGTGAATATATTTAATTATTTTCTCTGCACTTAAAATAATGCTTCATTTCTCCCTAAAAAAAATCTGTTATCAGTTTTTACTTTACTTTATTTACTCCTCATGTTAAGGAGATGTTTTGAAGAATGTTCACGCTGCTTCAGTGAAAGTATACAGTTACCAGGAGTTTTTAAAGGTGCCATCGAATTGAACATTGAATTTATCTTGGCATAGTTGAATAACAAGAGTTCAGTACATGGAAATGACATACAGTGAGTCTCAAACTCTATTGTTTCCTCCTTCTTATATAAATCTCATTTGTTTAAAAGACCTCTGAAGAACAGGCGAATCTCAACATAACACCGACTGTTATGTAACAGTCGGGGTGTACGCCCCCAATTTTTGCATATGCCAGCCCATGATCGAGGCATTACACAAGGGCAGCCAGTATTAACGTCTGGATCTGTGCACAGCTGAATCATCAGACTAGGTAAGCAAGCAAGGACAATAGAGAAAAATGGCAGATGGAGCAATAATAACTGACATGATCCATGATATCATGATATTTTTAGTGATATTTGTAAATTGTCTTTCTAAATGTTTCGTTAGCATGTTGCTAATGTACTGTTAAATGTGGTTAAAGTTACCATCATTTCTTACTGTATCACGAGACAAGACTTGTTATTTTCATTTTTAAACACTTGCAGTCTGTATAATTCATAAACACAACTTCATTCTTTATAAATCTCTCCAACAGTGTAGCATTAGCCGTTCGCCACGGATCACAGCCTCAAACTCATTCAGAATACAATACTAACATAATCCGATGTATGCATGCAGCATGCATGACGAAACTTTGTAAAGAGGGTTATATTAGCTGTGTGAACTTTGTTATGCAGTGATAGAGTCAAGAGCTCGGGAGGGGGGGGAGGCGCAGCAATTAAAGGGGCCGCAGCCTGAATCGGTGCATTTCTAATTATGCCTCAAACAGGCAGTTAAAAAAAATAATTAAAATATGGGGGGTATTTTGAGCTGCAACTTCAGACACATTCAGGGGACACCTTAGATTTATATTACATCTTGTAAAAAAACGTTCGATGGCACCTTTAAATACTACCATAAAATACTATAAAATAGTCCATTTGATTAATTTGCTATATTCCAAATCGTTTGAAGCCACATGGTAGCTTTATGTGAGGAACAACCTGTTTTTGATGAAAATATCCCCACTGTCGTAGCTCATTTCCCTCATGTGCTTCAAATGTAGTGTGTCATGACCAGTGTTATTTAGTATTTATATTATATTATAGTATGCATAACATCAAAGCGACATAGTATATGTATTTACGACAATGATATGTGTGATAAAAAAAAAGAAAGAAAAGAAAAATGTTGACTTTTTCTCTCACAAATTGGTAACACTTTATTTTAGGGTCTTTTAACTAGTTGCTTATTAGCATGCATATTACTAGAATATTGGCTATTTATTAGTACTTATTAAGCACATATTAATGTCTTATTCTGCATGACCATATCTACATCCTAATCATACCCAATACCTAAACTTAACAACTATCCTATTAACTATAATAAGCAGTAAATTAGGAGTTTATTGAGGGAAAAGTTGTAGTTAATAGTGAATATGTGAGACTTTGGATGCAAAAGCCTCTAAGTGCCTACTGAATTTTATTCTAAAATGAGCATTTTTATCGAGCTCGTATGTCTATTTTCAGTTATCTCACTTTAATGGCAATGAAAAGGACCTATTAATTGCCATTAAAGTGGAATTACCGAACCTAAACATACGAGCTTGATAAAAATGCTTAAGTTAGAAAAAAATTTCAGACGGCACTTAGAGGCTTTTGCATCTGAAGTCTTCATGTGTTCCCTATACTAAAGTGTTACCCACAAACACAACACACACACACACACACACACACACACACACACACACACACACACACACACAACACACACACACACATATAAGGCCACAGCAATTAAAATGTTTAATCTAATTAATTACATGATGTGGCAATTAATTAATGTAATTAATTGGAAATTAATCACATATATTTTGGCTGAGAAATTAGATTTTTTTTTTTTCCTTTAATGAAATTATACTCTAAATAAGAAACTAAAACTACCAGTAGGTGGCAGTAAATATCTTAAAGATTGAGTCATTCATTCATTCGATTCTTTCAAATGGCTGCTTCATTCAGGAGTGAAGTAAATGATTGTCTTTATGAATGGTCCATTGAATCACTGGTTCACTCGATTCGTTCCAAAACACGATTCAGAAATGAAACGCCACTGTGTTGCTTGGAACTGACGAACAGTTCTGCTTTGTCTTTATAATTTTGTTATCAAAATTGAGCAAAACACACAAAAGCCTTCCTTCTGCTGGGAAACAAATAGTCCCTGACCGTGAACAGCAACAAAAGTTACATTATTACACCATTAGATGGCAGCAAAGACTTTATGAGTGTGTCAGTCAGTAGTGAAGACTTTTACATTGAAAAGACTGAATTGTTGTGAACACTGAACAAGACTCAACTGACAAATGCTTTGACCAGCGCTGTCAGTCACGGGAAAACACCTTAACTGTTAAAAGGACAAGATAATAAAACGGACATTTAAACAGATTTTTTTTATTATGAACATAGGACACTGAAGCAAAATGCTAAATCTGAATGCAGGTTGTAGAGGAATTTTACAAGACCCAAAAGACCAGATATGATGAATAAAGTCCCGGAGTCAGAGTTAAAAAAAAACTAACTAAATAAATAAATTGAAGAAAATTTTACTGAAGAATAGTTTGCAATTTCATCAGCAGAAGCCAGCTTCAAGTCTCACAAGGAGTTTGTATAGGCCGCTCTGCGTACATTCACTTCAATTGCCCACACAATTATACTCTAACAGAGTCAACTAACTATGTCATTACTTCAGGTTGAATGATTCTGATTGGTTAAGACAAATAGACAAATTTGGTAATCTTCCACACATGGACAGATAGTCAGAAGCATATCTCCATTCGTCACGATGCTGATGAGGGGACCCTGGATTTAGGTACGGGATGTCCTTTTGGGGTCATGACATGGCGTCTGCCTGTTCTTCAGCAGAGTGCCAATTGTCCACCAGTTACAAAGGACCTGCACAGAACACTTAGCACACATACAGATACACATGATTCATAGCTTCTTCAAGGTTGAAGTTGGTCTGAGCTCTGCTCTGAGTAGGAAACTTTCCCAAAACATACTGATAACGTTCTTTTCTCTCAGTAAGAGGTACAGACAATATTCAAAATGACTTTCTAGTGTTTGAAAAGGAAAATAAATGCTTTAACATAAGTTGAAGTAGTCATTCAAATAATTTAACAGAAAGATAAATGTTGATTAATAACTTAAAAGATATATATTGAAGCGGCAGTGGTTTCCAGAATCCATCCTCCTTCATTGTAATAAACTCGCTCAATCGATCTCTTTTTCACAATACTCTTCTAGTTGTTCATAATACAGTAAGATTTAATGAACAATATCAACTGAGAAAAAAAACAGTTTACGTTGCTAAGAGTGGTTGCTAAGGGTGTTGTGTAGTGATACACAGAACGTTGAGTGAAACGATCATAGCCTTGTTTTATCATGAATAAAACAGCTATTGACCAATCAGAATCAAGGACAGGAACTAACTGTTTTATAAAATAACAATATGAACTTCTGATTTATTGAACTGTTGTATAAAATCAGTATCACATTTACACTTGTGTTATTCTAGACAAAAAAACAGCACTCGTATAATATTGTTGCTTGTTGCTCGTGTGATATAGCATCATATGATGTAAAATATTAGACAAAAACTCATACAGGGGCATTTTTGCCCCCATATCTTGAATTTTAGGGCATTCCAGTACATTCTGTATAATATATATATATATATATATATATATATATAGATATATATATATATATATATATATATATATATATACACACACAGTGGGTACGGAAAGTATTCAGACCCCCTTAAATTTTTCACTCTTTGTTATATTGCAGCCATTTGCTAAAATCATTTAAGTTCATTTTTTTCCTCATTAATGTACACATAGCACCCCATATTGACAGAAAAACACAGAATTGTTGACATTTTTGCAGATTTATTAAAAAAGAAAACTTAAATATCACATGATCCTAAGTATTCAGACCCTTTGCTGTGACACTCATATATTTAACAGGTGCTGTCCATTTCTTCTGATCATCCTTGAGATGGTTCTACACCTTCATTTGAGTCCAGCTGTGTTTGATTATACTGATTGTACTTATTGGAAAGCCACACACCTGTCTATATAAGACCTTACAGCTCACAGTGCATGTCAGAGCAAATGAGAATCATGAGGTCAAAGGAACTGCCTGAAGAGCTCAGAGACAGAATTGTGGCAAGGCACAGATCTGGCCAAGGTTACAAAAAAAAATTCTGCTGCACTTAAGGTTCCTAAGAGCACAGTGGCCTCCATAATCCTTAAATGGAAGACGTTTGGGACAGCAGAACCCTTCCTAGAGCTGGCCATCCGGCCACACTGAGCTATCGGGGAGAAGAGCCTTGGTGAGAGAGGTTAAAGAACAACCAAAGATCACTGTGGCTGAGCTCCAGAGATGCAGTCGGGAGATGGGAGAAAGTTGTAGAAAGTCAACCATCACTGCAGCCCTCCACCAGTCGGGGCTTTATGGCAGAGTGGCCCGACGGAAGCCTCTCCTCAGTGCAAGACACATGAAAGCCTGCATGGAGTTTGCCAAGATGGTGAGAAATAAGATTCTCTGGTCTGATGAGACCAAGATAGAACTTTTTGGCCTTAATTCTAAGCGGTATGTGTGGAGAAAACCAGGCACTGCTCATCACCTGTCCAATACAGTCCCAACAGTGAAGCATGGTGGTGGCAGCATCATGCTGTGGGGGTGTTTTTCAGCTGCTGGGACAGGACGACTGGTTGCAATCGAGGGAAAGATGAATGCGGCCAAGTACAGGGATATCCTGGACGAAAACCTTCTCCAGAGTGCTCAGGACCTCAGACTGGGCCGAAGGTTTACCTTCCAACAAGACAATGACCCTAAGCACACAGCTAAAATAACGAAGGAGTGGCTTCACAACAACTCCGTGACTGTTCTTGAATGGCCCAGCCAGAGCCCTGACTTAAACCCAATTGAGCATCTCTGGAGACCTGGAGAGGATTTGCAAGGAGGAATGGCAGAGGATCCCCAAATCCAGGTGTGAAAAACTTGTTGCATCTTTCCCAAAAAGACTCATGGCTGTATTAGATCAAAAGGGTGCTTCTACTAAATACTGAGCAAAGGGTCTGAATACTTGGGATCATGTGATATTTAAGTTTTTCTTTTTAATAAATCTGCAAAAATGTCAACAATTCTGTGTTTTCTGTCAATATTGGGTGCTGTGTGTACATTAATGAGGAAAAAAATGAACTTAAATGATTTAGCAAATGGCTGCAATATAACAAAGAGTGAAAAATTTAAGGGGTCTGAATACTTTCCGTACCCACTGTGTATATATATATATATATATATAATATATATACAGTAGTGCCATACTTGGATTGACTGCTTGAGTTTTTTGAAGCTTGACCTTTTTTCCTGGTCACTGTGTTCTTTCTTGTATGGAAAAGAGCAACGTAAAGGTGATGGAAGGCAGGCTGTTTGTTTTCTGTAAAAGAAAGAAAGTCATAAAGGTTTGGAATGACATGAGGGTGTTTAAATAATGACATTTCTTATTTTCTTATTTTTGACTGAACTTTTCCTTTAATTTCTGTGTGTCGGGTGTTAGGAAAGGGGTCGGTCACCCCAGTCTAGATTGATGGTGTTCTCTCCACTGACAGCTTGGCTGCTTTATGCTTGTGTGGCATTTAATTGAATTTGCTGCCTCTCCAAAAATCCCCTTTCACCTCTCTTTTAGTGTGTCTCATTCCGTCATTCTCTGTCTCTCTTTCAATGTCTTTTTTTAATTCTTCCCCTTTACAAGCCTGCTCACAACAATCAAATTCCCATTGTGTGTGTTGCAAAGCCACCCAGTAGAAACACACGTTGATCAATATCACAAGGAAAATGCCGGGGCCTTGGAAACGCTCGTGCACAATCCGAGTGAATCACCTCACATTATTTGAGCTATCCAAACTCATCACCTTTGTATCAAGCAGCACTTCATGTACCATTAGCAGTCTCAGCCCTTGTGTGTTTTCATATCGCTTAAAGCTTAATGTATGCTATAACCACCCCCAGCTAGAATATTTCATATCCCGCTGCTTTTAACTTGGAAAGTGAATAGATTTGGGCCATTTTATCTCTGTGATACACAAGCAGCACAAAGAAACCTTGAACTTGCGTTAAACCCTATTTACCCCCTAGATTTACTTACAGCTTGAGCTCCTGTGTTGAAGAGCCTCATCACCCCGGACAGATTGCTCTCTTTAAGTAGCCAGTATGCTGCAAATCAACTCTCTCTAGTGCCGTCTACGCTTAAGGATATGACTGTGACGGCTTCTCTTGTGGATCAATTCATGTGACCACACTATCCCCCTCCTGCCATCCCACCCCATATTTCAGGAGTACCAGTCAATGTCAGGCCCTCAGAGACCCTGCTGATGTAAGTGACGGTGACATCAGGCTTACTGGCTGCTCAGAGCCGTCTGACCTGTGACTCTTGTTGGGGGTGGAATTCAAGACCTCTCCGCTCTTCCCATAGTGCTGAGCGTAAATCAGCCCCATTTTGAACATCACTGAATGTAAATATTGGCTCCATACAGAGCCACTGATAATTAGGGATGCTCTGTATATTCAGTTGTGGCATTTAAATTGATTCATTTTAGTTTTTAGTGGTTTATCTTTAATCTATGTAGATAAAAGAAAGTGTTGAATTGTAATATCTGCCATTTTCAGTTATCAGTTCATAGTATGAAATTAATTATTGGCTTATCGGTATTCACCAGAATTGAAATATCAGCCATTATCAGTCATAGAATGAAAATAATTATTGACGTATCGATAACGGCCAGAATTTAAATATCGGCCAATATAAGTACCGAAAAGTCGATTATTATTTTCATCCCATGACAGATAATGGCATATATTAAAATATCGGCCATTATCAGTCATATTATGAAAACAATTATTGACTTATCGGTAACGGCCAGAATTTAAATATCGGCCATTATCAGTCATATTATGAAAACAATTATTGACTTATTGATAATGGGCAGAATTTAAATATTGGCCATTATCAGTCATAGAATCTAAATAATGACCAACTTATCGGCCAGAATTTACATATCAGCCATTATCAGTCATGGTATGTGATTATAACGATCCCAGAATTTAAATATTGGCCATTATCAGTCATAGAATGAAAATAATGACTGACTTATCAGTATTGGCCAGAATTTAAAGGTGCCCTAGAATTAAAAAATGAATTTATCTTGGCATAGTTGAATAACAAGAGTTCAGTACATGGAAATGACATACAGTGAATCTCAAACTCCATTGTTTCCTCCTTCTTATGTAAATCTCATTTGTTTAAAAGACCTCCGAAGAACAGGCGAATCTCAACATAACACCGACTGTTACGTAACAGTCGTGATCATTAATATGTACGTGATCAAATAATATGTATTTGCATATGCCAGCCCATGTTCAAGCGTTAGACAAGGGCAGGACGCCTGGATGTGCACAGCTGAATCATCAGACTAGGTAAGCAAGCAAGAACAACAGTGAAAAATGGCAGATGGAGCAATAATAACTGACATGATCCATGATATCATGATATTTTAGTGTATTTGTAAATTCTTTCTAAATGTTTGATTAGCATGTTGCTAATGTACGTTAAATGTGGTTAAAGTTACCATCGTTTCTTACTTATTCACAGAGACAAGACTGTCGTTATTTTAATTTTTTAAACACTTGCAGTCTGTATAATTCATAAACACAACTTCATTCTTTATAAATCTCTCCAACAGTGTGTAATGTTAGCTTTAGCCACGGAGCACTATCAAACTCATTCAGAATCAAATGTAAACATCCAAATAAATACCATACTTACGCGATTAGACATGTTGCATGACGAACACTTTGTAAAAGATCCATTTTGAGGGTTATATTAGCTGTGTGGACTTTGTTTATGCACTGTTTAAGGCAAGCGTGAGCTCCGTGGTGGGGGAGAATGAGCATTTAAAGGGGGCGCAGCCTAAATCGGCTCATATTAATGATGCCCCAAAATAGGCAGTTAAAAAAATTAATTAAAAAAAAAAAAAAAAAATCTATGGGTATTTGAGCTGAACTTCACAGACACATTCAGGGGACACCTTAGACTTATATTACATCTTTTAAAAAGACGTTCTACGGCACCTTTAAATATGCCCATTTATCAGCTTACCAGCCCTAATTTTATTCTATCCATTTTTCAGTTATAGTATGAAAATTATCATTGGCTTATCAGTATCAGCCAGAATTTTAATATTGGTGCATCTCTAGTGATTATGGATTTTCCTATTCCATGTTTCAGATATGGTTTTATCAGGTAGGTGATTTATCATGCTCTCAGATGGTGCGTTAGGTATGGAGGCATTTGCACTTTTGGGATGCGTTCTTGTTCTTGTCTTTAAGACACGTTGTCAAGAAATATATTTTAACATCTTGAGCCCCCCACGTTCCTTTCCGATCCTTTGTGCTCAGCCTAGCTGTGCGAATACCCTCCATCTCTTCCCTCAAGTACACTGGCATCTCATGTTTTCTTGAAGTTGGAGAAATTATTTGATATTGTGGAATTCCACCTGGATTTCTTCTAAACTTCTAAACAAATTTAGAAGCTTTAAATGAAGTTATGTTTTGAAGACAAAATTGCGTATTAATGCACCAGGGTTCCGTTAATTCCTTCTTTGTGCAGTCTGTTTCCCAAAGCAAACCTAAAATGGAATGAAGCAGTCTTCAAACTAAGCAGAGCAGTATCTTTTTGTCTATAGTAATGACCTGAGTATGGATTGCTCATATGCTTTGGGATTGCAAAGCACTCAGAATATTTTTCCATAAAATGTATTTTTTCCCCTCCTCTGATAAGACTTGAGGGAGAACATGAGCAATTATCTTAAAATGAGCTCAGCTCCTTGGTGAAGTCTCTGCTCATCGAGGGAAATACTGTCAGGGAAATGACCCCTGCCGGGCCCCTGTAGAGCGTCATGTGGGTGTCTCTGAATTAAAGACGACGCTAATGTATCAGAATGCTTATCGTTTCTTTTACCACTTCTTTTATGCTGTAATCGTGCTGTACCGGAATGTATGAACTGTCTAAACTTTTCTTCACTTGTACAGATCTGTTTAGAATTCTGTTATATGATATCATAAGCAATAAAAGCTACATTTTAGCTTCATTAAGTGTAAGACATTTCAGTGTTGTTATTTTAAATGTGCAGATCATCCTTTTGACATTTTCGCACATCTCCCCTTTGTTTGAGGCTGCTGTGCTTCCGGGTTTGTCATTAGCATATATATGGCTTGTGAGGCTATACTCATTTCACTTCACGCTGTTTTAAAGCGCCTTATTAGCATCTTTGCCATGGCAACCGCAAAATGATCTTAAATATGGTGCAGTGGAGGGGTTCTATCTGGAGGGGTTCTGTTGACGTGATTTTCTCAAACGAAGCGTTCGTTTTGCCCACCTCTTACTGTATGCAAATGCTACAGCCTCCAGATACACACAAGCACCATTACGGAATTAACATAATTTCCAATTCCTCCCGTTAATTTGTTTATTACACATCCACAGGAATGTAGTAATTACACCGTTTGAAAGCGGCAGCCTCCTCCGCATCTGACTGTACTTTTCGTACACTCGCTTTGGTGCTTTATGAAACATGTCTACACAAATCATGACTCCACCATTTAAATTAATGTCTCTTTAATATAATACACATTTTTTTGAAATGTGCTCAATGTTTACACATAGTAATACAAGGTTCTTCTTCTGAAGTACCATATAATTACTAGTGATTTTTTTTTTTTACGACTTTTTTTTTAGTAATTGGTGGCAGTTTACTGAAAATATTGCGATTTTAAAAGTAAATTTACAATTATTCACCCAATTAAAATTCAGTTTAAAAAATTTATATATATATATATATATATATATATATGTATGAACAGAATATAACAATGTAAATATTAAATATGGTTTATTAAAAAATAAAATAAAAAATGGGCAAACAGCACTCCAGCTATTATTTATTTATTTTCTGCAGCAGTTCACCATTTTTTTTTTTTTTTTTTTTTTTTCTTTTTGCCAAATAATTGTGGTTGTAATTTTTTTTGCAGCACACTTGCGCTAAACTAATCCCTGAGGCGTGTTTTATTTCTGTTTTGAGTGATGTTGTATAGGGATGGTGTGGCATGTGAAATATTCACTCCACCACTTTTTTTGTGGCGGCACTCTCTGTCTCTCTCTCTCTCTCTATTTCGCTCTGATTTGTATTCGTAGCTCCATCACAATGCAGTAAGCCCCCCTCCCCAACAGCCTCAACATGTCAGGATGCAGGGTTGAGAAACACGTGCTGCCTCTTCTGATGGGCAGAACAGAGGGAAAGGATGCTGGCTCATTGTGAAGCTGCATCCTTCTCTAATAAAAGAAAGAATGACACAGGGCAGCTCTTTATGGAGGATGCATGTTTTGAATATATGTGTGCATGTATATAAACGTCATAGTTCACATTTTATTCTATTTATTCCTTTTATTTTATCTTTATTTTTATTTTTTATTCTATTGTATTGTATTGTATTCTATTTTTTTTTATTTTCTATTATATTTTATTTTTTATTTTATTTTAATTTATTTATTTTTTATTTTAATCTAATCTATTTTATTTTACTTTACTCTGATCTACTTTTTATTATTTTATTTTATTCTATTTATATTTTATTTTATTTTATTTTATTTTATTCAAGTATAATAGATATAATTACGATATTCACCATTATTGATCACAAACTTATTTACCCGGTTTCTGCCACCCTACTGTATGTCATACTTCACATTTTATTCTATTTATTCCATTTATTTTATTACTTTACTTTATTACTTATTTATTTTAATTTATTTTATCTTTATTTTATATTTTATTTTATTTTTTATTCTATTTTATTTTATTATTTTTTATTTTTTTTATTTTAATCTAATCCATTTATTTTACTTTACTTGCTCTACTATTTTATTTTATTTTATTATTTTTATATTCTTTTAATTTTTAATTTTAATCCAATCTATTTTATTTTTCCTTACTCTACTCATTTTATTTTATTTTAAGTATAATACATATAATTACGATATTCACCATTATTGATCACAAACTTATTTACCGAGTGACTTTGCCATTACCTTCACCTCACCCCAAACTCTTCTGATCCACTTATTTGCTGTATCTTGCATTATTTATGGCATCATTTTGCATCCTCAGATTGAATTAGCAAAACAGTACAGCTAGATGGTGAAAGAACTAAAGGTGAACCGCTGCATCTCAACTCCTCTGTTATCTTCACTTGATCTCTCGCTACAGCTGTTCTCCAATTAGCAGTTGTGTCATTCTGTTCCTAAGCAACCTCGACTCCACATAAACCCTTTCCTTGTGTTTTGTTTTTTGCCATTGAAATTTGGGCTCTGGTGACCCTTAATACACCTCACAGTAGTGAAATCCTCACACCATTTTATCACATTAAAAATTGATGGGGAGTTGATCAATAAAGTAGGCGATCTGTGTTGCATGTTTTATTTGTGGCCCTTTGGTTTGGTTTGACGAATGTCTTTTCTCTCTTTCTCTTTGTCATGTGCTGCCGGCCTGTCTCGTCTCCGCTGCTGTTGGGCTGAACAGGTAAGAGTTCTGTTTTAATGATGCACATTAGGACTTGTACCAATGCGTGTGTAGTTTGTTACTTGTGTCAAGGGTTTTCAAACTTGTTGGTGCCAAAGACCCCAAAGTATGCATAGCCGCATTTCTACCTCAGGAACTTTCCCCAGGAACTAGGGACTTTGGGATGGTACTCAGTGTGTTTCATCTGCTAGAACCAGGGTCTAAATGAAGTTCCAGGTAAAAATTCCCCCCTCAGAAAGTCCCTGCTCGCGAAGTAGTACTTTTTGGTACTTCGAAGGTAGTACTTCGGTACCAAGTCGGAACTGAATTTTTAAAAATGTGACGCTTTGAGCGCTGCTGAGCAGATTCGTAAACACCTCTGATGTGTGGCATTGTGTTCACATGTTGAACAGATATGTCTGGTGATTGGCTCCCGTGCATTGTTCATTGTAGCCAATCGCAGACATATCTGATGAGTGCATCGAACACAATGGCCAATCAGAGGTGTTTACGAATCCGCTCAACAGCGCTCAAAGCGTCACATTTTTTAAATTTCAGTACCGACTTAGTATTGAAGTCTGTACTTTTTTTCCCAGTTTGAAAATACCTGTCATGTGTTATAAACTTTCATGTGTTTTTAATAGTTTATATTAGTATGTGACTTATTTTCCTTGTATGTGCAGTTGCACACTCCAGACCATTTAAGAAGTCTGAAAGAAAAAGTCACATAACCAAATTTCGTTTTAGTATTGTATGTTGTGATGTGTGTGTGTGTGTGTGTGTGTGTGTGTGTACTTACATACTGATTGCCTACTACATAGCCTACACAGACCTTTGTCTGTACTGAGTTCAAGTCTGTTAGATGGATCTCTATATTATTAGATCAACAGATGTGGTCTGGCCTGTCTGTAGTGAGAGAGATTGAGAAGATCTAGCTGACCTCGGCCATAGATGTGATGTGACACTGAGGATGCCACTTCCATGGATTGATATATCGTAGATCTGCGTTTCAGTTTTATGAGGGCTGATTTGATAATATGGATGAGGGTCCAATCAGAGCGCGCTCGTATAGATTGATTAATAATAGCGGGTTTACAGTCAGCTGTTCATTAAATCATTTTTTTCTAACATGACTGCAGCCAAACACAGCATAATAGCGCTGATGATTGATGCTTGAGCTGTATGTAATAATATGTTTATGTAATGTGTGTTTTATGGTGGTTTTATTATGATTGTAATGGTTGACCATGTTTGAATTGCGGGTCTATCAATCAAGGAAGATTTGTTTTTACGCTTGTCAAATCCTTGTTACGCACAGAAAATTAAATGAAACAAATTACCATTGCTATGAGCGGCAGGGTGATTTCCGTGTTTCTGTTTTTTTTTTTTTCCTAGAGTACTGCGGTGACTATTGGGAACTTGAAAACGGCACATTGACAAGCAAAGTCATTACTGGAGCTTTACCAGTGTTGACAGTTTAAATAGGTAGAAGGGAATACAAATGTGCAGCATTTATAATTTATGTAACGTTTTGAATCCAGAGCTTTGTCAACATTCAGAAGCTCAGACTCATGGATCAGGACACCCAAATACAACACTGAACATCGCTAATGGCCTCATTAGATCGGACCGTGTTTGACTAGTGGCCAATTCAGTCTGTGAATGCAAGAGTTGTCCATGATGATAAAAGGAAAAATCTTTAAAAATTAGTTTAAAATGGATGTGCCAAGTTCTTATAAAGTACTTTGTGTTTGTTTGTTTCATATAGTTAAAATAATAAAATGAAATAGTTAATAGGTAAAATACTTAATATATGGTTATTAATACTTCAGTAAAAATGAGAATTGGTGTGAAACATATGGTTAATTGTCTTTTTGTTCATATAAAAATTATAGTGGTATAAATATTATTGAAAATCTAAAGTTTCAATTTTATAAATTAAAAAAAAAAAAATAAAAAAAAAGGTTTTTACCATTTTTCAGAAAAGTTTAATTGTAATGACATTTATGACATTCATTAATGAAATGTCATGGTGTAACCAAGCGTAATAATATACAGTAATTTCCTTACACATTTGAATACATGGCGTGTAAATTTTATTATTACCTTTTATTTTATTCAATTTTAACAAACAAAAATCCCTTTTTTTTTTTTTTTTTTTTTTCTTTTACCATAAAAGTTTTTATCCAACTACTTACAAAAAAGGCTTTAAAACATTTTCATTCACATCCCAAAGCATGAAATATTCAACTTAGTGGCAAAAATTTAAATTCAAAAATTTAAAATCATGGAGGAGTATTCGAATCATTGCATGCACAAATTGCATTTTTTAATGACAGATTTGAATAAATGTATAGATGCCAGAAAATAGTAAACTATTCGGCGGTTCCTGTGCTGACGATTGAGATGATGTGACTACGATTGGCTGTTCAGGACGCCTGGGCCGAGCGTTTGGGTGGTCAGCCTCGTTAACGTCTGACACAGCCAGCGTTAGGTTCACTTTAGTTCTGTTAGAGCCGTTTCTCGCGGCCGAGGGGCCAAACTATGGGCCATTTCAGAAAATACTGGGATTGTAGGGGAATGTCTAGGTGGGGAAGTCCTGAAGTGTGACCCCAGAGAGCACTTAGCTTATATCTCGGCTGGCTTTTACAATGGACGCCCTGTGCTGCTGGAGTAACTCAATACCAATTTAAAAGTGGGAAAAGTTAAAGATGTTTTTGTAGAAAGTGAAAGTACAGAGAAAGGAAAAGTGTTTTTAAGCCTATAACCTTTGACACCTAGACAATGTTTTGGTCAAATGCTCACAAGAGAACTGCAAACTTGATTGCTCAGAAATCCCACAAGAAAAGCTTTATTACTCAGAGGTGCTTTTATAACTCAGCAGACTGAAAATGTTTTCTCAGCTATGTTATGAAGTAGCAATTTTGTGTCAGAAAATCTAACTAAAATCAAATGAGATGCTGACATACAGTAAGAGATAATATAATATGTATAATATATCTCTAATAATTTTGCCTTGAAAGAATTTGAGAATTGAATTTGATTAGAGGTGTATATAAAAAGATGTGCACACTCACATGTATTCAACATGTTTAATATTGTAGTTCAGATAACATAATATTTTGAGTTTGTGTTGATTAAACCAATCACCTTCATTGTATTAACTCACATTTTTAATTTCAATGAACTCATGTTTCTGTATAATTTATTGAACTTTTGCATATATAAAAAGCAGAGAGCACACAATATGCTCTCAATTAGCTCTCCGTCTCTTTACCTCATTGCTACAGTTGAGATATTAAGGAGATCTCATTTGTGAAATTCCTTTCCTGTGGAACGATCCATGATATACAGTAAGATTTCCTATCTCTATGAAAGTCTTCTAAAGGTCCTTATATATTAAGTGACAATCTCATTTTCCATATGACAGAGAGGGAGCATTTCTGTATGAATGATTTGTGCGTTTGATGTCTTCTTACTTTCATTTCTCCTTTCATTTCTGTTAAGGTGACAGGAGCTTAATGTTCCTTGAACGCTCTCTTTTCTACTTTAGTTATGACACATTGTTCTGCAACCCAACCTCTACATTATGATCTTTTCCCAGATGGATTTGATGTCATCTCCCTCTTTTTTATCTTATTTCTCTGTTCTGCAGTTTTGCAGTCTCTTGCTCTCTGTCTTAGATTCAGTGGAGTACAGTATGCGTGTGAGAGGTGAACACGCAGCTGTGATGTTCATCTGTTCTTCTGCTCTCCTGTGAGCACACAGTGAAAAGATAATATGGCCTACGGTGTTTGTCAAAAAGAGGAATGGGAAGTGTGAGGAAAGAGACAGGCCCCTGTAGAGCTCAGACATTCAAGAATCAACAGTTTGTTTAGTGAAAATATCTTTGCTTCTGTATCTCTGTGTTTTGTTCCAAGTGTGCTTGTGTTGGTGTTGGAGTTTACACATCAATCACAAGATCATTCAACAGTTTATGGGTTTACAATCGGTCTCTTTTTGTTATTATATATTATAAAAATATAATATAATAAAATTTAATATTCATTCATTTGAGCCTCAGCCAAAACAATGGCATCAATTGGCAAAAAAAAACAAAAAAAAAAAAAGTTCCCATTAGGCCTCAATTCGACCTATATTGAAATTGTTCTCCTCCTTGAAGTGCAAAAGCAACATTCTCCTTCAGATTCTGTCAACTTAGAAATGTTTTAATTAGTGACTCGTGGTGATGAGCTGATGCTTGACGTCTCGTCTCAATTCAAAATGTCCAGCTCTAGCAGAAAATCAGCTCTGATGATGCAGAACCAAGACTTATGAACCCCCTCATTTCTCTTCGGGCCATTGCTAACCATCTCTTTGTATCATAGCGTTCGCATCGGCTCCTTGTGCAAATATTTGAGTCTGTCTCCAAAGCCTTGATCAGGCCAAACAATTCCTGTGATATTACACTGACTCTCGAGCGCAGCTGAGCTGAACGATCATTCTATTTCCTCCCATGTTATGTTAAAGTACATCGAAGTACATTTAATATCTAAAATCCCTGCTGGATCTGTATGTTTCTGATGAGATTCTGATATTTCATAAAGTTTCTCTGAGACTTTCCGCAAGGTAAATCTCACCTTTCTTCACTTTAGTTTTGAAATACAGCTTCAACAGCGTTTGGACCATATCATGTAGCTAAATAGTGCTACGAACGGCTTAATTGGGAGAGGCAAAAATAACAGTGTGTATGTATGGGAATGAAGCCTGTTCAGAAAAAGCCATAATTAGGAGGTTAGGACACGGCCAGCAAATGCATAGCTAATTAGACCGTTACCATTTCTGAGCAGATCAGCAGCAGGTATAATGGGCACATAAATTCCCATTTATAGGTCATAATCCGTCATTTATTTTCCCAAGCACCCCAATTAAAGAGGCACAATGTTTCTCTTGGGATTCTCAACATCCCCTGGGCCGCCTGTCGAGACCCCCATTAGTAACTCTTCTGACCCATTGACCACGTGAAACTGGACTTCAGATCGTAAATGTCAGGAAGCAGCAGGCTGAATGAGGGCGACGCTGGGAAATGTGGGATTCAAACGGGAAACTCGCATTAGGATGGATTCTCATGAACTGAATCACAACTCTTATGATTTTATTTATGTATTTTGCATTACAATATTATTTTCATGACATTCAAGCCCCCTGCCCCACCCCAAATAAGGATATATTATTTTATATTGTTAAAAATTTAGATTAATAAATTGTTTTTACACATTTATTATTATTATTATTATTATTATTATTATTATTGTCAATGATAGATAGATAGATAGAGATAGATAAATGTTTTTCCTTTTTAAAAAAAAAAAAAAAAAAACTTTATTACTGTAGTTATCATTATTAATTACTATGGGATTTAAAACTCTCCCCAATTATTATTATTATTGATTTAATCAATCTATTTATTTATCTATTTATTTATTTATTTGAGCATCTGACACAATAAAAGTACATCAATTGGCAAAAATTAAGTAAATAAACAAACAAACAAACAAACAAACAAACAAACAAACAAATAATAAAGCCACAGGCACAGTAACAATACACCAAATGGAAATGAATGAATGAATGAAATGAATGAATGAATGAAAATGAATGGGCACAGTAACATTACATCAACAAAGAAAAATATTAAATGAATAAATCAATCGATTTATTTATTGAGCCTACAAAAAATGCCAACACTATTCTAACATTATTTTTTTTTTTACATTAAGACATCATTAACCATAAATGCATACATATTTTGAAACAAATATAGCTTGTTTGTTTGTTTAAAAAACAAGCAAACACATTAGTAAACTTTGTTTAATACTATATTACAATAATAAAAATCTATTTAGAAATACTATGGGATTTAAAACTCGAAAGCAAAACACGAAAAGAAACGTTACAGTAATGTTTGAGGTAAAAATGTTACAATGCAAGAAATCTTACATTAAAAAAAAATGCAGATCTTAATTTTCTTTGAGCTAAAAGTTATTTCTTAATTCTTCAGATTTTGGGGTGAAATATGACCTAGATGTGCTCTTGGCAGGTTTTGTTAGATTCATTTCTTGGCCAATATAGTGAAAGATTGAATGGCTAAGTGGAAAAAAAAAAAAAAAAAGAATGGCTGAAGCATTTGGCTTTTCACCATTTTTGTTGTAACCTGTGTAGAAAGACAACAAGGCTGTTGGAAGTTTTAATTAACCACTCAAAAGCACATTCCAGTCATCCATAAAAGTTCTAGAAGAGTGTCAGAGAAGCAAACTTTATAGAGTGCTACAGCATTAAAACCTCAGTGCTTCCATGTGGAAAAACAGCACTCACAGAGGGCTCAAAGGAAACTTCTGCACCTTTTGTTTATTTAATGTATGAAGTCTTTCACCTTCATTGAGTCAGACTAGAGATTAAAACAGACCTGCTCAGCTTTTCACAATGATGAAACATCAAGGTTGTTCGATTCCTTTCTCACATGTAGAGTATCAAGCATGAGGGGAAGTGTACCTCTGTATTGTTTTCTTCATAGTCTGAACTTTGGGTAATTTCTCTTTCCTCTCCATACATAGCCAGTGACAGAATATAATATTCCAGTTTTTTCTTCCAGTCCAGGCCTAATGAAAGGTGTGGGTGCAGTGTGAACTGGCTGTCCTGACCCTGATTCACCTAAAACATGCTCACTGCCATCATTTATTTAAACATCCACACTGCACTTAACACCGCAACCAGCAATCCTTTTAGAGCTTGTGCATTATGAGTACAGAATTCATTCCCTTTTCGGCCTTCACCATCTGTCTGTTCCTGCTAAATGGCATCATTTTGAGTAGATGCACCATGTGTTATCATAAAACGCTAACACTGAACTAAAATGGATAACAACTCCAAGCTAATGGTCTACATATGCTTTGCAAAACGTTTTTTCTCCCCGTATGCATATTTCAAAAAAATATGTATATATATATATATATATATATATATATATATATATATATATATATTCATAGTCAGAACACTGTTGTGTTTACATACAAGAGTTTCACAACTTTTCCTTTTGCCAGTGACCAAAACTACCACAGGTTCATCCATTTCATCACACTCCTCCATCTTGTTTAGTTAAAAATCTCTTTAAACAGGATCAAAACTTGCAGCTTGACAACTGAAAGCTGGCTCATACGCACAACGTCATTCATCTTGATTCGCGTCTTCTGATTGGTTCTGTGAACTTAGAGGCATTTGCTGGCGAAGGGAAGTGGCGTTTAGAGGTTTCTACTAATGAACCGGTATTTCTGATTGGGCTGAGGCTGGGATTTAACAGGTTTGAAAGGAAAATATTTAATGAACGTTAACGTATACTATGTGCGGAGAGCATTCGCTTAATATCGTTATCTCCAGGGCATTACATGAACTTTTTTGCTCACCAGCCACTGTGGCTAGTGA
Organism: Culter alburnus; assembly: GCA_028476615.1. Taxonomy (NCBI): domain Eukaryota; kingdom Metazoa; phylum Chordata; class Actinopteri; order Cypriniformes; family Xenocyprididae; genus Culter; species Culter alburnus. The sequence continues at coordinate 32,639 of JAOTNS010001700.1, forward strand.
TTTTCCAAAGTTACTAGCCACTCAGCATTTTCACTGGCCACAATTTTGACATTGATACCATGGGGAAAAAACTGCCATATAGATATCTTTAATATTACTCATAATTTGTCATTTAAGCTGTCACTTTAAGACCTGATGCACTGATCCATTATACTGTTACACGAGTTTTCTTTCTCAACTGTTTACGTTCACTTACAGCATAACTGACTGTGTTTATGTGAATACTCACCAAGACCAGCATTTTGACATTTATTTTATGTGTATTTGACTGTTTAAGTGCAAAATGCAGCGAAAAAGAACTTAATTTAGTACTGAGAGGTGGCTTTATGTGCAAGCACTTTTGGTGTGAGCACAAAATCTGTGAGAATGAGTAAAATTAGTCTTAATACAAGCAATCCCACATCCAAATTCAAGCCCTGGACAGTATTCATATGGAGCAAATGAAACGAGTGAGTGAGGGGAGGCGGGTTTGTGTATCAACTCGCTGTCAAAGAAATGAGAGAGCGAGAAAGAGCAGCTGGTATCGTGTATCTATTCTGCGGAAAATGAGTATTGGAAGCATTTCAGATATTTCAGTATCGATATGTATCAAAAATACAAAGCCATATCATTTTTGACAGAGGAGGTGTTTAGCGGCTTTTGCATACAGTACTGTGCAAAAGTCTTAGGCACGTCAGTATTTTCACCCCCCAAAAAAGGTTTTAAGCCAGTTATTTATATCTTTTGCTGTAGTGTGTCAATAGGAAATATCCGTTCACATTTCCAAACATTATTTTGCCATTAATTGTAATAATCCAGTGAGATTTTTGAATACACAAGGAGTCTGACAACAGCCGGTGCTCCACACAGTGATCTGATCTCACCATCATCGAATCCGTCTGTGATTACATGAAGAAACAGATGAAACTGAGACAAACTAAATCCAGGAGAACTGTGGCCGTGTCTCTAAGATGCTTGAAGAAACCTGCCTGCAAAGATAGAGTACTGTGAAGAGTTTTAGGCACTTGTGTAAAAATGCTGTAAAGTGAGGATGTTTTTAAAAAGTACTGTTATAAATAGATCTTATTTATCAATTAACTTATATTAACTAAATCAAAACAATATTTTGTGTGACCACCCTTTGCATTTAAAACAGCTCTTGTCCAGGTACTCTTGGGCATCATTTTTCAGGTAGCTTTGGAGGCAGGTTTCTTAAAATCTCTTGGAGACACAGCCACAGTTCTTCTGGATTTAGTTTGTCTCAGTTTCATATGTTTCTTCATGTAATCACAGATGGATTTTTTATTTATATATATATATAGGGGTGTGACCAGATCTCGTGCCAGGATTCATTGTACAACAGAGACTAAGCATCTGACAAATGTCTTATATTGTAGAACGCGTGCTCAGCACCGTCGCTCCCTATTCACGGAGTACATGCGATCAGGAAATAGAAAGCGAAAGTAAAACGCAAGCTTGCATTCAAACGTGGTTTCAATAACCCGCATTTAAAAAAGTGGCTCCCTTATGCATGCAAATATCTCCCAATATGAAAACTATCTTAGGCTGGGTTGTGTAATTGTAACCATCTCTTAGCTCTGTATCATGCTTATAGAAAAATTTGTTTGCTTTTTGAATATTGAGAGAGTACTTTGATTATGGTTGCACTTATTGACTAAGAGAAAACTGTGTTATTCATTTTTATTAATACTGTTTTTATTTCTATACTCAATTTGTGGAAAGGAGTTCAGTTAGGAGGTCAAATGTTGTAAAGCTCATAAATCATGTACGGTAAGGTCTGAAGAGACTCGTATGGAATCATACAGAGAGAAGTCAATCAGTTGAGTTTGTGGCAAAACCTTTTGCAGTGCTTGGATATTGTTTTCTTTTACTGCATATGATAATTCATACTCAGAAAGTAGAACTGAAATGACATTCATTACAAGATGATTAGTCAGAGCATTTCAAATGCAACTGCACACAATTTTTCTAGTCATGTATTTCATCATTGAGGATTTCTTAAAAACACTATGTAAGAATCTCGTCTCGTTCTCGTAAACTCTACTCGTGTCTCGTCTCGTGAGCTAATGGTCTCGTCACACCCCTAATATATATATATTATAATCTGACTTTCTTTTCAAAACTCCAAAAAAACATTGTCATATTCTCGCTTTCCCATAATCACCAAATTTACCGTAAAAGAAATAAGGCCACAGAAAGCGCCAAGTTTTTTTTTTCCTCCCCGTCAAACATCAGTCGCTGGATTGTTTTGAGCCAGTTGCTCTGTCCAACCGTTCACCCAGCTGTGTTGAAACTGCAGGCCAGCAGCCATGAGAGAACATTGTGTCAGCATGTGGGTGTATTCATTGCACATATCATTGTGACTTTGCTGTTAACTTGCAGATCAGACTTTGTTCCCACGCAAAAAAGCCCTTTTCTCGGATAGTTTTTTGTTATTTAGCCACCATTATCTCCTGGGACGGTATTGCATAAATAGCCTCTTTGTATTTGAAAAGAACAAACACCAGTCTTATTTGAAAGACAGAACGATGAAGACAAGGGCACACAGAACATCAGCCTTCCCCTGGGCATGAAAGAACAGACAAACAGGGTTAGTTTGCACTGGGTATGAGGCCAGGAATACTAAGGATGTTTTATTTTGAACAACTTGTACAGGTGGGTATTCACAGATGAAGAAAACACGTGAGCAATCTGCTGGATTGTTTGAATCAAAGACAATTCCCTGTGTAGGAAAAGAACTCCGGTTTCTAAGCCACAAGCCAAACCACCTTTCCGTTACATAAACATGCTAAGACACGTACACTCTCATAGCAGATTTCCCTGGTGCTTGGAAATACAATGACGGCCTTTTTTGAATAAGTTCAGGTATGAATAATGCATTGTAGCTAATGAGGTAGTCGATTAGTTTCTGCATAAATCAATTAATTAGTCAATCAATAGTCCTCTGGACTGCATTACATACTTAAATTTGTGTACTTCACTTCATCCCTAGCTTGACGTGAATAATTTAGGCCTCCTAGGAGAGGACACAAGCTGCTGGCCCTCTGTTTGGAAAGCTAAGCTAACTGTCACTTTTCCACTTGATCTATGAGTAGCACTCTCATAGACCAGCCTCCGCAGATTTGTGTTTATCTTGTTTGTAATGAAGGGGCTGAACTCCAGTCCCTCTGTCATTGTTGAATATGACCAGACTTGTCTTCTTGTAGTTCCTCGCCAATGATGTTTATTGTTTTGTAGTGAACAGTGTTCGTTTTATTGTCATGTGACAAAAATATCTATTTTTGTCAAAATTTTGTCATGTTATATTCATTAAACTAATTTACTCTGACTAAAATGCCATTAAATGATGTTAGTTGATGAGAAAATATACAAATATTGTTGTAGACATGCTTCAGTGTGTTGGCACAGAAAGAGCATATTATACTTAAATGTCCTAACATGTAATCATTTACCTAGTTTTGTGCAGATACAAGTTGAAAATTGTGTGTTATTATCAATGTAAAAAAAAAAAAAAAAAAAAAAAAAAAAAAAATCAGTAATTTTGTTGATTAGTATTGGATTCCAGTAACTTGGTAACAAAAAATGTTGGGGTCCTTTTTACTCCTCTTGGCATGTGTTTAAGTGTTTGAGGTAGGATAAATTTTCGAGGCGTGTCAGTACTGGAGTCCCATTGCTTTGCGCAATGCCTAGCCTCCTTTGTTATGCGCTAAAATTGTTTTGATCTATGTCGGCGGTCAGATTGAAGTCAGCGGCGGTCTCCTTTACGGATCATTTTAATGAACGGCGAATGCCGCGCACACCTCCTGCGCTGAAGAGGGCGATGCTGGGAATGTCGGCTTAGCGCTTGAAGCCAAACCGCTGGCGCCAACCACATGGGGCGAAAATCTGGTGGAGGCGTGGCAATGGATCTTAACACACCCATGCCACACTTTTCCCATGGGACCCTTAACCGAACAAAACAAACGTTAATCACCTAAGAGCAGCCGCTGTGTAAACAGCCCACTTAAAAATTCTATAAATGACTCTATCTGGCCATGGTAGAAAAATGGTAGACTAGAAAAATCCTTTTTGAATGAGGAGTCAGGACATCTTTGGACCAATTGGCAGAGCTAGCTTTTAACTGTTTACCGTAATTCACATTCTTATGGTTCTTCCTGTCCAGTGTGGCTTTACCCCCCTAGTGTAATTGTTAGCATATATCTGGAATTGAGCCTGAATGGCTGCTTAGGTGTTAATTGGTTTGAGAGACTGCTAATGGGGACAGATTGTAGACCAGGACAGTTGGCTTGCTTTATGTTTTCCATAAAAAGCCCAGGAGCTGTCAAAGCCTATTTGGGTTGACCTGTCCCACATTGTCCATCAGGAGCCTCTAAGCCCCAACCCCCAGTGGGGTGAACATCCTGTTCATGTTCCTCTGGGATTTGCCTCACTCCACTGATGCAGACCCCAGGCTCACAATTAATTCATAACAGTCCATTCATAAATCACAAAGTAATAGCAGCCATGCAACTTTCTCTGAGCGTTTCACCAATGAAAGAAAACAGTAGTCCTTGTGTTCTCCAGATTCCTTATGGAAAGGTGTTTTTGTAATATCTGGAAAATAGAGGACAACTCAGACAATACACAGAACGAGCACCTGAAACTATGAGGAAAGTATAGTTTCTCACATGAATCCTTGCTAATGCACACTAACACATTCAGGGGTGAACATATGTGAAATACTTGCTCTGAGTTCTGTAGAATTGACTAAACCACTTGATTAAATTTTATTTTATAAATAGTAAATATAATAGCAAATAGTTATATTTTAAACGGTTTCAGAAATTCTTGGCACAGAGTGCAGAACTACTGTTCTCCAGTCTACCATGTAAAGTCAGTCATAGTAGTTTATCAAAGCATCGCATGACCAATATATGTGAGCATTCTCAAGTAGATTACTGCTGTGTTCTTGCTCAGACACTATAGACCCCTTAAAAGTTTGTAAACATTGCAACGTTTCCTGGTGGGCGGGGCTTAGCTGGAGGCAAAAAGAGACGCTGGACTCAATGTTGACAAGTGTAAGCTAGTATGTTTTAGGAGGGATTTATTAAACATAGATGCAGAAGAAGGTTCAGAACTGTCCGAATATGTACAGTCACTGACTCTGCGGGACCGTGACAGCTATTTTTGTAAATTAACTTAAGTTTTGGATATTTCCTAGACAACATATGAATTACTTTCGGGTGGTTCGGAGAATTGTGTCAAGGCTTATTGTCTAATGTAACCTAACGCTGGGCTAACTATGATTATGGCTAGCAATGTGGATTATTTTAAGAGACCATTCAAAGGATGGCACACACATCTATCGCTGTATGTTTGTTTAACATTTAAGCTAGCTAGTGCGCTGAAAGTTGGCGACTTTTCACCTATAAAACAGAAACGTGCTGATTTGTACTAGATAAAACCAACACACCATTACATATGCATCGATTATTTTACCTGATATGAAGTGTGCACTGCAAACACGAGTATTATTTATGATCGTCTCCGTCCAGTCTGTACGCCGTATTGCTTTCAACCACAATTATCTTTTTGATTTCTGTGAAGGAATGTCTGCCGGGATCTGGTAAAACTTTTGAACTTTTGAAAAAAGTTTTGAACCAAAAGTCCTGTTCCTTCTATTCTGGCAGCCAAAAACACAACAAGACGACATTTTAAAGTCAAAACCTCAAACTTTTAGCGCGCCCGCTATTAGTTCTTATTTATGTTTTGCCTCCAGCTAGAGCGGTGACGTCACAGTGACGTAGGCGATTAAGGGGTCTATAGCAGAATTATAATAAATTATTAAAGGGTTAGTTCACCAAAAATGAAATTTCTGTTATTAATTACTCACTCTCATGTCGTTCCAAACCCGTAAGACCTTTGTTCATTTTCGGAACACAAATTAAGATATTTCTGATGAAATCCGAGAGGTCTCTGACTCATCTTAATTTGTGTTCCGAAGATGAACTAAGGTCTTACGGGTGTGGAAGGACACGAGGGTGAGTACTTAATGACAGAATGTCCAACTTTGGGTGTACTAACCCTTTAATAACTAACAGTATATGAGACAAATGCTGCTTGTATCAGACTGGCCAAACAGTACTATTTAGCTAGGTGTTTGCGGTCAGGGAGAGAGTGAGAGGCTTGATCTTAAAGGGTCTTTTTGAGAAAATGAGGGAATTAGAGTGTCAGGGTCTGCGTTTTAAAGGAAGTCCTGGTTTCTCTCTGACAAACGGGGCTCTGGAATACCTCACTGTCAGATGGGAGCACTAAGGGTCTTGGAGGCTCAGCGAATGTGTCGGCTCTAAGAAGGTCTTTTGGATCATGTGTCAGTCATCATTCTACCTTCAAAGAGCAGCACTTGAAGGCTGTCAGCTTTTCTTATGAGCCACATCTTCAAAGACCACTTCTACCCCCCTGGCTACTTCTGGTTTCAGCCAGCCACTTAAATCGATACTTGACTGTACAATTACTATAAAACAGCAGGGCACAGATTCACAGCTACATCTCTAATCATCAGCTATCTTCACTGTGCCCCGAAATTGGGCAGTAAGGTGAAACCGATTATGGGCCATTGCACTGAAACTCAACTCTTTGCCCTGTTTTAGATTGTGGTTTTGAGGCAGCTATCATGCCATGCTCTTGTAGATGAACTTGCTTCCTTTTTTGTTTCAAACAACATTCGTTTTCCTTAGAAACGGCAACTGTTTGAGTTCGGTCGAAAATCCACCGATTATGTTTCATAAGCGTTCGGCTTACATGCCATCTGAAGGAGGAGATTATCCTCTTTGTGTTGCTCCTCTCCGTCTCTGCTGCCTCTCTGCTGCCAAGGCATGTTGCAAAGCAGATCAGCGTCCACCTGCCGCAGAGCTGACATTTTGGCTCTCTCGACATGGCTCATTTGTGGAAGGGAACACTGTTTTCTGCATGGAGGAGTTGCAGCTGTACGGGCCAACGGTGCCCACGTCTTGGTCTCCAGTGATGGTTTCTACCATTCCTGGCATTGGTTGGCGTGTAGTGTGGGTCCGTGTTGCGAGCATCAGGCGTCCTTCCCTTATCTTGCTCGTCATGGGCTGTGAAGCTCCATTATTCCCTCTGCCTTTATCTTTTGATTGTTTTATTTTTTGTGCGTCTCTGCAATTCAATTCCACACCAGCTGTGTTTGATTGCATAAGAGATGAACTCAGACGAGAAGCTCATTACAGACACAACACTCGCACAATTAACTCGTGAAGGCTTTGTGCGAAGTTTCCCAACTCTTTGTGCTGGATGAGGAGCTCATTTTGGCACCTGTGGTACATTGTTAGGCAGTTCAGATGTCTGAATGTCTCTCCAGGCTTTAATGGAGTTGAAAGCGTGAGGAGGCTGGACTGTCCCTGTTGCCAGAGAGAGTTGAGAGATGTGTGACCGCTATTGATGTTTTTGAAATGTGGATACCTTTCAAGAGTGCTGGTGTGATGCAATAATCCACCTTTTCTGCAGTCATACATACAGAGAGATGTGTTTTAGCTCCTCTGATTTTTATGGATTGTTCATACCTTTATGGATATTTCCATAGTTCTTGCTTAGAAGCCATAGCTTTATTGTTTAAAGTTTTATAGTCCATATAAAATGACTATTCTATGTAACACCTTCCATATATAAAATGCCAGTTTCTATACTTACAGTCCTATAGTAAATCCAGTGGGTGTATTTATTGTAGAGTTGGGTGATGGAGTGGCCATTTTATCGGACCCCCGTTTTAAGGCATTGACCCCTGGTCTTTAGAAGTACACATACTAAAATGTTTCTACATTGAATTCTGCTATTGAAACATTACATGAAGAGTGTTACAGCAATATGTAAACAACATTTTAGTAACCAAAAATGTTAGATTTGAGCTCAAATTTTCTCTTGGAACAAAGCTTGCAATGAGTTGCGTTGAGCTGAGAAGGTAGCCGTAGCATGAAATGTTGTATGGTACATTGACAGATCTCTTCATTATAGATTTACATATCAAACACATCTGGAAAAACAAATAGACATATCTCAACTAACTGCATGAAAATATTATATTATGTTTTAAATACACAAGATTCTTTTCTTGACGCCCCCCTAAAAAATGTCATCTTATAATTCACACATGGAATAAATCATTGTTCATTTTCTTAAGGGTTATGTAGCTTGGTTTTGGTTGTCTGTTTTGAAACCGAGAGCAGATTGATTGTTGTTCTGTGGTCGTGAACTGTATACTTGTGGTCTAGATGCTTAACTTATGAGACTTCCACCAGAAGTTATTTCTCATATATCAGAGGAATGTCATCTCAAGGATCCTTTTCTTGAAAAGCTTTAGCAATACCTCAATAAAAATCCACGAGTCTTAGCTACTTTACTGAACGATTGATATACTGTGAGGTTAAATGTTGTTGTAATGGATGTACTCTGAAAGGAAGCAGTAACAGGTTTATAGCATCAAACTCCCTAGATTTAGTCTTTGGAGAGTCATGCCAAGTCTCCTGACTCATAACATACTGTACATTCACAGGGAGATACATACAAATACATATTCCTCCAAACTCATGAAGTTATTTGTGGAGAAGTGATGACTTTTGATTTAAATTCAGCCATAGGTACACACTCAATCACAATAAAACTTGGTATTCGAATGGTTGAACCTTGGCCCTGGGGCAGCACACTTGTAGGCGGGCCGACAGCAATACTTTCTTCCTTTTGCCGGCACCGACCCAAGCCTGTCATCAGGAGTGCCAATTAGCACTGATTAGGAGGCGTTGTGCAGGCAGCCGACAGCTGCACTGTGCCAGGCTCTCACAGCCCCCTCCTCCCCCTGCCACAGGCCGATCAGTCCTGCTCAGCTTTCCTCACAAGGTCAAGCCAAGGAGAATCCTCGGAGAAGACGATGTGAGGCCTCCTGTCTGGACATGAGAGGTAACACGACAGGCTTTTCAGGGTCAGGTATTTTTTGTGCTTGAGGAATATATTTGAAGGCTGTAGGGAAGATAAAAAGCACTCCAGAAAATGGAGTTTTGAAGTTTTCATCACCAACAGCTGCCTTGATAAGACACTGAATGTGGGATATAGATCTTGTTTGTGCATCCAATAGACTTGGCTGTATTCACCAGTTCAATAAGTTATAAAAGACAAGGCAGTCTCAGTATTGTGTTAATTGCACAATAATAGAAGTTTTGTCATCTCACAGAGCCTTGTGTACAGAGGACTAGTATCGGCTCAAACATGAGCTCATTCACTGATCTCATTGGGGTCCTCCAGTGCCATTTTGCATTCATTTCCAAACTAATTAGATTAGCCAAACTGCTTGCTATTGCGAAACACATGCACACACACACACACACACACACACACACACACATTCAACCATTGTTGTTGTTCTCATGGAAACAAGTACTCTGAGGATACTAAATGGGGCGAAGATGAGGCCAGGGCCAGGAGTGTTTTTCTACCATCATATCAGATGGTATTTGGGTCTGGACAGGGCAGAAGGGCAGAGATATATTCAGAACAAGCGGCCCTTGACCCAGACATGATTAATTTGAACTGTCGTTGGGTTTTCATATCTTGCATGGCAACCTCTTGCCTTGTGAGAAACACAAATGTTTGTTTCCCCCCCCATGAGGGAGGCCTGATTGTGGGAACCCTGTATTGTATCCTTGCTGGAAAGTCGAAGCTGGATTAAAGCTGGTCATTTTTGGTCATTAGCTGGTGTATATGGTTGATCAGCTGGACTACTAGGTGGTGAGGCCTGTGTCAAGTAGGGCATGTTCCTGGATGTTTTGTTGGTCTGGGAACAACAATTACAGCCCTAACCCCAACTATAACCCAGGGATGTCTAATCCTGCTCCTGCAGGCCCACGTTCCTGCAAATTTTAGCTTAACCACATCTCCCTGAAGTTTCTAGTAATCCTGAAGACCTTAATTAGCTGGTTCAGGTTAAATTCTGCTGGAAGGTGGCTGTCCAGAAGCAAGATTGGACACCACTGCCTTAACCCCAACCCCAAATCTAATCCTAAACAATAACTAGACCAAAATATATCCAAAGGAACGTGATAGATTGATGAGATTGATGTACAAGCCCTTAACCTCAGGTCTAAATCTGCCCCTTTACCTGTCTACTTTGCAAAATCATGTTCACCTAGTTGGTGGACCTTGTTATTACCTGGTAGACCATCTTGGTCTACCTTGTACTACCAACAAACCAGCTACAGCTAACCTGACCAACATTGACCTGGTTTTTATAGCAGGTATGCCACTGTTTCCTCCTTCAGAACAGACTCAGCACCACTGTGAAGGTCATTGAGTGTGTGTCCGTGAATGTGTGTGTGAGACTTGGCGAGAAAGACAGGTTCAGGCCTGCAATACCAGACTGCTTCATCCATCAAAGGCTTGATAAGGAGAATGTTTAATTACACGTCTTCACCCCGTGAACCAAAGCCTCCACACTGAGCCACCGGCCCTCCTCCACCTCCCTGCCCGTGGAGATCTCGCTCCCTGGGACACTGAGCGCCGAGCCACCCACCCTCCCCTGCCCGCCTCCTCCACGTCTGAGAGGAGAGATTCAGTAAGCCGATCCAGCAGTAAATCAATACTGGCCTAATTCTGAATAATTGAGGTTATTACAGTGCTGTCATGCTCCCTGTGTGAATTCCCCATCGCACAAGTGGGGCCTCCTCGAGTCTATCCCCTCCCCTCTCAACACGCCACAAATTCAGATAATTAAAGATTGAAAAATGCTCCTTTTGTTTTTTTCCTTTTGTCTCGGTCGCTTCACTTTTGATTTTGTCAGGCGTGATCTTGCACATCCTGTGCGTGTGATCTTTCAGCAGGAGATCTCGCCTCAGCTCGCTATTGTGTGCTGCATCTACTTCCTGTTTACCTGGCAACAGTGCTATCCCAGGCGTGTGGTTTGTGTCTTTTTATTCTTCTGTACTGTACAGCATTGGTGGGTCCATGTTCCAGAGGGGCACTAGAGGGCACAAGATGCATATGAAAGACTCTCCGTTTGGGGGGGAAAAGGCTGCTGTGAACCAGTTGAATTTAATTTTCACTCCACACAGAGAGCTTGTGAAGAAGAGTTTTGAAAGAACATTTTATAAGACCTTTATGGCAAATAATAAAACAACATTACATGTACTGAAGGTTTGTCTAGCTTAAAGGTTTATTGTTTTGTCTACAGTTATCAAAAACATGAATGAGAGAATGAAATATCTATATACACATAAATATATATTTGCAGACAATATAGTAGCATACTTAAAAAATTGATTTAATAGTAGAGTAGAGCTCATCCAAACCGTGTTAAGGGAATATATATATATATATATATATAGTGGGGGGTATATATATATATTATATAGAATAAGGTTTTTAAAAGTGTTAAAAAAAATAGTGGAGAATTTTTAAGATTTATTAAGTGTTAACAATGAGATTATGTGTTTTTTTTTTAATCAAACACTGCTTTTGTCATTTTTTCACAATATGGACAAAATTTGTCACCAAAAGTCATTCCATTTTACCAAAATTTCGGTTTTACTGAATGACACTTTCAGTTATATCGAATGACATTTTCAAACAATGCTAACAGGCTGATATCTAGCTAGCTAGTTAGCTTGCTAGCTAGCTAGTAAAAGGGAAATCAAACATTTTATATTTAGTACAAGTTTTTAAAATATTACAACATTTTCTTATGTTTTATAGCGGTTGTACCGAATGAACTGATGTTTCTGGACATGCGTATGAGCAAAAACATGAATTTTTCAAATAGTTAAAAGAGAGTTAGTTACTTTGCTTCATGACCATGACGTGGTCCTTTGCAGGTGTCTGAATGATGTCACATCCTGTCACATGATACTGACCGCATGACTTGATCCAAAATGATCCCTTTGTATTGGTTACTCTGAATGACATCAATGAAATTCATTTTTCAGGACATTCTTTCTCATAACAAATCAATGACTTCTACACATAATTTTAATACCATTGATATATGATGTTATAAAAATAATAAAGATAATTTAATTTATTGACAAATAAAATGGCTGTATTGGCCATTTCTAGATTTTAATTTAAATATTATTTTGTATATTGCATTAAGCTATTTTTCTTATGGGACCACTGACTATTTCCTGCAATGTGCATCATTTGGGTCACAAACATTATGTATCATTTCACCTGCGATGACTGTAATTCACTTGTACTGTAACTTGTATTGTACATTACCTGTTCAGTCAGACAATATCCTTTTTTACAACAGAGTACCTCACTGTCACCTCTCCAAACACACAGAATATTCTGAGAATGTTCACTGAATGTTCTGAAGTGAAACCATGCAACTGAGGTGTCATGGCACTTCAAACCTCAGACTAAAGCCCTCCACAGCTCCTCAGAATCAGACAGACGGGTACAGTGCAGACAGACAGCAGAGGCTGCAGTACGTTAGGAGTGTGTCAGAGGTGGCGAGCCAGTGCTGTGTCACGCACATCGAGGGCTGTTATGACACGCGTGGCAGGCGAGAGGCACTGACAGTCGTGTTCATAATCACTGCAGGGCCACAGACCCACTGCTGAGCTGAAAGCCCAGCGCCAAAGCACATCAAGCCAGAGAGTCATAACAGGAAGGTGTCTTACATTTCTGTGGAAGGCAGTGGTTATATGTATTGTTGATGGGTGGAATGTGTCGAGAATAAAAGAGAAAGTGATGAAACACAAATTTAAGTGGGTAAAGATAGAGAAGGCTGATTTTTAGATTTTCATCTTAGCATTCCAATATGGAAATATTTTCGTAATATTTTTATAATGTTTCAAAAAGACCAACTGATCGGTGTGATTTATATTCAAAATTGTAATCTAGCGCTGCTTTGTTTATGGTTTGTTTGTGGTCCTTGATACTGAATCTATTTTTGAATGACAAATATAGTCTACTGCCACCTGATGGTATAGACAGTTATTGCCTCTCTTGCAGGCGCAGAACACACATGCATGTTGGTTGTAGTCTTTGCAGTATTCAAGTGCAATTTTTTTGGCGCAGACACCCGTGATGTGAGGCAACAACACGGTTGGCTTTCGTCACCGCTAGTTCTTTGATGTCAATTTTGTGTGTCACGCCTTAACATGAAAAACAAATAACTAGTGTTGTCAAAAGTACCATCTTTGGTTCCAAGTCAGTACTGGCCATTGTGTTCACTTGCTCATCAGATATGTCTGTGATTGGCTACAATGATCAATGCTTCAAAAACATGTTGTAAATAGACATCAATGACGCTGTTCTCCGAGTGCTTACACAGATACACACGGGAGCGTTTGAAAGCAGGCGCCTGTAAGCGGACCAGTCCACTGATAGCCGCCTGCTTTCAAATGCTCCTGCTTTCAAACACTCCCATGTGTTGATCATTGTAGCCAATCACAGACATATCTGTGGAGCTCGTGAACACAATGGCCAATCAGAGGTGTTTACGAATCCGCTCAATAGCGCTCATAGAGTCACATTTTTAAAATTTCAGTACCAAAGTCTGTACTTTTGACAACACTACAAATAACTCTTTTCCTTCTTTTTTTCCTTCTTTTACTCTAATTGTTGCATTCTCCACACTTTTTTAGCCGCTGCACTGTTTTTGCAGTCAGAGCTGTCTGTTTTTGAGCTCTAAGTTTCCTGTAGCATCTCACTGTTTCTCACTTGTTTGCTGTTTGTGAAATTTTTTTGTCCCTGTGTGACCCCTAAAACAAATTGATGTGTTCAGGCTAAACCTCAGACTTCATGTACACTTGAGCTGCTTCAGGGTTTACTTTGGCTTATGAAAGTTTTAGAGTATCATATACAGTGGTAATTGTGTTAGTATACAGTAAGGAGGATGGATGGAGGGAAACCCCATATAGGCCTATACGGCTGGGAATGTAGAACCTGTTAAAGTTTTGAAAGAAATTCTGCCATTTGCTTCCATTATGATAAATATACTTGTATAAATATACTATTGTTAATGAGTCACTTAATGAATTGGTAAAAAAGACTCCCAAATTAGTCTTAAACTAAACGTTTAATCAAACAAACTAAATCACTCTGAATCTTGTGAAGTCATGTCCAACTTGAAATGAAGCGAGAACTATTACTGTGCTTCTAAGGCGGTTCATGCAACTATATTTTGTTAAAGATTCACATTCTGAAGAAGAGGTGTGCTCTTCAAAAGTACAAAAAAGATCATCAATGGATTTGTTGAGGAACTGCAAAAAAGCTCAACAACAACAAAGCTGGAGAATCTCACGCAGCCAAAATGAGGATTGTCAGTAACGGTGTTCAGCCTTACATTGTTCAAACCGGAGTCGACACTGATGGAGAGACTCAGGAAGAAGTTACAACTTTTAGAATGATACTGGACATTTCTGAATGGTTAGAAGATAAATTTATGTAGTTGCTGTGGAGTTTCAACTCATCGACTAGCCGTCATGTTCATCTTTTGTGCAAATCCAGTGTTGAATTGACCCTCGTTTGTGAAGCAGTCCGGCGTAAAATGACGGCATGTCAACAACACTCTACTACAACAACTCTTCCTCTTCTCTAAAGCAGCCCAACATGGCCCCGCCCCCTTTGTTCTGTGTTCTCGGGGGCGGGGTTTATGTAAATGTTGGGGTTTGTGATGTAACAAACCCCGGAAGAAGCTTGTTGTAGTTCCTAACAGCTGTTTGTTGTAGTCCTTAAAAAGCGATTTCTGTAAAAGAAAATAGCTCCCTTTGCATTGAACTTTGAGCGTCATAACTTTGCAGATGTTGTTTATGCCCAAACAGCAACATTACACACTAACTAAAGTTAAAAAAGTGAAATCATAATCAAGGACCCTTTAATATCCAAATAATAATAATAAAAAAGATTCTAATTCAGTGAATTGCAATAGTTACAATATTGATACATTTCATATCACTGATGTGAATACGTTGTAAATAAATCACAGTATACTTGATATATATACTAATAAAGTAAGAGCGCCACTTTTGAAAGAAATTTTATTTGCTAGATTCTGTGAAAGACAAGCTGGCCGAAGCATTTATAAATATAATGTGAGGGACGGATATGTGGCCTGTGGAAAGCGCTCTTTCTTGCTCTTTCTCTTCCTCTTATATTCTCTCCCAGTGGAGATTCTGGCTGCAGATGTCGAGTAATGACAGGGGTTTCCCTTGAGGCCATCTCGACCCAGACAACCAGACCTGCCTCTATGTGATGGTGTGTGTGTGTGTGTGTGTGTGTGTGTGTGTGTGTGTGTTGTGTGTGTGTGGCTCATAGGCCACCAGGGGGAACAGTGCAGGTAAACATATCAGCCAGCATCTCTCAATCTGTCTGAACTGAGGAGAGGAAGGCCACGCTGCAGCCTTTGCCTCGCTTTCTCTGTCTTTAGACTTATTTTGGTGGAATATTACAATGATTTTAATCTTTTTTGGGTCATCAAGTTTCCTGAAGAGTGTATGAATATGATATACATGCTTTAGTGTCACATGATCTTTCAGAAATCATTCTAATATGATGATTTGGTGCTCAAGAAACATTTCTTATTATTATCAGTGTTAAAATGGTTGTGCTGCTTCATATTTTTTTGAAAACTATGGCGATTTTTTATTTATTTATTTTTTTTTTTTTCAGAATTTCATTAATAGAACAGCATTTATTTGAAATAGAAATCTCCATAACATTATAAATGTCTTTAGTGTCACTTTTGATCAATGGAAAATACATGGAAAAATACCATTTTATATATATATATATATATATATATATATATATATATAGATATATATATATAAGGGGTGATATATTCAAGAGACACGAGACGAACGATTTTTAAAAAATCCTCAATGGCGAAATACATGACTAGAAAAAATATTCTGCAGGTGTATTTGAAATGTTTTAACTAATCATCTTGTAATGAATGTCATTTCAGTTCAACTTTCTGAGTATGAATTATCATATGCAGTAAAAGACACAATACTCAAGTACTGTAAAAGGTTTTGCCACAACTCAACTGACTGACTTCTCTCCTGTATGATTTCAGTCTCTTCAGACCTTACCGTACATGATTTATGAGCTTCTACAACTTTTGACCTCCTAACTGAACTCCTTTCCACAAACTGATCATAGAAATAAAACAGTATAAATAAAAATGGTACACTTTACAATAAGGTCTCATTTATTAACATTAATGTATTAACCATCATCAAATAAACATGACAATATTGGCTACAGTATTTATTAATCTTTGTTTATGTTAGTTAATAAAAAATAGTCATTCATTGTTAGTTCATGATAGTTTACAGTGCATTAACTAATGTTAACAAATGAAACCTTATTGTTTGTGCTTAATAAGATTAAGAGACGACTCTTATTCATTTTTATGGTAACACTTTACAATAAGTGCAACCATAATCGCACTCTCTCAATATTCAAAGTGCAAGTAAGACCAAATTTTTCTTTGATACAGAGCTGAGAGATGGTTACAACTACACTGCCCAACCTAAAATAGCTTTCATATTGAGAGATATTTGCATGCATCAGGGAGCTGCTTTCAAAATGCGGGGTATTGAAATCACGTTTGAATGCGCGCTCGCGTATACTTTCACTTTCAGCGATCGCGCGTACTCTGTGAATATGGATCGGCGGCGACCGTTATCCAACTGAATTAAATGTTTTTTTTATTTAAATACAAAGCAAAAGGACAGTGGAGGCATAATGTAAACGTAGCGGTGGCATATTCTTTCCTAATCATCCTAACCACTCTGTCATGGCAATATCACGAGACTACTTTTCGCCTCGACGAGAAATCTCGTCACATTTTAGTCTCGCGAGATCTCGTGACACGATATCTCGTCACACCCCTAATATATAATATATATATATATATATATATATATATATATATATATATATATATAATGGCTTTTATGGCTCATATAGTGAGAATATGGAGCTCATATACTTTACTTTTAGTAAAACTTTTCACTTCTAGGCCCAAACTGAGCAAAAATATGCATTTTGGTGCAGATGCTGATATTTATATGGCCAAAAAGATTAAATTCTAATAGCTTGTAATGAAAATTGTGATCCTTATAACACTATCAGACTACTTACATATACTGCATATAAATATCAGTCGTCACTCTATATCCGCCAATAATATTTTAGTAAGATAATTTTTAAAGCGATAGTTCAGCCAAAAATGAAAATTGTTTTCATTACTCGCCCTTGAGGTGTTCCAAACGTGTATAAATTTCTTTGTTCTGCTGTACACAAAGAAAGATATTTGGAAGAATGTTTGTAACCAAGCAGATCAAAGAAATGTATACAGGCTTGGAACAACTTGAGGGTAAAAATTTGGGTGAACTATCCCTTTAAATGCTTAGTTTTATGATCAAAGCTCTGTAGTTAAAACATAAAATGCAATACTATACAATGATGAACAAATAAACCTTCCTCAAAAGCCTTATGGATCATATTCGATACTCACTTTTGAACATAATTTTCTAAAAAAGAAAAAGAAATAAAAAAATCATAAATAAAAGTCATTCTTATGTTTACTTTATATAACGATTTCACAGCAAAAACACATGTGAACCACAAGATGAAGGTGGATGTTTGTACAATTATACTAAAAGACTTTTAACTGCTAAAAAGTATAAATTATCAATCGGATGACTGAAGACTTTAGTAGATTGTCAACAGAACAGGTTTTGATCATTTTGATCATTTAGAGGCCTTAGAAATTTGCGTATTAAATATGATACAGTAGGCAGAATGTTAATAATTGTCTTCTCATTCCCTAGTGTCTTCTCATTGATTAGTATCTGTGTGAGAACTTGAGAAACATTGTTAGTTCCACAGCCTACAGGCTGGACATGGCAGATTAACAGACTCTTTACCAGAAGTCAATTCACACGGGACTACTATTACCTTATTTTCAGGGCATTTTACAATCTTATGGTAATCTTTCCCAGCGCAGGAATGTGCCATCTGTAAAAAGTGAGGAATAATTACTGACATAGCTGATTCAGACAGGATTAAAATCACGGAGAAGCTCTGTTAATGATTACACTCCCTCGGTTCACATTATAAACCTAATCCTGTTCGATTAGTTTTTCCTGCTCTTCCTCCCTGACCTTTTCCTCCACCACTGGTTCATTTGGTATAGTTTCTCACCAACTCTTCCACCCTCTTTTTCTGGCTCTCTATAACGGTCATTGAGGACAGTCGAGAGGCAGTGGAGAGACTTTCACGAAATGTCCTGTAGCACTTCGTGTTTTTGATGATTATGGTCATTTTCGGTGCCTCCGCATGATCAGACTCTCTCGTCTCCCAGAATTCAACTCTCAGTAATAGAGGTCAGGTCTATCTTCTACGTGTCTGTCTGTTTTCACCCCTGCCGGCCTCCTTCAGCTCGAAACCACTGCTCTGGGCCACTCTAAGTTGATGTTAGCGTAAAAACCAAACACTGAACTATATGAACTATGAACTATAACTTTAACATGGCCATACTTTTACCTTTAAAGGTACCCTAGAATGTTTTTTCACAAGATGTAATATAAGTCTAAGGTGTCCACTGAATGTGTCTGTGAAGTTTCAGCTCAAAATACCCCATAGATTTTTTTTTTTTTTATAATTTTTGTAACTG
The DNA here is from genome assembly GCA_028476615.1 of Culter alburnus. Lineage (NCBI taxonomy): Eukaryota > Metazoa > Chordata > Actinopteri > Cypriniformes > Xenocyprididae > Culter > Culter alburnus. Next base: position 51,312 of record JAOTNS010001700.1, read on the forward strand.
CCTATTTTGGGGCATCATTAAATATGTGCCGATTCAGGCTGCTTCCCCTTTAAATCCTCGCGCTCCCCGCTCCTGAGCTTGCGACTCTATAATACATTGCATAAACAGCTAATATAACCCTCAAAATGGATCTTTACAAAATGTTCGTCATGCATCATATAAGTACAGTATTTATTTGGATGTTTACATTTGATTCTGAATGAGTTTGATAGTGCTCCGTGGCTAAAGCTAACATTACACACTGTTGGAGAGATTTATAAAGAATGAAGTTGTGTTTATGCATTATACAGACTGCAAGTGTTTAAAAATGAAAATAGCGACGGCTCTCTTGTCTCCGTGAATACAGTAAGAAACGATGGTAACTTTAACTACATTTAACAGTACATTAGCAACATGCTAACGAAACATTTAGAAAGACAATTCACAAATATCACTAAAATATCATGATATCATGGATCATGTCAGTTATTATTGCTCCATCTGCCATTTTTCGCTATTGTTCTTGCTTGCTTACCTAGTCTGATGATTCAGCTGTGCACAGATCCAGACATTAATACTGGCTGCCCTTGTCTAATGCCTTGAACATGAGCTGGCATATGCAAATATTGAGGGCGTACATATTAATGATGCCGACTGTTACGTAACAGTCTGTGTTATGTTGAGATTTGCCTGTTCTTCGGAGGTCTTTTAAACAAATGAGATTTACACAAGAAGGAGGAAACAATGGAGTTTGAGACTCACTGTATGCCATTTCCATGTACTGAACTCTTGTTATTCAATGCCAAGGTAAATTCAATTTTCAATTCTATGGCACCTTTAATACAATTGCTAAATGACCCATCTGGATGGATATTTACCCTTGCCTCAGCCTGGATGAAAGCCATTCAAGATGATCGGCCACTTATGCATCTGTGTGGAAACCAAGTCTGTCTTTTTCTTCAGTTCTTGCTATTCACGTTACCGAACAAGGCCAGTCTGCTCTGTTTCGCAGACAACAGGCCGCACTCCTGACCTCAACCCCAGCCTGAATTCATTACATTCAGAGTGGATTCGATTCAAAGGCTGAGCCGTATCTCTGGCAGTTTGCCTGTGTGTGATGTAGTGCTTGAATCCTGAGAGACACTGGGAAGAGTGCTATTCATTCACTCAAGGTTAAATATAAGTGTCTCGGGAAGCCATGGTAATGGGTGAGGGCGTCGTTATACATGAACTCTTTCACTGTATGGAAAACTGTTTCATACGTAAGAGTTTTACTTTAATGCTAATTCTAATTGTAAATGCATTGATATTTTGAACTTTTTTCCTTGTGATCAACATTAGATAGGTCTATAAGTAAGTATTATTTTAGTACATTACTCGAAACGGAATCTGTTAAATAATAATAAAAAAACAAAACATTTTTGCCGCATACAATTTCATTTAATCTTTCAAAATTAAAAATATTAGAACGTGTAAACTAAAGGAAACAAAACAGAATTTCAAAAAGTCCATAGAACCAAACATAACCATTACATATTATTTTTTAAAAGAAATTAATACATTTATTGACCAAGGATGATAAATTAAATTGATCAAATGTGACAGTTAATTTATCTATATTAGTTCTGTCAAACCATTAATCTTGATTAATCACATCCAAAATAAGTTTGTTTACATAATATACGAAACGAATATGTACTTTGTTTATTTATTGTGTATATATTTATATGGTGTGTGTGTGTGTGTGTGTGTGTGTGTGTATATATATATATATATATATATATATATATATATATATAATATATATATATATATATATAACTATCAATATTTTATATATAAATATAATATACTTTTGTTAAATATATACATGCATGTGTGTGTATTTATAAATACATAATAAAAATATACACACGTATATTATGTAAACAAACTTTTATTTTGGATGCGATTAATCGAGATTAATCGTTTGACAGCACTAATTTATATAGTTACAAAAGTTTTCTATTTCAAATAAATGCTGTTTTTGAACTTTTTATCCATCAACAATCATGACACGCAAATAAATGAGTTGAACTGTTTTCAACATTGATAATAATACAAAATATTTCTTAAACTTTTCTCAAATCAGCATATTAGAATGATTTCTGAAGGATCATGTGACACTGAAGACTGGAGTAATGATGCTGAAAATTCAGCTTTGATTACATGAATAAAATACATTTTAACATATACAGTATTCACACAGAAAACAATTTTACGGTGTAGTAATATATTACTGTTTATCCTGTATTTTTGATCAAATAAATGAGTTTATGAACTCAAAGGCGACTCAAACTAAAAGAAGTTTGCAAACAACATGGGATAATTTTATGGATTTAGTTTTTATCAATTAATTTTGTTTTAATTCATTTTTTTATTTTGATTAATTTATATAAACAGCTTGTAAACGTACTTTATCACTAGAAGAAAAAAAAAAAAACATACTTAATAAACTTTTTTTTTTTTTTTTTTTTTTGGCATAAAGGGTTCTTTAAAATTGAGTCAAGGACCCTAGAGTTCTGTCTAGAACCTCACTGAACCTATTTTTCCAAGAGTGGTTAAGAGTTTCTTAAGTGTGACGCATAACACATTAGGTTAAATATAGTGTTTTGAAATGTGTCTCAAGACTGCTACATCCTGTTCTGTTCTATGTGACACCCACCAACTAGTAGTTTTCACATCTAGTTGCAGCCCTTATTCATCGTGGCTCACTAGAGATCCATTCACACACGCTCCATGTCAAACTGTCATGGGTGTTCGGGCCCACTGCTGATCTGAGTCAGTCGCACAACGAGAGTCCGTCAGCCTTCAGCACGAGGCCGAGTGAATGGGTGATCCACGCTTGCATGTCAAGGACGGGCCGTTCTCGGCCCACATGCGCACGGATGAGTAATAGCACTGTAACTGGGGGGCCTGAGCGTTTGAAGTGCTTTTTCTTCCGCTTTTCCATCTTCTTTCTCTCCCTCAGCAGCTGCCTCGTCCCTGGATGCTGATTTTAATTACTTTCTTCTCGGATTTTGTGCATATCCAATGAAGGATTGAAGGGCACATCTTCTGACGAGCACTTTTTTATATTAGTTCTTATAATGCCGCCGTTTGAACTCAGGAATACTAACACACACAATAGAGGGTTGCGTGTATGAAACCGGAGACGTGGACGCTGCTGTTTGAATGTGAATAAAGAAGAGAAAGAGAGACGAAATGGGAGACTGCATACTGAGGAGCTCGCTGTAGGGAAACTGATTTGATTTATTTCATTTCCTAAAGGCGGTTGGCACGAATGACACCTGAAAGTGCTTTCGGAAACTATATTTAGACAGCAAGATAAATCGGGACACTGAGTGAATCAATAGAGTATCATAAACAAGAGTTCACTTGACTAAGTGAAAGTCTGTTGGCGCTCGTGCTAGCAATTCATTTTGTGTAAACAGAGTATCGTATTATTAAAAACTTTCGCTCAGATCATATCTTTCGTGTCATGCAGGGATCGATTGTGCCTAGATATTCAGATCAAGTTTTCCTTTTGCACACTCTTGGAAAATCTAGTTAAAATCGACTTCGGATGGTTGCTATGTTGTCCAAGTTGGTTTTATCAGGTAACTTTGTGATCAAGATGATGGCGCCTTGCAAGTTAAATTAGGTGGAAAATGTACTTTTTTTTTTGCCTGCTAGCCATATACATTTTACATACAACAGTCTGCCATTTTGTCCCCATACTGTAGGGTTTACCTGAACTATACGCACACATATACATTATGAACTACACTAGAATTTGACAAATATCAAATTAAGGCTTTAGAAAAGTGTTCTTAAAGTGCTTTCTTTCAGTAATGACTTAAAGACTTAAAAAAAAAAAAAAAAAATGAAAAAAAGTGTTTAAATTGTATTTTAAACTATCCTCTATGGAAGCTTGTTTCTGCCACTAAATAAAAAAAGGTAATTGCGAATTTTTATCACACATTTTTTTTTTTTTTTTTTTCAGAATTGCGAGATTTAAACTCACAGAATTGTGGTACAAAGTCAACTGCCTGATAAAATCTTGCAATTGTGAGTAAAAAAGTCAGAATTGTGACATTATAACTTTTTTACTTGCATTTGCAAGTTTTTATCATGCAATTCTAACTTTATATCTCACAATTCTGACTTTTTTCTCACAATTGTGAGTTATAAAGTAAGAATTGCATGATTTAAAGTCATAATTGTGTCTTCAGTCAAATATGAAGTATTATAAAGTTCATTTTCTCAGAATTGCGAGTTTATATCTCATGCATCTGTCTTTTTTCCCTCACAATTGGACACATCATGCAATTGCAAGTTTATATTTCACAATTTTGACTTTATATCTCGCAATTCTAACTTTATATTATGCAATTCTGACTTTATAACTAACAATTCTGACATTATATCACGCAATTCTGACTTTATATCAAGCAATTTTGACTTTATATCAAGCAATTCTGACATTATTACTAACAATTCTGACTTTATAGCACGCAATTCTGACTTTATGGGCCCTATTTTAACGATCTAAACGCAAAGTGTAAAGCGCACGGCGCAGGTGCACTCAGTGCGTGTCCTAATCCACTTTTGCTATTTTAACGACGGAAAAACGGTCCGTGCGCCGGGGCGCATTTTTTAAATGGGTTGTCCCTATTCTCTTAATGAGTAATGGGCGTAACGTTCAATAAACCAATCAGAGTGTCATCTCCCATTCCCTTTAAGAGCGAGATGTGCTCGCGCCATGGCGGATTGCTATTTACATGGCGGAATTTGTTGGCGGAAAAGCTGAACGCTTTTCAAGCGAAGAAACCGATCTGCTCGTGCGCGAAGTTAAAGCGCGCGAGCAGATCATCTACGGGACAAACAGGAATCCACCAAAGCTTCCCGAGGTGAAGAAGGCGTGGGATGAATTAGCAGTGATTGTGTCCGTTATAAGTAGTAATAGGCTGAATTGAAAATAGGTAGCCTAATTCTAATACACGCAATGACTGTTCATCATTACATTTTTATATTTATGTAGCCTACACAATAATATTCTTTTACACTGTAATCCTTTTGTTTTTAATATTTGGCATGTTTGTGTGATGCGCATCCCTGTGTGTAATAAGAAAAGTCAATGCGCACTGTGGACGCGCCCAGAGGCGCAGTTTCTACCAACGCGCTCTAACAAAAAAATATTGCGCCATTGACTTTAGACTTTAGACCAGGTTTGAGTTGGTCTATGGCGCAGTCTATTTTCAGCTCTTTAAAATAGCAATGCGCCGGCAATGCGCCTGAACACACCTCTTTTTTAGACCAGCACGCCCATGGGTGCACTAACTGGCGCAAATGCATTTACTAATTTAAGGACGTGGCGCTGAGCGGGAAAGCGCGAACGGCGCCGGACGCAAACTAGCAAACACACTTGCGCTGCGCTTTGCGTCGCATTGCGCCGGGTGCATTATAGGGCCCTATATCAAGCAAATCTGACTTTATAACAAAATTGTGAGTTTGTCACAAAATACTGAAAAAAAAGTCAGAATTGTGAGATATAAACTCGCAATTGTGAGAAAAAAGTCAGAATTGTGAGATGAAAAAGTTGCAATTACCTTTTTTATTTTTTATTTTATGGTGGAAACAAGCTTCAATAATCCTGTCTGAAGAGCGAAGAAAAAAAGGTTTTACTAGTCATCCAATAACTATTTGACTATTTTTTCATTTTTATTTTATTAAGTGTTGACTTTTTAGTGGATCTGCTTTAATAAGTTCTGATAGTGTGCTGTTTTTAAACCATTTTCACAGTGCAAACCTCTCTGAGAACTTGCATATTTAAAATTGTTAGAATACACTATATTATTGTCTTATTTAAAGGTGCTCTAAGCGATCCTGGGTGGAGTAACTTCCTGTTGACGTTCAAAGTGTTGTCAAACAAAACAGAGGCTAGCTAGACCCTCCCTCCTTGTCCTCATCCCCCTCTCCTCCTGAAACAGTCATGAACGCGCATTTAAAATCATTCTTGTCGGTTATTGGCTGGAGCATTTTTATTATGTTTCGTGCTCCAGGCTGCACCAGGTAGTTTTTGTTGCCGTTTTTGGAGCTTGTGGCGACTACAGAGACTGCGTTTTTTTTTTACAGTGTGTTCAGGGGACAGGCAGCTAGCGGATAGTGAGGAGATGTTTGCTGTATGTGACAAAAAATGTTTTGGCCTAAAAACACGTGGCATTGCTTAGAGCAGTGGTTCCCAACCACATTCCTGGAGGACCCCCAACACCACATTTTCCATGTCTCCTTTGTCTGACACACCCATTTCTGGTCTTGGAGTCTCTGCTAATGAATTGATGACTTGATTCAGGTGTGCTTGATCAAGGAGACATGCAAAATGTGCAGTGTTGGGGTCCTCCAGGAATGTGGTTGGGAACCACTGGCTTAGAGCACCTTTAAACTATTGTTCATCTAAACTACACAAAAAGTAAGTGTACATGACCCCATTCCTGCCTTAAGTGTTAGAATTGGCAGCTTTTCTCTTCTTTTGAGCTTGTTTGAAAGGCAGTATTGTGGTTAGCACTCTATACGGGATCCATATCACATTATGAGCTCTACATCCCTCTGTAATTGTTTAGATTTTTTTGTTGTTGTTGTCGACCTGACTTACTCGAATCCTCACATCACAGCAAAAGGCGTAACAAGGCTGAGGCCGCGCTGTACTTCCCTTCTGGGCCGAATAAAGAGTAATACAGATGGCCCAGGGTTTATTTCATTAACGTTGAGAAGGGGAGGAAAGCTTATTGGAATTTTTACATTCTGTCAGCACTGTGTAGGTAGCAGCAACACGGGCGTAAAAAGGCGAGTGAATTCATTTCCCCTGACTCTCGCAGCTCAAGAGAAACTTCAAAGGCCAGCGCTAAAAATCTCGGCCAAGTGGATTTGAAAGGATGAGTCTCTAATCTGTTTAAACTTTGCTTGCGCCGTGTATTTTCACGCCGCTTTCCCCACCTCCTCAGCTAACTCGTTCTATTTTTCTTTTCATCATCACTTTCAGGTGCAAAAAGTACCTGTCTCACCATATCTATGTCTCGGTGAATAGAGGTCAACAAAAAAAGTCGTATTTGCATCAGTTTTTCTTCAGCACCTCAAAGAGGTGTAGTTTTGTCATCGAAATTAGGCTCCATTTAGCTTTCAGGCGTTATCGTGCTGCCTCGTTTCGAGCTAATTTTGGCGCCTATCTGCAGGTTCCCAACCGGGCACAAGCACGGAGTGAATGTTTCCCGTGTGGCAGCACTTTTGAAATATGTATTAAGGTGAGACACAAGGGGGATTTGGAGCGAGAGGGTTGGACTTATTGTCTGAATATTTGATGTTGTTAATGAGAAGCAGAACAGGGCTAAGCACTCAGTGGGCGCGCATGAGGAAGGCCCGGGCTACGGAAATAATGGATAGATAAAACGATGAAATATATTCAAAGGCTGAAGTGTGATGAGAAATGTTCAGTAAAGCGTGACGGAAACGGGCCTAGGCCTCGCATCAAAGACCTTCAACTGAGAAGACTTTTGTGTGACCTTAAAGTTAATACTTTGGCAGACTTTGCCGCTTAAGAGCGTTACGTAAGACAAGTTATTCCACAAAAAGTGAAGGAAACCTTATTCTTCCTTATTCTGCTTGTTTTGGGTGTCACTGATAAATGGTATGAGATAGTGGTTTGATGGATATTTGATTTATGGAAGGAGGTGGAGATAGGCAGAAGAATCTGGCTAAAATGAAAAGAGTTGGTGTGTAACCTTTCAGAGGAGGAAAGTAAATGAAATATCAGTCCTTTATGGATGTCCTTGCAACTTAATGATGACAAATGCTCAGCATTAGAGAGTAGAGAAAGAGAGAGATGCTAGATCTGTAAATAAGACATGTTCCATGATTTTGTTTTGAGATTGTACCAAGTTTTTTAGATGGTAATGGTAATAGTAATACCATGATATGTCCTTTAAGGTACTATGTAAATATGTGCTGTTTGAGTATAATACTATTATAATATGTTGTAAAAATTATAAAATCATATTGTGTTTTTTTTTTTTTTTTTTTTTTTTTTAAATGTAGCCAGTGAATTAAATACTAAATACTAGGCTCATTCATTTGTTCATTTAATAAATAAATGGTCAGTGAAATAAAGTGCTTCGTATTGAAAATGTTTGTTGCGGGTTTTTTCAGTTTGGTATACATGTGTACCGAACAAATACAGCATTGTTTTAACCATTGCACGTGCGGAACTTCATATGAACTCCTAGTTTTATATATATCTTCATTTTAATGAATCAATATCGATTCCTAAATCCCCAGATCAATCTTTTAGTCTATGCTGTTTCATCAATAAAACTTCAATAGACATTATATAGCGCGCCTCCCGTTCAATAATTCGCAAAAAGCTCTGTCTTTTGTTACTTTCGATAAGAAATAAAGTCTCAAATTTTGTTCATTTTTAAAGGATATTCAAACAATAAAAGCTGTTTCGATGCTTTTGGTGTGGCATGACAGATCGCTGTATAAACGCCTCAATTCAACCAGCAAATCAGAGCGCGAGTTAATGACCTCTTTACTACTAGTTATAGAACAAAATAAACATGAATTAGCATCTCATGTAATCGTTCAATCAGTGTTTCAACCGTGTCAATCAGCTTGTAAACAGTATGTGACTTAGCATTACATTTACCTCAGGCAAGTCATTTAATGTCCACAGCATGTTAGTTCACTAGAGAAATGAACTCTAAGAAGAGAGTTAGCGATCTTAATTGTTAAATGCATGTTCAAATAAATCTGTCATGAAAACAATTTATGACAGCCACTATGTAAATGATTATATTTCAACAACGTATTGGAGTAAAAACATAAGTTTTTAAATTAGCTTTAGAATTTAATGTAAAACCTGCACATGTTTGCATTAAATTTTTTTATTATTATATCTAAAAATAAATAGCAATGGAATTTAATACTTTGGGCTCTGTTGTTAATTGTAACATTTAATATTATAGTAATGTGCAAGTAAGGACACCCTATATAGTTTACAGCACTAACAGAGATTTTATCTTTAAGAAAATGCAATTATAAATGAATTTATTTAAAGACAGAGCCACAATTTGTTCAGTAAACCACAGTTGAACTCTTTCCCCCCAGTGTTTGTAGTAGAGTCAACGTTGTATATATGTGACCCTGGACCACAAACCAGTTATAAGTCGCACAGGTATATTTTTAGCAATAGCAATACATTGTATGGGTCAAAATTATCGATTTTTCTTTTATCCCAAAAATCATTAGGACATTAAGTAAAGATCATGTTCCATGAAGATATTTTGTAAATTTCCTACCATAAATATATAAAAAATAACAACTTTAACAGTGATTTTCTTAATATTTAAATTGTTTGCACCCTCAGATTCCAGATTATCTCAGCCAAATATTATCCTATCCTAACAAACCATACATCAATGGAGAGCTTATTTATTCAGCTATATACATTCATATATATATAAATCTCAATTTCAAAAAATCGACCCTTATGACTTTTTGTGGCCCAGGGTCACATATTATCATTGTCATGATACTTGTCTCTGTTTTCATGGACACTTTATTTTGATATCGTTTTGCCTATGTTCAGTGCCTATATAAATTTCCTGTCTTTCCATTGCTGTCTTTTTAGTTTCCATAGTTACCCTATTTGTTGCCAAGTCAACTAATCACCTGTACCTGTCTATCATTAGTCCCTTGTCATCTAGTGTATTTAAACCCTCAGTCATCCTCTGTTCATTGTACTGTCTTAAAGTTCCCTGCTGATGTTTCTCCTTATGGTTCCTTTTGATTATGAAATGTGATTTTTTTTATTGTTCATCTGTGTCAAGCCTCTTGAGTCTGGATTATCAAGTTAAGTGAGTACATGACAATCATACTGCCCACTGTTACCTTTCTGCTGGCATTTTACTGTGAAACAACGGAAATGTCATGCTAGTTTGGGAGTAATTTTTGTAAGTAAGTAACAGTTGGATCCTTTTGTTGATCGGTTGGTGAAATAAACGCTGAGTAAATGGAAAGAAACAGAAATGGCAGAGTGGTTTTAGAGCATTTTGCATAATAGAAATAAAGCCTGGTTAAAACCTGTTGCAAGTTGCTGTGAACAACTAACATAATGGTTTTGGCTGAACAGTGCACACCATATGTTCTTTGATGACCCTTCATTAGGACTGAACTGCAATTCCCATTGAACATTTTCGATTAGAAGCCCATTAAATTAACCACCCTTGAAATCCTGGCAAGTCCAAAGCACTTGGCGATGTCATACGATTGAGTTTAGAAGGCTGGCGCGAATGGATATGTGATATGGACGATTGTTTTGCAGGCAGATGTGTTCTGTTGTTTGTAACCAAATGTCGTCCGTGAGCTGGCATCCTTCGTACACACTCAGTATGCTTGCACTTGCTTTAGGTTTTGTCATTTTTTGAGGCTTTAAAAGCACATTGGTTCAAATATGAACTAGCTTGTTTGTGTTGTGAAATAGACGCAGATTGCATTGCTGATGTGTGCTTAAAAGTCTTCTTTTCTTTCTACCAACTTGGGAGCAAAAATATAAATATATAGTTTTACTTTCATCCATGAACTTTTAGCAAAACATTTACTTTCTTTAATTGAGTTGCCAGAGGCCAAAGAACGTTGGGTTACACTGAAGCTGTTTGATACGTTGTGGTGTTGCTTTCCAGCCTGTTTGTTGTTTGTTTACTTTTTCACTTTCTTCGGATTTTTCTAGTACGTAATGTTTCTTTTTTTTTTAGCTGGTAATGAGTTCACAGAGTTTTATTTTTCGCAGTGAGACTCCTTTTTATAGCCCAGAGGACTTTAGTTGAGGTTTCACACAAATGATTCACTCGCATTAATCCCACAGCCTTGAGCACCGTGTGGATTCACTTACAAAGTAAAAAAAACCCCTGACAACTGATGAAACTTTGACCACTCGTTTATCCGGCCAATTGGAGGTTTCGCCGTGAGCCACTCTATTGAGCCACGGCGACTAATCAAGTTGAGGTGAGTTACTTTGAGCTTTCTCTGGTTTTGTGCGATACCACCGCCAGAGGGTTGGCCGGTTCTCTTTCATGGTTCAGTCATAAAATACTTGTCATGCTCCCATTGAAATGTAGTTTGGAGGTGAGAATTTGATGAGGAATAAAACTTTATTAATCCTCAGCAGGTTTGCTCGGAGGAAATTGGCGTTCAGGGCTGCCAGGCGAGTCATTTCAAGGCCCGTGTCGTAATTATAGGCATAGCTGCAGGAATGCCTCACTCCAATCTGGTATTATCTTGTTCGCTGTCGCAGCTATTAAGGTCAAAATGACTTGTTTGATAGCAATTGAACGACATCCATCCTGCTCCAAAAAGGCTTTTGAAGCACATGACGCTGTTCTGCTTATGCAAATGTCTACATGTCTCCATTACGTGTCAATATCTCTGATGAAGGTCGACTTCTGATGCATCCTATAGTTGCCGATCACAATGTCCACGTCGATCCTAGAAAGATCACACGATATCTTGCCTGTCAAAGTTAATGGAACAGATCCGCACTTCAGGGTCCTGCTGTAATCGCCCAGCACTTCCCACTGTGAAAGCTTCGAGATCAAAGGGGACAGACATGAAAGGCACTGGGAAGATTCACCTCACTTCTTTCCTTAGGTTTTCCTTTTCCTGTTCACTCTGATAATGAGTGGTTGACCCTGCAGCATGCATAAGAGGAAGTGTTGGGTGTGACTAAAGTTTTTATGTGTATGCTTTTGAATGGATACAGTGTGCCTTAAATACGGTGGCCCAGTAGTGCACAACACAATGAAATTAAAAAAGCAAACATAAGTTCACAACACAATGACATCGAGCCACAACACAATGGAATCAAGCCACAACACAACGGAATCAAGCCACAACACAATGAAATAAAGCCACAACACAACCAAATCAAGCAACACCACAATGGAATAAAGCCACAACACAACGGAATAAAGCCACAACACAACAGAATCAAGCAACACACAATGGAATAAAGCCAATGAAATAAAGCCACAACACAACTAATAAGCCACACAACCCACAACACACGGAATAAAGCCACAACACAAATAATAAAGCCACAACACACGAATAAGCCACAACACAACGGAATAAAGCCACAACACAACGGAATAAAGCCACAACACAATAAAGCCACAACACAACGGAATAAATCCACAACACAACGAAATAAAGCCACAACACAACGGAATCAAGCCACAACACAACGGAATCAAGCCAACACACGAAATAAAGGTAAAGCCACAACACAACGAAATAAAGCCACAACACAACGGAATCAAGCCACCACACAACGGAATCAAGCCACAACACAACGGAAATGCTCCCGACCACTAGGGCTCTCAGAGCTCGGTAAAGTTAGTTTTCCTTGCCAATGTTCTATAGAGTCGGCAGTAATATCAATACCACGATTAGTTTTAACAGTATGTAGCCACCGTATATCGACATGAAATATTAATTCAAAATCACCTACGTGCAAAATAGCTTCATATTTATACCTGTGAATGATTTGACGCGCTACCACGGCGCATGATGAAGGGAACGTCTGCCAATTCTACCAAGTGGTTAAAACGTATAATTTGTATTCATTAAAATTACTTTTAACATTTAAAAACAGACATATTCAAATTCCAAAGCTTGTCAGTCTTACCAACAGGAACTAACAAGCTTTGTAATTTGAACATGTCTGTTTTTAAATGTTATAAGTAATTTTAATGAATACAAATTATACGTTTTAACGACTTGGTGGAATTGTCAGACGTTCCCTTCATCATGCTTCGTGGTATCGCGTCAAATCATTCACAAGTATAAATATGAAGCTATTGTGCACGTAGTTGATTTTTAATTAATATTTCATGTCGATATACAATGTTTATATACTTAAAACTAATCGTATTGATATGTTTGTAAGACTGTCGACTTTATAGAACAGTGGCAAGGAATACTAATATTACCAAGCTCTGAGAGCCCTCCGTTGTATTGTGGCTTTATTCCGTTGTATTGTGGCTTGTTCCGTTGTGTTGTGGCTTGTTTCCGTTGTGTTGTGGCTTGCACACGCTTACAAAGATAGTTTTATTGGTCATAACTTCTGGAGATAAATCGCACAGACATTGAAGAGAGATGAATCCTACTAGTGCACATGCGTTGACACATCAAATGGTGTATACTTTGTAAGATTACGTTCTCTTGTACAATACGCTGTGTTTGAAGTGTTCACTTCAAAACTGAAGTATACTTTAGACTTAACCTGACATTTAAACCAGCAAAAATGCTAAAGACTCATCTCTTTAGGGATGCTTTAACAAAATTCATGGCACTTAGATTTGTCTTCAGTGTCAAAGTCAATAAAATCATCATTCAGTTTAAATGCATTCATTTATTAATGGATGAAAGCATCCAAACTGCCCTTTTAATCTGATCTAAAAATAACAACACATAACAATATGATTTAAATGCTGAATACACCAGAAACTCGTATTTTGTGATTTGTTTATGACGGATGTCACCCTACAGGGATTGGCTGTTGCCCCACATTTTTGCCTTACGTTTGTTTAAATTTCAGCATTTCTCATCTTTTTGAGGTTTCTTGTCACTAATGTCTCTCACCAAAACAGGAAACTGATCCGTCATCCCTTATTTGTCACCGATTTATTTGAAACCTTCATTAGCATTTCAAAACAGTGCAGACAAACAGTCTCTGTTTCTGGCAGGACACGTCCATTCTTATCTTCTTATGTCCATATACAGAAACAACAACGAAGGAAGAAAATTGAAGAAAGTATTGTATTGCAAATTTGTGATAGAGCAGAAATGAACTGGGCCTGTAGCACAAAAAACAGTCCTTGAACAATTTGTGCACATAAGATAACAGACCTGTGGAAGCTTCTCAAAACCCCACATCTCTTTGCCTCAGACTGGAGCAGTTTTTCTATGAAGGTCACATTAAACTTTATTTTCAGTTTTTCATTTGTTTTGTTTATGCTTTTCTCTAAAAGGACGAAGAAGTCAGTCATGGATTTGAGACATATGCTGGACTCGTTTCTGTACTTGCTAGGAATAAAGTTAGTTTCCAACAACTGCAAATAAAATGCAACTCTTTGCTACAATTTGGACATTCTTCACTTCAATGGACAGTATGTCTGATATAGTGTTAGGCATTAGTACACACAAAGAAATTAATCATTAATTAATGATTAAATGATTACAGAATGCATTTTTGTGTGGTACAGTGCTAAGGTAGAATTTGATTCTGATTCTGAATCTACATGTTTAGAGTACTTTGATTCTTCTGATTTGTTAATCTATTGATTCTGAGTTAAAATTTTTGTACTATATTGTGATTATTCAATGTGCTTATTTTAAAAGTAATGATTTAAACAATGATTGCTTCTGATTCTCAAGCTAATGATTTTGAATTGAATGATTCTGATTCCAATTCTTCTGATTCTGAATCTACTATTATTTTTTTAATCTACTCATTCTGATTATTCTGATTCTTAGGCCCCGTTTACACTATGCGTTTTCATTTTTCAAGTTTTACTATGGTTATGCCTGTAATTTACATTATGCCGGTATTTTCGAATCTCGAAAACGCTGCAGACCCCGTTTTAGTTTGAAAACGCCGGGGTTGCGTTTCAATGGACCAAAACGGTGACTTTTGAAAACGATGGCTGCCCACATTCACTCTGCGTATCCTTGACGACCGTCTAAACAATAACATGGAGACTGAACTGCAATCTTTGCTGGCTTTGTTGTAATTTTTAGCAGCCATTTGCAGCCATTAAACTCTGCATTTTTTTAATTTTTTTTTTTTAATACTGCAGCTACCTGCATATGCAAGATGCAACTGTTTACACTTGTACGCACAAGCCCAGTGTGCATGAACAGTCATGTGACATGCGTTTTCAGCTGTGTAGTGTAGACGGAGATCGTTTCTGAAACGGTGTGGAAATGCCAGTGTAGACTAGGATCGTTTTCATTTTAAAATGCTGTTTTAAAACAAAAACGCACTAGTGTAAAGGGGGCCTTAGTCTACAGATTTTCAACTGAATCATTCAGATTCCAATTCTTCTGAATCTGAATCTACTGAAAATGATTCTAAATGAAAATACTGATTGTGTTTCTTATTTACTGATTCGTATTATATTGATTGGAATGACTTTTACCAGAATAGATCTGGATCTTCCTATGGTCACCTGAACCTACTGTGCAGAAATGGAAATTGTGGTGATTTCTTATACCCTCTCAAAAAAAAAAAAAAAGTGTGCAAAAAAGCAGTGTTTTTGTCATTTTCTCCCTCTCCAGCGAGGACGGATTTGACCTGTGAGGACTCTTGAAACAGCCAAGAGCTGGAGCTGCCAGCTAAAACTGCAGTTTACTGGCTATTCATGGAGCTTCAGTGCATTTAGGCCTAAAGACGGGCCTCTCAAGTCTCCATAAATACTGTGCGATTTATAAACAAATACCCCGTTTGATTACAAGTGGAGGCTGAAGTGAGTGTGAGCTTGTTTGTGCGGCAGCTCTCCTATTGAGGAGTGTGTGCGGAAAAGCAATTGAGTCACACAATTATCAAACAGACATGCATCCAAACATGACGAACTGTCAATCAAATACAACTGGATGAAAGCCAATGATGCTAAAGAGATTTTTGTCAAGAACTTACAGCTATTCAGATACTAATTATTATTAGGGTCATAGAATAATTTTCTCAGCTATTTTAGTCTCTTGAATTTGTTAATCATTTTTAATTAAGCAACATGCACAAAAAGGCAGTGGTGCGCTATGTGAAAATAGCAGTATTTTCTTTGCACTAAGTGTAAATATTTTTAAGATGCTATTTTTATTTGATGTGGCAGATACTATTTGCACCTCAGTTGTAGTATATTATAAAACAGTTCAATTATAACAACATATTCAGTGTATATGACTATATTTATCAAAGGGTCCTTGATTATAATTTCAATTTTTAACTTAAGTTAGTGTGTAATGTTGCTGTTTGAGCATAAACAACATCTGCAAAGTTACAACGCTCAAAGTTCAATGCAAAGGGAGATATTTTCTTTTACAGAAATCACTTTTTAAGGACTAGAGCAAATGGCTGGTAGGGACTACAACAAGCTTCTTCCTGGGTTGGTGGCATCACAAACCTTAAAATTTACATAAACCCTGCTCCGAGAACATGCAACAAAGAGGCCATGTTGGGCTGCTTTAGAGAAGCAGCCCAACGACACATGCTAGTTTGCACATTTGACGACACATGCTAGTGGATGAGTTGAATCAACTCCACAGCAACTACATAAATTTATCCACTAACTATTCAGAAACGTCCAGTTTCATTCTAAAAGTTGTAACTTCTTCCTGAGTCTCTCCATCAGTGTCGACTCCGGTTTGAACAATGTAAGGCTGAACACTGTGTAGCGATTCATACAGTTATTAATCAATTTATGGGTGGAATATGTATATAATAATTCATAAAGCTTTATGAATAATTATTATGCATATACCGACCCAAGGGGGAATTAAACATATATTGTGAATTAACTACAACGAATTATAATCAATTACATATATGCTTAGTTCTGGTTTAATAATTATTTAGAGAAACTGTTAGTTTGTCCCGCAAACTGCAGCTCCTCAGAATGTTATTAAAAGGAAGGTCTTTTCTCTGGCCACGAGAAAGACTTCCTATTCTAGCATCCAAACGTAAAGCAAGGATATAGGATCGAAACGTTAAAGTGACCGGATTTTTGTTGAAATGAGCAAAAAAAACAATCGAGCATGAATAATGTGTTTAATATATGCAAACTACGACTACAGAGGTTATACGTCTAAATACAGAATATACAAATATATACAAAAAGGGAACGTAGAGACAGAACAGGAAGGATGGTCAAAGAATGGCAAATTAGCAAAACCTAACAGTCCTTGAAAGCCTAAACAGAAATCAGTTTATACAACTTTCAGAGAAATTATAATACTTGCTTATGGTTCAAGTCGGTGTGCAGCAGAGTTTCAATGCGCCTGGCTTGGTGGGTCCTTTCCGAGAGGGTTTCTCCGATGGGGTTTTCAAACGAGGTTTAACTGACGTGTAAGATGACAGAGAAGAAAGAAGAGAGAGAGTCCAAGGAGATGGTCGTCCCGGAAGGAGAGCACATGATGACAGCGCTGTCGCCTGAGGCAGTTCAGGGGCAGTCGAGAGACAATCGGGAGACAACGGAAAAGTTGTGTGTCGTTGTTTTTATGGAAAACCAAGCTAACACACCCCCTGAATTGTAACGGCCAATAGATGCGCAGCACTATTTGGCGGGCAAAGTTCCTTTGTTTGGTCTCCTAGCGGAATTTATGACTATCAGATCAGATTTCGAGATGGAGTACTTTCTTCACAGTATCATTAAACACATAGAAAAATGCATTTGTCAGCTATGTGACATATCTCAGTGAATGATCAGTAGCCAGAGCTTTAAAACGAGATCAAACTCGATAGATCAGACAGGTATATAAAGGAAGTTATGGTTTACAGACAAAATTCCCTTATTACAACTAAAACTAACTCAACTACAGTTATTTAAACTAAGTCTAAACATTAGGAAACATGCACACACTCGAGATACATGATGGGTACATACATGGATGTGACTTGGCATAGTTATATTTTACATATACAGTCAATAATGTATGTTTGTGGGTTTTTGTGTGTGTGTGTGTGTCTGTGTGTGTGTGGTGGGTGTTGGAATGTGAATCTGGCCTGTAGTCCACATGAGGGTCTCTTTGATGTCCTAAGAGCTAGGAAATTGGGCCTTCTGTTTTACCTCGGAGGGTAACAAAGGTGTCAGAGTGTTTGTTTTTCTCTAGACCGGCCGGAGCCGAGATGAGATTTTACAACCCAGTCCAGCATGCTAAAAGCGTTCTGAACATTCCAAAGTTTATTGATTATCCTGATACGTGTGCATTACTGACAATCCTAATTTTGGCTGCATGAGATTCTCCAGCTTTGTTGTTGATGAGCAGTCAAAGCATGAGCTGTTAAAACTCCGCCCTCTTCTGGAAAGGGGGCTGGGAGCAGCAGCTCATTTGCATTTAAAGGAACACACAAAAATAGTGTGTTTTTGCTCACTGCCAAATAGGGGCAAATTTGACAAGCTACAATAAATGATCTGTGGGGTATTTTGACCTGAATCTTCACAGACACATTCTGGGGACACTAGAGACTTATATTACATCTTGTGAAAGGGGCATTATAAGTCCCCTTTAAAAAAAATGGATAATCATAAATGGATGCTGCCTTATTGTGGCATTACTTGTCCCTGTCCCTAAAAATGTATTTCTATTTTTCAAATATTTTCTTGACTTTTTATTTAAAGTAAATGCCTCTCAGAGCTGGTATGCTGTGGGAAAAGGGAGAAGAATGAGTTTCTTCTTGGGTCGGTCGCCTCATGCTCCACACCACTGATCCTGTTATCAGACAGGTTTCTTTTGTAATTTTGTCTTGCTCAATCACACAATGGTTTGCGGAGTTAGTCTAAATAGCCTCTGCCAACAAGGTGAGGTATTGCACTTTTTTTTTTTTTTTTTTTTAAAGTCTAGTCCTCTTAATTTCCTTAAGTCTGGTTGGTCTTCAAAAAATGCAGTCTTTCCAACTACAAGAGACAGAGCCAGTAGAGTCTCTGTAATGCGGTCTCTCTTGCGAGACGAGTAGTGGTCATGGTGATAAGCAGTCTGTCAGCGCAGTGGCTGGATCATCTTAAGGGCATTTATTTGACATGCTTTAATTGGGGCAACTAAACAAATGAGAAGTCAGTTTGAATTAGGCGTATCATAAACCATATTAAAATCAGAGCATGAACGAGAGGGACAGTAGAGGGAAAAATTGTAACTGAACTCCTCCGGTCAGTTCTGCCTGCTAGCAAGGAGTAAATAGCCAAATGTGAACTGGGAGCAGTTTACAAATCAACAGACACAAGCTGCTTCACACAATAGCATCTCTGTGTTGGCCTGCCTGATGCCTGCATGTGACTTGCTGGTTCCATTTATTCCGTTGGATTTGTGAACAGTTAATGTCGGCAGAAATCAGGACAAAAGCTGATGAATTAACCTCCTCTGTGCAATTTTCTCCTTTTTGCGGCATTGCAGGGGTGTGTGGCTCAGAACAGTTTTCCACAGTGCATGCAATCGCCATTTAATAAAAGCATTCTTTTCAAATGTATTATAGTATAAGTCATAATTTCTCAGAATAGGAGTGGACCCAGAGAAATATTTTATTGCTCACAGGTTGCTCTTTCATTGCTCTGGAGACTTTTTAAAAATAGACAGAAATGAGACAGAAAAGCAGGAGCTGAGATCTATGACATGAATGTGGATAGAGTTGTTGTTTACTTTTATTTTTATATAACCAATTTTTCAAACGCAGACTTTGGTATCTTATAAATCTGAACAAAACTTCAAATAAAATAGTGGGGTGTGGGGAATGGTGGGAATAGTACTGTTTCATTCTGCTTTCTAAAAACTGGTCAAAAATCCTGGGATGGATGGATGTGTCCGTCAATATATAGATAGCCTTTGTCTATAGATCCTATATCCTTTATATTTTAGCAATCTTTTTTCCAGCAGGGTATTTATCTGTAGTTAATTAACACAATATTGTTTCTCTGTCTTTCAGCTGGTGGCGGTCTATGAGGAACAGGACCCCCATCATGGTGGTGACGGCACCAGCGCCAGCTCCACGGGCACCCAGAGTCCAGAGCTCTTCAGCACGGTGGAGCTCAACTCCAGCAACCTGTCCGCCTTCCAGCCTTACCAGACCAGCAGTGAGATCGAGGTCACTCCATCAGCCCTCAGGACCAGTGAGTTAAAGCTCAATTCAAAGTCGCATTGAACTCTAACACTATGTCCTAACAAGATGCAATGTGACAAGCTTCCATCAACAAATTCAGTGTCTGTCCACTAGTGATATCCGGATCGAGGTTATATCTGCAGACACTGTGAGATAAATCATTAATGATGGAAATATTAAGGTGTTTAAAGCTTAATTTTACATCAGGCACTAATTTGCAGACTCTCATTAAGCTATGCAGTTGCAGGGTCCATTTGATTAGGCAGCAATGGAGGAAAAATGGATCTGAGAGATATTTTAAAAAGGAGAATTAAAAACAAAATAAAAGAAAGAAAAGAAAAGTACAGTGTGGGAGCGTTTTATTGAAGTGTTAACCAGGACGAATCAAGTGTTGGGTATGTGATATGTAACAGCTGTGAAGCGCTGTGTATATATATGAATATAAACTAATGAAGCCTATATCCAGCCTTTGCTTGGGCTGAATGTATTTAATTAAAAAAAAAAAACAGTGACATTCCAATTTAAGTTTGTTTTGGCTATTAAGGGAATTCAATTTTGCCAAAGGAGAACTTTTACTTTAAATAAATATTCATTTAAAAGCAGAATACTTAACATATCATCACACTTAACACTTAGAATTAAAGTAATTGTAATGTGGCGATCGGGTGCAGATATCTAAATCAATTTACTGAGGCAGATTCTGAATATTCTGATTTTTACGGTACTGATTCTGATTTGTTTTTCTCATTAATTTCATTTTTCTGAATCAGAATCATATAAAAGTAGTGATTTTGATTTGATTCTTCTGATTGTCAGTCTGCTGACTTTTGATTCTGGTTTTGAATCTGCTGATTCTCTTTTGTTCTGAATTTGAGTCTTCTGATTTTGATTTTAAAAGTACTGATTCTGATTTGATTCTTCTGATAATCAGTCTGCTGATTCTGATTTGGAATCTACTTAATTTCATTGTTCTTAATCTGAATCTTCTGATTTTGATTCTGATTATAAAAGTAATGATTCTGATTTGATTCTTTTGATCGTCAGTCTGCTGATTTTGATTCTGATTTTGAAAGTACTGATTATGATTTAATTTTTATGATCGCCAGTCCTACTGATTTAGAAGCTACTTATTCTCGTTGTTCTGAATCTGAGTCTTCTGATTTTGAAAGTACGATTATAAATTTATTCTTCCGATCATCAATCTGCTGATTTTGAATCCATTGATTCTCATTGTTCTGAATTTGAGCCTTCTGATTTTCAAAGTACTGATTCTGGTTTAACTCTTCTGATCGTCAGTCTGATGATTTGAATCTGATCTGAATATTCTTATTATGATTCTGATTTTGAAAGCACTGATTCTGATTTGATTTTTGATCGTCTGTCTTATGATTTTGATTCTGATTTCAAAAGTATGATTTGATTTTTCTGATTGTCAGTCTGCTGACTTTTGATTCTGGTTTTGAATTTGCTGATTCTCCTTGTTCTGAATTTGAGTCTTCTGATTTTGATTTTAAAAGCACTGATTCTGATTTGATTCTTCTGATAATCAGTCTGCTGATTCTGATTAGGAATCTACTTAATTTCATTGTTCTTAATCTGAATCTTCTGATTTTGATTCCGATTATAAAAGTAATGATTCTGATTTGATTCTTTTGATCGTCAGTCTGCTGATTTTGATTCTGATTTTGAAAGTACTGATTATGATTTAATTTTTATGATCGCCAGTCTTCTGATTTAGAAGCTACTTTTCTCATTGTTCTGAATCTGAGTCTTCTGATTTTGAAATTACGATTATAAATTTATTCTTCTGATCATCAGTCTGCTGATTTTGATTCTGATTTTGACTCCATTGATTCTCATTGTTCTGAATTTGAGCCTTCTGATTTTCAAAGTACTGATTCTGATACTGATTATGATTGTCAGTCTACAGATTTTGATTCTGATTTTGAAGCTACTGATTGTCGTTGTTCTGAATTTTAGTCTTCTGATTTTGATTTTGAAATTATGATTATGATTTGATTCTTCTGATCGTATGTCTGCTGATTTTTATTTTGAAACTAATGATTCTCATTGTTATGAATTTGAGTCTTCTGATTTGGATTCTGATTTTGAATCTACTGATTGTGATTCTGATTCTTGACCTGCTGATTGTACTGACCAAAACCCAAATTAGCATGAGATCTGATTTATCTTTCATTACTTAACGACGTTGTGCTATTTTCACCCTTTGTTTTGTTGCCTGCAGTGAATCACAGTACATTGGCGTTTCATTTATTACCACCGTGAGTAGCAAAAGTTGTGAAAAACTTGAATCTTTCCTTTGTCATAAATCTGTTTGTTTCTTTTGAAACTATAGTTCAGCCAATGGTCGGATCTCTGAGGAGAGGAGGTGTGTGAGTTCATAGAGCACAGTGTGCGCTCTGTTAAAGTTGTGTTTGACACTGGACGTACAGGGACTGACCTTGACAGGAAGGCGGGGTTGAGTGGGCAGGTGAAATCGTCAAGGGAACGCTGCTAGAGAACAGCAAGACACACTCAGTCAGGTGTGGAGAGAAGAGAGGATACAGCTATGATTAACTGTGACAGCTCAGACCGGCTTGAGCTACACACATACACACGCAAGAGTTCACATCATATGGCCTCATTTGAATATATATTAGTTTGTTCTGATTTTGTGATTGAATAAAGAATAAAGCTTTGGAGAGCGTGGATCTATTTCTAATTTTATGATGTTCTGTGCATAGAAACATGATGCTGATGGAACAGAGGAGCAGTTGTGAAATGAACCACACGGCCTCTATTTCAGCCCTATTTGCTTTCCACACTAATAGTACAACAGGTGAATGTGTTCCCATGTTGCCAGGCTCTTCTTTTGTCTGTTTGAACCATTGATTGTATTTATTGTTGTGCTTCCTAAGCTGCCACAGAGGGAGGTCTGGAGTTGAGCTCATCCAGCTTGTGAATTCCCCAGAATCATGTGAATGCTGCCAGCAGGAATTGAATTCTTCTAGAAATATTTGTGTGTGTGGATTTTTGTACAAATTTACAGCAAGATACACATTGCAAATATTCTCCCAGAGATCATGTGTGGATATCTTCCATGTGGTTTACAAAGTTCTATCAACTAGAGTACTTAGTTAGCAAAATCCAGACACAAACCAGTTAAAGTGTGTGTGTGTGTGTCTCTATATATATGCTGTGGCAAACATAAACAACCTACAGTCAGTCTAATAAGCTATATTATTATATTGCTTGATGAAGGCATTGTTTATTGTTATTATTATTAATAAGTGTAATTCTTAATATTTTATCATATTTCTGTTGTCTTTATATCAAATTACAGAATTCTGTAATAACAAACTAATAAGTAATGTTCTACTTCTGTTATTTTTTTGAAAATATAAATTAAATTATTACAAAATAATACCATTGTTACTAAATATGACGGCATATCCACATTTTTGTATCACAACATTAAAAATGTAATGAATAAAAGAGGTCTTGGACAAATTATAAGTTCACTTTGTTTTTGCCAATACTAAAAAAAAATAAAATATAATAATAATAAAAAAAAAAATACTGTTTCAAAACAAATTGGCCCTCATTTATCAAATGAACGTAGAAACCAGCGTACATTCGAACGGAAAAATCAGCTTACGACAACGCTCACGTGTGATTCATTAAACTTTCGTAAGCGGCCAGTTCCGTCACACGACTGAACAGGTGTTGATAAATATGGCGGCTGAAAACAATCGTCATATAAATATCACGCCCCAAATTTTAGAAGCCTCGCCCTATAGTTTACGACACAGACAAACGTAACCTGGCCATGAAGAGGAAGTAATCGCATGAAAAAGAAATTTATCTTACTCTAAAAACACCCCTCAACCTCGTAATGGCAATAAAATTAATTTAAATAAAAATACCGGTAAATAAAACTAAATAGCCTACTTACAACATTTTATATATATATATATATATATATATAATATATAAAAATTTGATTATTTTAGTAGGCTACCTCACTCCAGAAAATTCTTTCAATTTATTTTATTGAGAACAGAACAAGAATGCAAAATAAGTAGCTATATATTATAAATTGAAACCCAAATTAGACATTCATTATAAAGCAGAAATTAATTTATTTAAAGCAAAACTGAGTTGGGCTGACATAGTCTACCTCTCTCATTCGGGAAGAATCCAAACGTTTCCATATTCACGATGTAACATTTATTGGTTGCATTGAACTACTGTTCCTTATGGAAACAAGAGTGAAATAGAAAGCTTGTTTAAATATCCACGTAAAACATCATCCTTCACATGGCAAAATGTGTTTGGTTGGGCGTTGCGCGCGCCAACTGGTAGATGGATAGCAGACCATTTAAACTGAGCAGTGTTAACTTTGTCTGCATTTTAGTTTGCTGATGGCTGAAATGTAAAGTTAGCAAGGCTAGAACTGATATGTAGCGTATGCGTGTATTAGCGAGGCGCCCGCACTATCAATTGGATTTAATAAAATAAAGATAAATATTTTAATAAAATAAAGAAAACGAATACAATATGAGCTGTACAAGCCCTGTGCACAGTTTTTCTCTTTTATTTTGTTAATCTGTTAATTATTTCAGTGAAGTATATATTTTGTGTAGTCCTAGGCCTATTTTTTTTATTCCTTGTAGGCTATATTATTCTGTTTTTCTCTGTTGCAAAAAAAAAAATAAATAAAAAAATAAATTAATATATTGATAAATGGCAAATTTTGCGTGGAAACGAGTGTACGCACAGTTTTATGGCGTACAATTGTTTGATAAATGAGGGCCATTGAACTGCCTACCAAAACTGCATTTTAATGCACACCCAACACCAAGGCGGTTCCATACTCATACTTTCAAGGCGCCTTGCTTTCTGTATGTATCCTTCAATCCCAGAATGCATTGCAACTAACAATAAATTCATTGCAAGTATATTTAATTCAGTACAGAATATCTCAATGTGGTTGTATCAATTACTAAAGAGCACAATTTTACCCAATATTTGGTATAAATATGGTTGTCTTAGAATATTGTGTAATCCGGCTTTTGGAGTGGAATGTGAGGAGCATATGTTTAAAGTAACTTTCCATGACATGACAGGTGCTGCCTTAAAAGGTGGCTGCCTATGCAGTAGACAACAGGACACTAAATTCAGTTTTGGAACATTAATTCTTTGTCTTTATCTTATTTTCATATTTTTTGAGTCCATATACATCAAGATTTTAGCTTAAAATTTATATTAATTTACAGTATAATGAAACTGTAACCCATTTTGTTTTTGCTAATTTTAATTACAATTTTACCTTCATTAGTTAATTTTGAATTTATATTCTAATTTAACTCTTTCCAGTGTTTTATTTTTAAGTTCCCAGCATTTTTGGTCTTATTCACAGTGAAAACACGGATTGCCGGAAAAACTCGTCAATGGTGGGAAGTTTCAAAAGCACTGTTTCATAAATGAAGGAAAGTTTTGTCTGGTGTGGAAAGAGTTAAATCTTTCCCTTCCATTGTTTTTGAAAAAAAGTTGCCAGCCAATGGTCATAGCCCCTAAAATATATTGTTGTATGAATATCTGAACAAGTAATATATCAAAAGAACAGAACATTGCATCAAAACATAGATGAAGTAAATCGAGTCCAACACCTCCAAAGCTTCACAGTCCTATAGCTTGTCCTGTGTCAACATTTCATTCGTTAACGTTAGGCATTTTTTATTTATATGCTGTTTAATGTTGATGATCGTTGATGATTATTTTACATATGCATCTGCTTACATAAGCTATTGCATGTTTCTGCTTCTTCTTCACCTGTGTTTTGATCAGGAAATTCAGTACTCTTTCGGAAGATGCGTAATAGCGCCTCCTACCATATAACAGTGAAAACATGGAAAGACGGGGGAAAGAATTTAATTTTATTTATTTATTTTTTTTATTAGGGGTTCAAGCGCATAGCACTGCTTGTTTGTTACATAAAACATAATACCTTTTTACGCATGTCCTTAAAGGCCTTAAATTGTTCGAACCCCGATAACTGCTGCTCGCAGATATATATATATATATATATACAGTACTGTGCAAAAGTCTTAGGCACGTCACTGGATTATTACAATTAATGGCAAAATGAATGTTTGGAAATGTGAACGGATATTTCCGATTGACACACTACAGCAAAAAATATAAATAACTGGCTTAAAACCTTTTTTGGGGGGTGAAAATACTGACGTGCCTAAGACTTTTGCACAGTACTGTATATATACACCACATAGCAGGACAATATCACCTTCCCATTTATCATAGCAAGAGTACTGATATGACTTATTTTGTTTCCAAATCTCCTCTAAGACTCTGAATCACAGAGTTTCCCCTCAATGACCAGCTTGATTACAGATAACCAGCTCTCCTCATCAGTCTTTCTCGCTGTCTTATATTGATGATAGATAAATAGTCAGAGCTGTTCTTGATGACTTCCCCAAAAAAAAACAAAAAAACGGAATTCCAGAAGAACTGAGATGAGCGTATTACTCCAACAATAACAAAAAATCACAGCTGCAGTAGCGCCGCGATGGCCCTTGAGTTCGGCTGCCGAAGCATATAATCACGGACATTCAGAGTTTTCGTCTTGCCGAATTTGCATTGATTGTTCTTCTTTGATGTAAGAGAAGGGGGAATGAGAACTCTTCCCTCATGTTTGATTATTTAAAAAAAAAAAAAATCTTTCAGCAGAGGTCAGGGCAACTAATAATTGGATTGGTGATGAGATGTAAATTATGGTAATGAATGTAATTTGCTTGTAATTATACAGAATCAGGCGTTCATCTGACTTGCCCGACACCAAAGCGTAATCTTGCAAAAAGTCGAGAGAAATAAAGAAAACTTTAAAGCTTTACGACACTGTTGGCTGGTGTTGAATCTTAATGAAGGTGCGCTGGCATTGGTCTGTCTGATTTATTTTCAGCAGTGCAGTCGGAGAGCGCTGGCTGATATTTATAAAAGTGTTTGTAGTGTGTAGGGAGATGTGGAGCGTGTGTCTGGCAGAGGCCTGTGCACTGAGCAGGGGAGGTCCCTGGTGGGCTCAGAGAGGCAAGCACTCATTAGTACGGGAGTGTGCTGCGTTCAGGTGCTCTACCCTGGGGCTCGCTGGCTGACATGCGGCCTCTCTCCATTGCACTTCCTGGATCTTTTTAGCTTAGCTCCAATAACTCTCCCCGGCAACCCCCATATCCCTCTCGCTCTCCCTCATTACCAAGCCTCCTTCTCTCCTTTCACTCGGCATAACATGATATCCCATCATGCACTTGGACGGTCCACTTTTTCAGTTGTTTGTTGCTTATGTAACCATCTTATGAAACATACTACTAGTGCATCATCCTATACATTGCCACCAAGAGGCAAGCCATTGTATGTCGATTTCCCCCCTCCCCCCTCCAAACCAAGAGGCCGATGGACAGTCAGAAATGCCAAGTTGCTCCGGAATATCCATCCATTCCATCTTAGGAGACTCTTGCAGGTAAAAAATAAATAAATAAATGTTGGAGCATCGAGCAATATCTAATAGTGATATCACAGTTAAATTTTCCAAGTATTGTTTTTGGATTTGGAGGAAATTTTGATTAATCATCTGTCCACTATAGTGGACATCATGCATCACTACAATTATACTATTACAACTACAATTTATACTATTATTGTGCCTGTTATTTGTGTTTATTTAATTATTTTACGTCATCTGCAGTAACTTTTTGACTGTAAATAAATGTATTATTGCTATTGGAATGTAATTTGCATTAACAACAAAAAGTAATTGCCTAATGCATGTTACTTGTAATGCATTACTCATAACAGAAAAAGTAATCTGAGTATGTAATGCATGTTACATGTAATGCGTTACTTTACTCCTTACATCAAAAAGTTATCTGATTACGTAATGCACGTTACTTGTAATGCAATACTCGTAACAGAAAAAGTAATCTGAGTACATAATGCATGTTACTTGTAATGCTTTACTCGTAACATAAAAAGTAATCTTCACACAAAGATATAATGTGACTTAAGATGGCTTGAAATATAAATATAGTATACTTTTTTGGAAATTTTATGGTGTTGTTTGTACATTGAAAAGCACAGCACAAACATTCTGTGAAGCATCACCTTTTGTGTTCTATCGAAAAAGGTAAGTCATGTTGGTTTGGGACAACATAATTTTAATTTTTGGGTGAACTGTTCCTTTCAAAACACTCCTGCTGCTTCATCCCACCGAAATAAACACCAGGTAGAAATAAAGGACATCAATGACCCACCTGGTCTGCGGTATCCCGCTGCTTTACTATCAGAACCTCAGAGATGTTTACTGTACAAGAGACTAGCCATGGGGGTGGTTCCAATCTGACAGCCGGCTGCAATCTCAGGGATGGGTAGGGGATATAAATGTAGTGATGGTTAACAGGGGCTTCCCCGCCTGTGCGCCATCATGCCGATGACACACCAGATCCTCAGCCATTAGGAGATTGCCTGCGGGGAAAAGTGCAGACACCTGCGGGCAGGCCAGCGTTTATATAATCAATTTGTTTTGTGGCTGGCCGCTGGGACACCTCCCTCGCCTCCTCTTAAGCTGTGGTCTGGTAGAAGTCATTAGGAGGACATGTAGGGACATGAACACGCCACACAATGGCAATATTATTAGTGAAAGACTAGATTTGAACATTCTAGCTTGATATTTACTTTATCTGAAGACATTGGGTCTCATTTAGTTCTGTAATCTCGGCCTGTATAAAAGCTGTTCATTGTGTTTGCACTTGTTTTGGGGTTGCTACACTTGCAATTGCTTGAGGATCTTGTTGCATGTGCTTTCAAGCAAGAGTCTTTAGAGAGTGTCATGTTTGCTGAGAGTGACCAAAGGAAAGGGTGTGCAGAGCACCCATATATGGACATGGTTTGGGTGTGTTTTATGCAAATGACTAACCTCAGGCACGTGGTCCATCATTTAGAATACTGCACATTCATTAAAGTTAGAACGAGGTTAAGAACAAATTCATGCGCATACACACATTTTGTGAATTAGGTGGACTTTTTTTCATGAGAAGCTCTCCTTTGAGTACAAATACGAATAATTCATGCTATTATTACTGAATTAGGCCCATTGTCAGTGGTTCTTGTGATGCAAAGCTCATGCCGTGATCTTAGAGTGTTTTCGGTTATTAACCCTTTAAGCCTGAAGTGAACCGCCAGCGGTACACCACCCTCCGCAAAAATGTTTTTAATCAAATTACTAAGAAACCTCTGACATAACGTAAAATAGGTATCATTTTAAATGCTATCTTTTTAATGCTAATCAACTCTTAAAGAATGCTGAGTAGTCTCTCTAAACTGCAGTGTACCGCTCACAGGCGCCACCTATAGCTACAAAAAAATCATATTTTTCAAAACAGTGCCTTGATCAACACAAAATAGGTGTCATTTGAAAGCTTAGAGTCTGAACTTTACAATGAATTGTAGTTTACAATTTGATTAAATCTTAAGTAGTGATAAAAAAAAAAAAAAAAAAAAAAAATCAGCAAATAATTTATGAAATACTTTTTTTGTACTATGTACTGCAATGTGTCAAAAACATCATACAGCTCAGATAGCCATGTGTCATATGTCATTAAATAATATATGGATGCTGCATTTATGTCAGGTTTTCGCTCGTAACTTCAAGAAACATGCACCGATTGTTATTTACAGCAGATTCTCACAATTAAAATGAGTCCAAAATCGACATAATCCAATGCGTCGATCACGAGATATTCCTCACAGAATTACGACACATAAAACCCTACAGGCGCACAGGTGCTAAAATTAAATGTAGCTTTCACGTGGCGTTTTCGCTTATAACTTCATGAAACATGCATAGATCGTAAAAAATTGCACATCATTACTTACAATGAATGCTCCCGATTGAAATGAGTCCAAAATGAACATAATCCCTTGTGTTAATCATGAGATATTCCTAATGGAGGAATGATTTTAAAAATGCCCATTAGGGGGCGTCAAGGGATAAATAAAAAGGCTTGATTCCAAATGCTGTAACTTTTGATTACTTTATCCTATCACCACAACATTTGATCCAGATGCAGCTCACATGTAGGGGACTTTAACAACAAATAATGTAATAATCTATCTTGAGCTGAGCATTTTTCTCTAAAAATGTAAAAAGTTTTCTATCCAACGATACCTACCTTTTGACTCTCCGTACTATAGTTTTGGAGTTATGAGTCTTTATTGTTGTGTATGTCACTCAGAAAAAAACAAATCTAAATATGCCTTTAGGGCTTAAAGGGTTAATAGTGCATTATGAAGACTGCGTCCTCCAGAGGTCACATTTGTTGGCTGCGTATCCGAGGCTTCCTCATTTCAGAAATGTAACCATTACATTCTAAAGTAAAGCTGGGTGCATACCATGTGATTTATAATAGTCATTTACGATTGTTGCTTGTCAGACTGTACGAACATGATCCTCATGTCACACTGTAGGATCTCAGCTGTCCAATACGTCAGACTGTACGACAGTCAAGACGCGCTAAAAAGGGACGCGCTTGAAAACTTGTCCGGAGTTTTACATCATCAACCCACACACATTCGGTGACTGTGAGCTGCATTACACACGGGACTGAAATGGTTGCTAACAATAAAAATCTCTAGTGTTAATTTTGATCACGGCTTATCTTGAAAAACGAACACAATTTGATGTTTGTCGTAGGAGAAGTCACACTGCAGGACTGTGCGCCAAATCTTCTGACACTGCCAGAATTTCGTCAGAGGTAAAATTTGATCGCAACGGTCATTAATCGTCTGTCGGTGAACATGTCAAACTAGCGATCAAAGACTACAGATTTTTGCCTATGATTATAGGAATCTTTTAGGATTCTCAAAATTTGTCTCAGACGACCAAATCGTGGCCAAAATCGCACAGTGTGCACCCGCCTTAAGAAAGAAATTACAATAATTTAAGCTTCACAATGAATAATAGTCAATTTTAATAGTAGTTACTTTTCTGAAATTAGGCAGCCTTGATGATCTACGCAGTCGACAACTATGACCTCCGGAGGGCGCAGTTTTCAAAATGAGACACAGTCAGGATGTTGTTTGTGGGTGCTAATTGTGCTAAACATTAAAATTTCATCACTTTCCACAAGCTATGTTTCCATCCACTTATTTTTCTAGTGCGCATTTTGGGATATTGTATAAAAAACAGTGGATGGAAATGCCAAGATGCACATAAAATTCACTTAATTGAAGCGGATACATTTTTTTATCCGAAAAGAAAACATACGCATAAACTACGATGAAAACACATTTACTTCATGTGACTTTTGTGCGATGGGACGACATAACTGGACTGGACCGATCATGAAATGTTGTTTTGGTCATTCTGAAATACCTGAGCCAAAGTCTGTCGTCAAAATGGTTCAGTATAATTACATTCCAGAACTGTCTTACATGACTGCATTCCAAACAGCAGGCATCCGCCTCCGAAAGCAAGATAACATGACTGTGTTTATTGCGTTTTGTCTGCACGCTCTGAAGCTACAGTGGCTTCTTCTACTGCAGCAACTTCTATTTTTCTTAGTGATATTTAGCGGCAGTTTATCAAGAAATGACGATTTTGTTCTCTTTGTCTCGTTGGAATGAAACAGTGCTTTTATTCGCAAATGTTTTATGCGATATTCCAATTTTGTGCGTAAGTTAAATTCAACTTTGGATGGAAACATAGCTATTGTCTTTCAGAACCTCACTCTCTACTTCGTTCTGGACCAAAGGCTTTGACATCATCTTTCTTTTAACACCAAGAACAGAATCAGTGGACTAATATGCATGGCTGAACATGTCTGATTGCCCATCTGTTTTGTGTTTTGTTTTTGTGATTGTGTCATTTGCACTGAGAGTTTCTCTCTGAAGGTCCAACCATCACGTCTCCTCATGCTAATCAGGCTAGCCCTCAAGCATGCCGAACAGACCTCCAACCAGACATTGAAATGCCCTGAAACCACCCCGCTAAAATCAAGCTGCGTGCCAGTGGCATTGAAGTGCCTTTTTGGGAGCGTGTTGGAGCAGTGGTTTATTAGCTGTGTCATCTCTTCATCACGCCACCCTATTCCATTAGCAACTGTAGCACAAATGAACATGCAGGGAGGGGCGGAGCATTGACACTGGAGTGGGTGGAAAGCTTGCCTAATTCAGACTATTAGTCATAGAACTATAAAAGTGCCACAGTTTAATCTAAAGCTTATTATGACTGATAATTGTAACCATTAATACTGTAAAACATGGGGAAAACAATTATTTAATGAGGTGTGACAACTGCAGAGAGAGAGAAAAAAAAAAAAAAACCTTTTGGGGACAAGACTGGTTTACTACAGAGAGTCAAACCATTAACCATGTAAAACAGTAAAGTAAAAGTAAAGTGTGTTTGATTTTCGGGTAATTTTCATAAATGCTATAATGATGGTATTAGATTGTAATCTGTATTGTAGCAGTTCGATATATATATATATATATACACACACACACCACACACACCACACACACACACACACACACACACACAGTACTGTGCAAAAGTCTTAGGCACATCAGTATTTTCACCCCCAAAAAGGTTTTAAGCCATTTATTATATCTTTGCTGTAGTGTGTCATAGGAAATATCTGTTCACATTTCCAAACATTCATTTTGCCAATAATTGTAATAATCCAGTGAGATTTTTGAATACACAAGGAGTCTGACAACAGCCGGTGTTCCACACAGTGATCTGATCTCACCATCATCGAATCCGTCTGTGATTACATGAGAAACAGATGAAACTGAGACAACTAAATCCAGGAGAACTGTGGCCGTGTCTCCAAGATGCTTGAAGAAACCTGCCTCCAAAGATACAGTACTGTGAAGAGTTTTAGGCACTTGTGTAAAAATGCTGTAAGTGAGGATGTTTTTAAAAAATACTGTTATAAATAGATCTTATTTATCAATTAACTTATATTAAATCAAACAATATTTTGTGTGACCACCCTTTGCATTTAAACAGCTCTTGTCCAGGTACTCTTGGGCATCATTTTTCAGGTAGCTTTGGAGGCAGGTTTCTTAAAATCTCTTGGAGACATGGCCACAGTTCTTCTGGATTTGGTTTGTCTCAGTTACATATGTTTCTTCATGTAATCACAGACGGATTTGATGATGGTGAGCTCTGATCTCCATGTGGAGCACCGGCTGTTATCAGTCTTACTGTGTATTCAAAAATCTCAATGGATTATTACAATTGATGGCAAAATGAATGTTGGAAATGTGAACTGATATTTCCTATTGACACACTAAAGCAAAAGATATAAATAACTGGCTTAAAACCTTTTTTGGGGGGGTGAACATACTGACATGCCTAAGACTTTTGCACAGTACTGTGTGTGTGTTATATAGCACTTTTCACAATACACACACAGTATACACACACATAATATATAATACACACACACACACACACACACACACACACACATGTGTATTGTGAAAAGCGCTATACAAATAAATTTGAGTCGACTAGCAACACCATCGCAATGACCCCATCAGGTGATTTTTTTTTTTTTTTTTTTTTTTTTTTTCCCCCACAGGTAAACAACTCACCTTTTTTCTTCAGCTCTTAGATTAAAACAGTCTTGTTTTGTCTGCTATAATCCTTTTTAAAGCATTGTTTTGGTCTCATCCAAAGTTGTTTTGCGAGACCATCTGCTCTAACCTTGCAAACACTCTTGATGTTTTCATTGATCTCCGTCCCTCTTTCTCTTTCTATCATTGCATGTTTCCACCTCCATCTCACCTCTTAGCTTCTCCTTTCCCTTGTCCTCATCACTAACATGCTAAGTCAACTCCTGTGAAAGAAACTGGCACATCCAGCACAAAGTGCAGCAGTCTGTTGAGCACCTGGCTCAGCTCTTCAGCAGAGACACGTGGTAGATCATTAGCAGTGTCACCCAGTCATCTGCATTCATCGGGCACGTTGCATTTCAAGTCCTTAATTCAAAGACTGACTACAAAGCGACGTTCACTTCAGTGGGATCAACTTTGTGAATACAAACTAAGGCGGGATCACTTTAGTTCTGCCAATTCCCATGGTGCTGTCAGAATAAAACACCCACATAATTTGTGCTTGTGTGTTGAGAAAAACAGGCACAAACGTCAGACGTCAAAACTCTGGAGTTCATTAGAGTTTATAGTGAACATGTCTACCCTGATCTTTGAAAGTTTTCTACAAATTTTGTCTTTTTATTTTGTCATACGAGGATCAGAACCGGGATCAGCTTAATCAGACCTCTCATTAATCTGCTAATGATCTGTGATTAGATTGCGGTGCACTCCGTTTCCTAGTCAGCCTCGCTTGGATGTGCGTTGCAGAAAATTGCCTCTGCCAGTTTCCAAACTTTGTTTCTGTCTTTCTGTGCTTTGAACAACAGTCCTGCCATTAAAATGATACATTAGCCTTTTAACACACTCAGATTAATATGGAAATGGTCCGTGTCCAAGTCTGATTCGGGCAGCACCAACTCTTAAAGGGATAGTTTGGCCAAAAATGAAAATTCTGTCATCATTTACTCACCCTAACCTGTATGAGTTTCTTTCTTCTGCTGAACACAAAAGAATATAGTTTGAAGAATATGCACTCTTAAAAACACTGGGTTAAAAACAACCCAATTTTAACCCAGTGTTGGATAAATATTGCCTATACTTCCATAGTTTGGAAGTTAACAACTTTGGTTACCGACATTTTACAAAAAAAAAATAAATTTATATATATTATATATATATATATAATATATATATATATATATATATATATATATATATATAGACAGCAGAAGAAAGAAATTCATACAGGTTTGGAGCAATTTAATGATGACAATTTTAATTTTTCAGTGAACTGTCCCTTTAAGGTGTTTTGAGATTTTGCTGAGAACAGAAAGTGATCTGATTTCCTCTAGATCAGCAGTTCCCAACCTTTTTGATCCCAAGGTACCCCATTGTCCACAACAACATTCGAAGGTCCCATGATTGTTGCCTCTAGTAATTATGTGTCTGATTTTTAATTTCCAACCTATTTGGGGTTCATTTTAAGCCAGCCATATAGCATTTTTTAAACAATAGTTGAGTTAAATAAAACTGCCCAGCACATTGGGCAAACATTTAACCCAACCACTGGGTTAAAACAATCCAATCCCTGGGTTTGTCCATTTTCAAGCCAACTTGGGTTGTTTTTAACGCAGCATTTTTTAGTGTGATGCTCTTTTTGTCACCAAATTTGAGAGAATGTCATATTTGACTCCAGTAGGTGGGTCCAATTCACTTAATTTCAAACTAACTTGTCTCTTACCAAAGGTCTTATGCATTCCTTTCTATCAAGCGCTCCAACAGAGTGTACAAGCATCCTTAATGTGGGCTAGCAGTCCCATATCATTGCTTGTCTTGTCAATTGTTAGTAAATTGGTGAGTTTTTTTGCATGCGTGGTTGAGTCTGGGCGGCCGTAGCCTCGGGCTCATTCTGGCATCAGTGAGTCTCAGGAATGGTGTTTTTGGAGCTCATGTCTGGAGGCTGTGTTTCCCTCACTAACCACAAGACACCTACGCAAAGTCAAAAACAATGAGGACCAGAGGGATGTCACGTGTCAAGAGCACAACACCATGTTGAATAAAGGCAAAAAAAAAGTGAAGTACAGCACTCTAAAGATCATCGACCTTGTATTTTAAATATGTCTAACTAATTGAAATGCTCTATTTCTTGGAAACTAAGTTGACAGTGAGAGAGAGAGAGAAATTGCAAGAGTAGGTGACTCAACCCATGTATTGTCAACCTCATAAAATGGAGCAGCCGCTACACATGAGAAA
The DNA here is from genome assembly GCA_028476615.1 of Culter alburnus. Taxonomy (NCBI): domain Eukaryota; kingdom Metazoa; phylum Chordata; class Actinopteri; order Cypriniformes; family Xenocyprididae; genus Culter; species Culter alburnus. Next base: position 87,154 of record JAOTNS010001700.1, read on the forward strand.
GTCCATGCAGAACTTGCTGGAATTTCCTGGGAGTAGATGTTTCGCCCGGGAAACTCTTAAGTGTTGTTTGTTTTAGGCTTCGTACAAACCCTCCCTTTTTATTATAGCACTCTATCATAGGTGAACTCACCCTATGGCCAGATCTTTACTGATACGTTTAAGAAAAAATAATGGGGCCAACAGATCATTAAGGCGAGTGCTTTCTTTGGCTCATGAGTCGTTGCTTTGATCTTAAGGAAACATTTTTCCTTGACCATTTTGGGGTTGTTATTTTTGTCTATGTGAACACTGGATTTGAGGCTGCATGGGAAAGATGAATTGATTCAACAATGTTCCGAATTTTAACAAGTCACGCTACTTAAGTTTGGAACCAGATGAGCATAATACTGCAATCTGGCAAAAATTTGTGTCTGTCATTTGAAATAATGTATGAAGAGGAACTAAACATAATACTTTCCCCCCTCACTTTCGCTCTCTGAGGAGTAAGCATTTTTTTTTTCCCTCTATTGTTTACTTTACAGAACGATGAAAATATTTTTTAGCCTCTAGTGTTTACTTTACAGAACGAGGAAAATATTGAAAAAAAAAAAAATTGGGTGAAGTTTTCTGCAATGATTGTGGATGCTAGAAGACCTGATTAGAATAAAAAATAGTTTGAGTTGAGTTTAGCAAATGAAGTGTGACAAATTCATGGCTGTTGACATTAACCATTATTTTTTATTTATTTATTTTTTTAAGATCATACACTCTTACAAATAAAGATTCTTCATTGGCATTGATTGTTCCAAATGAAAATTACCGCAAGCTTTACTCACGCTCAATCCATCCTAGTTGTATATGAGTTTCTTCTTTCTGATAAACACTCTCTGAGATATTTTAATGAACACATCCAAGGTTTATAATGGCAGTGATCGGAACCCATGAATATGAAGCTCAAGAAAGTGCTTCCACCACTTCCATCCATCATAAACACGGGGGTTAATAAAGGCCTTCTGAAGCGACGTGATTGTTTGTGTAAAAAATAAAAAAAATTTAAAAAATCCATATTTAACAAGTTATGAAGTAAAATATCTAGCTTCTGCCAGACCGCCTTCCATATTCAACGTACGAAGAAATTGTGAAACTTTACGCTACGTCCTACACCTTCCCTCTTCAACGCCAGTTTACACTTTCTTCGTAACTTGAATACGGAAGGCGGCCTGGTGAAAGCTAGATATTTTACTTCATAACTTGTTAAATATGGATATTTATTTTACACAAACTCATCGCTTCGTTTCAGAAGGCCCCCGGATCCGTGTGAAGTACACGTTTATGATTGATGGAAGTGGATGGATGCACTTTCTTCTGCTCATACTCGTGGGTCCCTTTCACTGCCATTATAAAGCTCAGATGTGTCAGGATATTTATTAAAATATCTCAGAGAGTGTTTATCAGAAAGAAGAAAGTCATATACACATAGGATGGCTTGAGGGTGAGTAAATCTTGGTGTAATTATCATTTGAAAGTGAACTAATCCTTTAACTTCCATCTAACCTTTCCATTCCACAAAAGATTCTTTATAATACCACCGTCTTCCGCTCGAACAACTTGATGGAAACATACCTAATTCGCAATTGTTTTTTTTTTGTTTTGGATGGAAACCCAGCTTATGTTAGATACCTGTACCCTTGGTTTTAGCATATACAGTATGTAGACTGGGCATCATTAGACACTGGCCCCCCCAATAAAAAAAAAAAAAAAAATAGTGCTTTAACATTTTTGCTTTTAGACTTTCGTTTTTACTTTAACAACTATATTAATAAGACATCATGTTGAAAATAACTGTTCACAATTAAATCTGTTGAATATTTCTTGAACTAGCGAGTTAACTTCTTATTTTATGTGATATTTTATGCTTTCAACTGTGACTTGGCATTAACACAACATCAAAGTCATATTTCCTATCCTTCCCTTTTCCCTGTCAGCGCCCCTTCATGCTTCAAATACTGGCTAAAATACCATTTGCAATAGAAACTTAAAGGGTGTAATCTCAGAACAGATTGAAACATTATCTCCTTCCAAATTACAACATCTGCTCATTAAACTAATGTCTGAACTAAGCATTTGTCTTTGTATTCGTACTTTTCCTCTGTGGATTTTCTTTTTGTCAGCAGTACAGTTGGATTTTTCCCACCTCTCCCTCTTTCATTGTTTCTCCACTCCCCTCCATGCTTTCAAACATGTGGTTTTGACTAACACAGCGGGTAAGGAATTATTGTAATTGGATATTCATGACAGTTCAATAAGTAATCAACAGTAAGACCATGATCATATCAGCAGACAGCATTTGAGCTGCTGCTAAGCTTTCATGTGGTGTACAGTAAAAAGGCTATAGGATTTGGGAAAGTTTTTAAATGGCAAATGTTTTAGACAACAGTGGAGTTGAACATGTCATAGAAACGTCATCATATAAGGTAAATTCAGGGTGATTGGGACACTTTTTTTGCCATTGAGATGACTTGGAAAATGTGTCCCAATCAACCTGAATTCACCCTACTATTGTGCATACTATTGTGGGCCGTGGGAAAAGTGAAGTCTTTGCTTATCTTTGAGTATGTTTTGTTCATATTTAATTATGTTTTTGTCACAGATAAGCACTTGCACCCACTCGTCTGACCAGAGGTGACCTTTCCAGACCCTATATTCTTCATTTTGTTTGGACAATCTCCACATGGCTTAAGCATCCCTAGTGATGCCAAGTATTTGCAAAAAAAAAAAAAAAAAAAAAAAATGATGGTCTTCATAGTCTTTTATCAACAACTTTCCTTTTCCACTGATGATAATTGAGCATTTTGAAGAATAATTTGTGATGTTATATATGTTAGTGAAAAAAAGTATCTTATGCTCATCTAGGATGCATTTATTTGATAAAATAATAATAAAAAAAGTAATATTGTGAGATATTATTACAATTTAAAATAAGTTTTCTATGTGAATATATGTAAACTGTAATTTATTCCTGTGATCAAATCTGAACTTTCAGCATCATTACTACAGTCTTCAGTGTCACTGATCCTTCAGAAATCAATCTATATATTGATTGTGTTTATAGTGTGCAATATAACATGTGTTCATGTTTCGCGTGTAAAAAACAGTATTTTTTCACATAATTTACTTATCTGTATACCGCTTTTCCACTGTCATAAAAACGGGCTGATGACTTCCTTGTTCTATGAAGTCCCTCCTTCAGAAATACGTAACGAGTTCTGATTGTGCCAGCGGTTCCTGTGTTGTGATTCGACAGCAAGCTTAGCTTACCGGTTGTGGTCCATAAACAACGCCTTCTCCAGACAAGAGGGAACTGCTCCATCTTTCAAGAATAATCTTTGTGCGAATCCGGCACTAAACTGATTGAGATTGAGGAAGCTGTCCTCAGCAAAATGTGCTGCACATAGTTTTACATGTGGATTAATTTTCGGGAACCGAGTTAAACATAAATTGTAACCATTGATCTCTAAGTACAGCGTTCCTGGGAAGGCCAAACAAAGGTGATTGGACTGCGGGATGAAAATAACAGCGTTTCGACGACATGGCGACAAACACACTCTACAAACGCAACTCTTGCTCTTCTCCGTGGGAGCGCAACAAGACCACGCCCCCTTTTTTTGTGTATTCCTGTGGGCGGAGGTTAGTCAAAAAACTGTTTTAGTGACGTCATTAAAGAAGGAAGTAGAGGGATGTAGTCCAAACTGGCCGTTCGATGTAGGCGACTTCTGTTAATAAAAATTTGCTTGGCATTGAACTTTGAGCTTTAAAATTTTACAGATTTTATTTATACTCTAACAACAACATTACACACTAACTAAAGTTTGAAACATGGGATCACAAAGAACGGGACCTTTAAGAAGTTTAAAATAGAAATCTTTTATAACGTTATACATTTATTTACTGTTACTTTTGATCAATAAATGTGTCCTTGCTGGAAAAAGAAACTTTTAAACAGTCGTGTATATTCTTTAAAATACATAATTTCAGCAAACTCTTATTTAGTCTGACTCGTGTATATAACGCCCACTTTTCATCATCCAATCTAAATAAATTTCCCCCTATATAATTCTGCACTGAATATCCATTTTCACTTACAAACATGTTTGAGTATGCAAGTAAAATGGATTGCAAACGGCAATTCATGTTGACTTTGAATTGCATTGATTCATTCTATTTTGAAACACAGTGAGCGTTTGTGTTTTTGACTGACAGTGGTACTGTAGCTAGCATATCAAATTTTCCGTCAAGGTCACTGTAGCGTTGAGGGAATGCTTCCATGGTATTTACATTAGGGGAGCTGTGCCTAGTTATAGCTCAGCAGAAATGTTTGGTTAGCTGATTAGAGTTCCTCCAGGGACTTCTGCTCTCATTCCTCTCCGCTAGTCTGGTGGTGACACTGGGGTGTTGCCACTCGGTGTTGAGTTAATTGCTCTCCCCCGTACATCTCTGATTGCCGTCCCCAGCATGTGGGAAACGTCGACCCAGATGAGTCAGGATTCATTTGGTGAAATCCGGGCTTGAGTTTCCAGTCCTTCCTCCCTTCCCTATCTCTTTCATATACGTACTCTTTCCACTTTATCCTCGCTTATATCTGTCCTCCTCCTTGTGTCTTTCTCATCCAAATCTGGAAACAGTAACTCCAGTAGATGTGTTTCAGTTTAATGCAGATCCTCCAAGCTCACTAAGTATTGTTAACATTTATACTGCATATTTGTTGCCCTTCAGAAAGCCAGAGGAAGCATTGCTATTTCTTTGTATGACCAGACAGAAAGTATGTGTTGATTTATGTCTGATTTTGCAGTGCTTCTGCTCAGTAAGGCTTATAAAACACATCTGAGTCATCATGTAAGATTACTTTGCATTTAGACTTGCGTAAACAGGTGCCTTTCAAATGAGAGTCACATGGGGGATGCGACCTTGAGGGAGATCTATTTCAGATCTCTTTTGAGCTTCAGATTTGTTGAATATTTAACCTTGTTTGACTAGACAGTTACACAACCATCCAACCTCCTAAACATTTACTACTGTGCTTAAGTAGAATGTACTAATATTTTAACTATTACATGATTAACAATAAGCCTAGGGCAGCACATAATATATTCCCTCTAGTGATACACCAATAATAAACTAGTTGATACATAAGACAATATTTTCATGTGATTGCGAATACCATTACATGGAATCTAAATAAGTTTCACTTTTAAACTTTAGTTAGTGTGTAATGTTGCTGTTTGAGCATAAACTACATCTGCAAAGTTACAACGCTCAAAGTTCAATGCAAAGGGAGATATTTTCTTTTACAGAAATTGCACAAAAGATTAACATGACGGCACATGCTAGTCAATGAGTTGAATCAACTCCACAGCAACTACATAAATTTCCACTAACCATCAGAAACGTCCAGTTTCATTCTTAAAGTTGTAACTTCTTCCTGAGTCTCTCCATCAGTGTCGACTCCGGTTTGAACAATGTAAGGCTGAACACTGATACTGACAATCCTCATTTTGGCTGCGTGAGATTCTCCAGCTTTGTTGTTGTTGAGCAACCTAAGTTGTTTTGGAAAGCGGGCCAAAATAATAATCTGTGGGGTATTTTGAGCTGAAACTTCACAGACACATTCTGGGGACACCAGAGACTCATATTACCTTATATATTAAGGTTGTGAAAAGGGACATAATAGGTCCCCTTTAAATGTTACAAATAAATTTAGGCGTCACAGCATTATAATATACAGTATGAAGAATGAATATTTCTTTTTTTTTATTATTATTTAGTAGATTATTTAGTATATATATATTATATATAATTGGAAGTTGAAGGTTGAAGGTTGAATTACAACAGTTGTGTCCGGAAATTGCATTCGGCTTCAGTATCTTTTCAGTATTCTTTTCAGTCTCTGTTCTTGAATCCCTTTATCTTTCACACTCATCAGTTTTGGTTCTTTATCACCACTCTCACTTTTACATCTACAGACTGGAACCTCTCACATTCCACCTTGTCGAAACGCACAGACGCTGCCCAGTCGCAATGCTCCAGCACTCAAGCAAGACACTCACCCTTTCTCTACATCTGCCACAAAATCTTCCCCTCATGTCCCTACAGTCCTCCTACATTCTTCCCAATAGAAAAAACTCACAGTATATACAAAACTGAAACTCTGCCTTATTCAGATCTGCTCAAGATTAGCTGCCTCTAAATTGAGAGTTACCCTACAGTTCAGCATGCAACAGTCATCTCAGGCCTTCCTTTTTGAACAAATCCCAAGATATTCCTTTTGAACACTTTTCCAGTGCTCCAATGCAATAAAAAAGCTTATTTTTTCCCTGAAAGTTAAGCTACCTCCTTTAGGAAGACTTTTTGTACCCTGGTGGCAAATGCAAATGTAGGTTGAGATATAGTTGAAAGAGGTCCCTGCCTAAATCTCCAGAGATATCAATATGGATGCTCTGGTGACACTTGACTCTTTAAAAATTGTTCCAGCAAAGACATTATTTCATATTTTATTAACTCAGGCCCTTCAATTAGACTCCTCGGCCCTCTAAATGTTCAGACGCTGTTCAGTCCTTGAAACATAGAATATTTCTCCATCAGAATAGCAAGGTCGTATTTGTAATATCCAAAGAAATCCATAAAATTATGCCTGATTTAGCCAATCATTTCATTTGCAACATATGAAAGGCGACAGAGGGGGGAGGGGAGGGGGTATGAAACAGGAATTACAGCCTTGGCCTACCTGCTTCTGTTCATCACAGTGTCCTCTTCCACAGCCTTATCAGTATTCCTCAGCGTTCCCCGTCCTCTCCATTACCCACTACTGGCAGCCAGTCAGGGACACTTTCCTTTGGCAGGTAACTGGCCCGCAAGGACGAAATGGACACACGGGCAATTTAAATGATTGGAAGCAGTAAGTAATATATTAGAGAGCCCTGTGTTTGAAAAGTCAGAAGTAAATTGTGTGTTATTAGTGCCAACTCAGCGAAGCAGAAAACACAAGGTTTATAGAGGAACGAGTTAAAGTTGGAGATGATATTATGCTGCGAAAGTCTCAGTATGAAGATCACAAAGTCATATCTAGGTTTCAAGAGAGCAGTATCTCGTAGATTTATATTCTCCCTCAATTACGGACTAATCCACAAATCTCCACCACATGGCCCTCAACGAGAGGCGGTGGATTAGAGATGTAAATATGATGTCTGAGAGGACATCCCTGGTGAGTTTAACCCCATCTTTGGTGTCTAGGTTATTTGCAGGCCTGTGTTTCCCCCCTCTATTCATAATCCTCCATGGAGAGCTGAAATTGGTCCTTGGTCTCATTAGAGGTCCTGGCCATACCCCTAACACACCTGAGATCGATGGGTACAGGCCTTTAAGTGGTCGTCTTGGTTATTAAACGCAGGGGAAGCCAATTTCTGGCCGAGGAAAGCTAATCCGATCACACATTAGGAACCCATATTGGCTGGAGTGGCGCGAGAGGGAGAAAGGGATAAAACGGGATCGTGTGTCCTCTATGTGTACTTACTAGATGGGCTGTTCAACAAAAGCAATATTGTCAGAGCAGCATCACATGCTTTCTGCAATCCATGCTCTCATTGTACTTCTAAAAATGGCCAGTTAAAAAAAAAATGCAGAAATATTCTAATATTAAAATGCAGAAATATTTTAAACTCATGTGATTTCCACCCCAGTATCGTTTGTGCATGAGAAAGTTGGTGGATGCTTGAGTTGGTTGATGTATTGTTAGAGAAATCAAATGACAAACTTTTGGCTTAAAGGATTAGTTCACTTCAGAATTCAAATTTCCTGATAATTTACTCACCCCCATTGTCATCCAAGATGTTTATATCTTACTTTTTTCAGTCGAAAAGAAATTAAGGTTTTTGAGGAAAACATTCCAGGATTTTTCTCCATATAGTGGACTTCACTGGGGTACAACAGGTTGAAGGTCCAAATTGCAGTTTCAGTGCAGCTTCAAAGAGCTCTACACGATCCCAGCCAAAGAATAAGGGTCTTATCTAGCGAAATATTTGGTCATTTTCTAAAAAAAATAAAACTTTATATATACTTTTTAACCACAAATGCTCGTCTTGCACTAGCGCTGCGATGCGTCACGCATTATGTAATCATGTTGGAAAGGTCACACATGACGTAGGTGAGTCCAGTGTCTACAAAGAGAACGTGCAAATACGCCCTTTATGAAAAAAGGTAAAACAACGATGTAGGATGATTTTGAAGTTGGAGGAGAAAATGATATGGAGTTTTTCGCCCTACCATGGTATTTGACCTTTCCGACATTAATTACGTAATGTGTTGTGCATCGCAGCGCTAGTGCAAGAAAATGACTGATCGTTTCGCTAGATAAGACCCTTATTCCTCAGCTGGGATCATGTGGAGCCCTTTGAAGCTGCACTGAAACTGCAGTTTGGACCTTCAACCCGTCGAACCCCAGTGAAGTCCACTATGTGGAGAAAAATCCTGGATGTTTTCCGCAAAAAAAGTATTTTCGACTGAAGAAAGAATGACATAAACATCTGGGATGACATGGGGGTGAGTAAATTATCAGGAAATTTGAATTCTGACGTGAACTAATCCTTTAAGCCAGAGATATTTTTGTCTTCGGATGTGCATAGTTGAAGACTAATTTTGCAGAACATCTTTGAGTTACATTTACTAAGGCAGGAAAAGAAAACTATTTTCCCGTATTGAGTAAATTAGTATAATAATGTGACATGTTGCATGTGGTTTGATTCTCTTCAAAAATTTTGATTAGATTCTTAACAAAATCAAATGAACACATGCATCAGATGAGCCTCCACCTGCTCCCAGAATATATTCAAAGAAATCTGCTGTCGTCAAATTAGGAACTTTGGAACTAAAAAAGCAGAGAAAATTATCAAAAAATGGATAAAAAAGTATGAGGTTTGTTGAGAAGTTCCACATGGATTCATTCAGGCTTCATCTTCACCATGATTTAAAATACATGTTCAAAATTGGAGCATTTCCCACCATTTCCTGCCTTTCTCCATAATAGGTTCCACAAACATCTTTTGGCTTCCCTTGTACTTCTGCATAGATTTTTGATGTTACTGATCAGATGCGATCTGGCCGAGTTCAACAACCGTGTCACATTCAATAAAACATTGTTTTTGCCTTTGTTGCATTGTTCTCTGAAAGCCCCATTAGTTCCCGCTCCCATTATCTGCAATCCGCATGTCACTTCTTGTTTGACGTTAGTAATATGTAATGTAATCATATGGAGGCTGAGACAACCGATGTCATTTGATCTTTTATTTTTTTCTTGAGACCCATCTCTGTGCGTTTTGAGCCGTCTTGGCCTTAAGCTAATAGACATAGGTTAGAGTTATACAGTTACACTTCGACCGAGGGGCCTTGTCATTAGAGCCATGAACTGAATGTGAACTGACCACTGACAAAAGGAAGTTTATTAAAAATCATTGAGTTCATTTCATAATTGAATAATAGGGTCTCCCTTGGTCTGGGGAGTATTCTTTGTACGGCCTCAGGCTATTCAGATTTCATGGTTCTGTTTTCATTGGGATTGCATGTGGTGAGTTGTGGCCTGGCCGAAACATTCTATGTCTATAAAATTGGGACTTCCTGTGAGCTGCATATGCATGCGCACGGTATCAGATGGTAGCCGCAATATGGGCATATGCTGTGGCAGGACGTTGTCGAGGGATGACAGGTGGTTGCTGGGACATTTGCATAATTATGGATGTACCACATACACTCGTAGCAAGTCATAAACCCAGAGACCAGAGAGCTGAGAAATTTCAACCGCTCAGAGCGCTCAGAGCTTCTGCCAGGTGGCAAGACACTAACAGTAAATCTGCCTGTCTATACTCAGACACAACGGCAGATGACATGTGAACATTTTACTTTCACGCTGACTATGGCTAACGCATGGTACAGACCCTAGCAAGGAGGGAAAAAAAAGGTTCTGTCAGAGAAATTGGCAGGAAAGGTTTCCTAGAGGTGTTTATTTTTTCCCCTCAGGTCTAAAATGTCGCTGTCTTTGGCTATTTTACTCTGAACTGGTTTTATATTTTGTATGATATTCATAAAATGGAGAACTTTCTATGAAACAACCATCAATCCAACCACCTAAAATGGAACATTATGTCTGTATTTACATACTGTACTCTCATGTCCTCATTATTTAGACAATCATTTGCATGGTATTCTTCAAAAATTCACCTTTTGTGTTCCACAGAAGAAAGTAAGTCAACAAAAACGCTTCTCAAAAAGGATTGCATTAATTGGTAAACTGTTCCTTTGATGCATTATACAAATTTTCAAATATTCCTCGAATCAGATTCCAGTCATGTTCCATGCTGAGATTCCAACAAAGTGTATCTATTTTCGCGTTCCATACAGAATGTTCACTGACTCTTTCCTGTTACGCCAATAGGTGGCAATGTCTTTGTGAGTCATTTGAATCATTCGTTCAACTGATTCATTCAAAAATGCTGATTCATTCAGGAACAAAACAAATTAGTGAGTAATTTGAATCATTCATTCAACCGTTTTGGCCAAAGAAAACTAATTGGTGCTTCTCAATTGGAAGTGAGTTTACGTCCATCTTAGACAACTCCATCTGAGGCTTCTAGATTTATTCTCAGCATTAAACGCTAGAATGAGATGTTCTAGTAAGTCCGCATGGCACGTCATAAAGGTTTTTGCCTCAGAGACACTTGATGCATCCTGCAAAATATTCTGAATGAAGGACACATAACAAAGGTTGCCTTCCTAGGATCCTTCACATTGAGACGGCCTTTGATGGCGCTTGGTGACGTGGTAGCTGAGGTATGCAAACTTACTAGGATGCAGCCTTCTGACTGAGAAACACCAACAGTCAATAGTCATTGAATCATTCATTCAACCGTTTTGTTCACAGTCACTGTTTGGATTTGGAATTCGCTGTTTGGATTTAAATAGGCAAATAATTAAGAGTCTATGACTGGATCATTATTGCTGTGATTATCATGTTTCTAGCGTGTTTGGGAACATTTCTTTTAACCCTAATGGATGGAGTGTGTAGCTTTTCATTTCTTAATGCAGAACTTAAATTCATTGAAAGTCCGGGATGTGCTGGAGTAGACTTTATAGAGTGCTTGACTCTTGCATTGTCAATGGAAGATCTTGATGGGAATAAAGGTTGTGATGTTTCTTCCATCAAGAGGTGCATCAGTTTATGGTCAAGATATTGTATTAACAATGCATGAGTCAAGCACTCTGTAAAGTCTACTCCAGCACATCCCAAAGTCTTTCAATGAATATATGGTCTGGACTCAGAGGTGCCAATTCATGTGTGAAAATGATTATTCATGCTCCCTCCCAACCTTTCTTTTACAATTTGTCATCCTGGAATATGGCCATGATATGTCTTCCTACATGGTTGTTCAAGAAATTAATAGCTACACACTCCGTCAGTTAGGGTTAAAAGAACTGTTCCCTAACTTATAACATGCTAGAAACATAATAATCACTATAATAATAATAATATTTTTTTTTTTTTTTTTTTGGCCAGGCAGTATATAATGCATTAAATATACAGAGTTAGTAGAAAACATTACCAAAAAGTAAAAAAAAAAAAAAAAGGTGTAGAAATAAATCTGCTGTGTACATGACCACGAGCGCAGAACCCTAAAATCCAGACCAGCAAAATGAACTGTGTGAGACAGGAAGTGTGAACCGGTATCTGACTAATCCCCCCTACCTGCCCTGCAGTTCAAACCCATTACAGCTCAGCAGCACAGGGACACCTCTGTCTCTTCTCTCCCATCGTTTTCAAAACGTGTGTGGTGTGCGCGTGTCACAGAACAAGCCCAGCTAAATGGCCCTATTGCCACCGCCTTTCTTTGCAAGGCTCAAAGGAAATGGCTTTGTGTCAGACATAAATGTACTACTGTGTCCCTGTCACACTTTTGTGGGACTGAAAAGGGCCTTTCTATAGGAAAGCGAGGAAACTGAGCTGAAGTGTTCTGTTTGTTATCTGTGGCCATGTGGGAAGGATGTCTTATTGCACCTTAGTGAAGGTACTCCAGTTTTTGGAGTGAGATGCATGAAAATATGCTGTTAACAAGATCTTTCTCATCTCTCTTTTTCAGACATGCCCTTGCATGTACGCCGTAGCAGTGATCCAGCACTGGTTGGTCTTCCCGAAGCCCAACTTCAGCCAGAGGAACCATCTCGTAAGAATCCCACACGCTGGTCGACCACGGCAGGGTTTCTGAAACCCAACACCACCAGCGGAACCAATAGTCTAGAGCGAAAGGTGAGGTTTTTCTATTGCTGTATCACTTAATCAACATTTTTTTATTGGAAAGCAACATAAAGAATATTCATTTATGGGACAGAGTTAGGGAAAGTGCCTTTCTGAACTTGTTTAAAAGACCTATTTAGATCGTAGTAGTCAAGGTTTGGCTGGTTGTGACTACACCTATGGAGGCAAAAATATCTTCCTTCGTTGGCGTTCATTCAAAACATTGTAAAGTAGCCGTGTGTTATGAATACATACATATAATAATAATTGCACTAAATGGGCATTCGCACCAAGGATGATAACTATAACTGTAAAGTTTTAATAATCATTCTATTTGTATGAGAATAGTGATGTCCACACTACAGCTATAATGGTAGCGACACAGAGGAACGTTATCAGTGGAATCAGAACCATTTTTTACCTGATGAACATAAAACATTGACAGCCAATCACAATCCACCCGACTTTACAGGCTTCGAGTATTTAAAGCAGCAGACGACATAATTGCGTCATACGCTTATAATAAACAGAGCATTAACGACCATTGATGCGGACGCTAATATTGTTATCGTCAGAGTTAGGGGTAACGCATTACAAGTATCTTGAGTTACGTAATCAGATTACTTTTTCAAGTAACTAGTAAAGTAACATTACTTTTCTCAATTTACAACAACATATCTAAATTACTTTTTAAAATAAGTAACACAAGTTACTTTTTTCACATTTTTTAACTGACAACTAACTAAAGTGCAGAGATGTTGTGTTTGTTCTGTAAACAAGATGGTTATTGTAGTTCTAGAATAAATGTGAACATGCATTTGCTCATCTCACTTTCATGAAAACATTTAGTATTCCTCAAAATGAATAAAAAACAGTGAAATGCAATCTCACAAATTTATGCAAACCTGTAATAATTAACTATATTAAATTACACAAATATACTTTATGTATTTAATCTCACTTTATTAACCAATGTCTTTGCTGCTGTCCTTCGATGATCTAATTCAACCATACTAATAAGCAAAAATGACTTTAGATTAGATTTAGAAATAAGTGTTGAACTTCCTCCTTCTTTAATCCAGAATGGCAGCACAGTTGAAAGGTTTGTTTGAGCTGCGCCCTCTACTGTACAGGTGTAAATATGCACTTCCTTCAGCCTGAGGCTTATTCATTTCACTTTTGGTGTAAAGGCCTTAACATTTGCCAAAAATAGAACTTTTTTGTTATTAAAAAACAAACAAACAATCAGCCCATCCCAGATGAGAAAAAATAATGCAAAAGTAATGTAACACATCACTTTTCACATTACTTTTCATAAAAAAGTAACTATGTAATGCAATAAGTTACTTTTTATGGGAATAACACAGTATTGTAATGCATTACTAATTACTTACTAATTGCATTATTAGTAACTTTCCCCAACACTGGTTATCATTATAGTTACCTTTATAGTTATAAATCTTGGTTTGAATGGGCCATAATGTTAGCGAAAATTTGAAGTTTTAGCTAGCGGTGGGCGATATACAGGATACATTTATGTGTCTTCTTTCTATTATGGATATGCTAGTGTTTACTGCTCTACAGCTTTAAAAAATCATATGTGCCCAATTAGTGAACATAATTTTGTAGATGTTTTTTTTTTTTTTTTTTCAAATTTTGCTAAATTTGATGAGTTAAAAAGACTTGTAGTTCTATTTAGAGCTGCACGCAAAAACAAAACGCCAGTGTAATCTGATTCACAAAAAATAATTTCAGCAACTACTTCTATTATATAAATTTATTTATAAAATGGTTAGTTCATGTCCTTGATTCTGATTGGTCAATAGCTGTGTTTTATTCACGATAACGGTTGGGCTTCACCCAACAGTTCTGTGTATCACTACACAACGTAAAACGTTTTCTCAGTTGATATTGTTCATTAAATCTTACTGTATTATGAAGAACTAGAGGAGTATTGTGAGGAAGAGATCGATTGAGCGAGTTTATTACCTGCATTCAGATTTAGCATTTTCCTTCAGGTCAGTCCTATATTCATAATAAAAATCTGTTTAAATGTCCGACGTATTATCCTGTCCTTTTAACAGTTAGGGGGTTTTCCCGTGACTGACAGCGCTAGTCAACACATTTGTCAGTTGCGTCTTGTTCCGTGTTCACAACAATTCAGTCTTTTCAATGTAAAAGTCTTCGCTACTGAATGACACACTCATAAAGACAGTCTTTGCCACCATCTAATGGCGTAATAATGTAACTTCTGTTGCTGTTCACGGTCAGGGACTATTTCTTTTCCGGTGGAAGAAAGGCTTTAGTGAAAGTTTACTTCATGAAAGTTGCATTGATACATATTTTTGGCTTTAATATTTGTATTGTGTGGTAACTGCTTCACGTCGTGCCTAACGACGCCCTTCAGCCATGACTTATTCACGATACAGCACAGCTTCGAGTACCTTATTGCTTACATATATTCTTATAGGTCTACCATTCCATTACGTTTCCACTAGGCTAAATCAATATGCTACTGACCAGAATTTTAAGAATATTGTGATATAACTTTCCGTAATTCATTTTTTTTTTTTTTTTTTTTGGAAGTGACAGGCTGATATACTTTACAGGCTCAGTTAATCGCTGGCACAAATCAAAGCACATTACACCAATTGGAGCATTTTTAGACTTCTTACAACTCGTAAGAAATGGCTTCCCTTTGCTCCTCACATTCATCTTGAGATATTCTAAATGACCGTTGCCACTGCTCGTTGTTGACCTGGAACTCTCTTGGTTATGGAACCATATGTCTTTGCTGTTTGTAGAATGGGATCTGCATCCTTTGTTTGTTGCTTCCCTCTTGATTCTGGCCTCATTGCCATGGTCAGTGCCTTTGGCTTTAAATGAATCAAAGAGAGGTGAATTCTCTGTTTTCCTCCCTAGTCTCCCTAAGGCAACCAATGAAAAAGAGGCCAATTATCTTTGCAAAATGGATGCTCTTTTGCAGTGATGACAAGCCTTCAGTGCTTTGAAACAGCAATATTCCAAATTAAAAGAAGGGGAAAGGGGAGGGAGCGAGGCAAGATGGAGTGCTCCGAATGTGACACCGCAACCCGCGATGAGATTAGCGCGTCTCATGCCGTTCACTAGTAATCCTGTTTAAAAGCACTTTGCGTGTCGGTTTCTTCCATAATCCAAACACCACACTCTTATTTTAGCAGAGCAGAATTAAGCTGTTATTTTTACCTTTCGTTCTGCACTGGATCATTTATTTCATGATTGTTTTTGGGATGTTGTAAGAAAAGCTTGAGGTGTTTGGAAGGTCTGTTTTTGGTTGATACTGTCAGATGACGATAAGCAATGTGGTGAATATAAATGCGCTCTATTTTAGCACCAGTGAATTCGTGAAATGAACATAAAGGTGTTAGTTCACCTTGAAGTAAGAATAGCTGGCACTGAGAAGAAATGTATCATATTTGCATCTTGGCTTTGTGCTTAAATATGCAGAAAATAGTCGTTCTCCAAAACTCTGTGGCTTTTCTTGGATACATCTACAACTTTTGAATTTAACAGTTTCATTTCATCTGGCCAAGACTTGCTGGTCTCGGGGTCAATGACTGTCCAAGATAAAGAAAAGGAAAAATAATTAAAATATGTAATTTAAAATACACTTGCCAGTTTTTTTTTTTTTTTTTTTTTTTTTTAGTCTGTATTCATGTTGGCTTCACAAAGCTTCAATTTAATGACTCTAAAAATGCCATGTGGTGTAACCATCAAGGTAAAAGTAAATTGAATAATATCCTTAAACCTTGAATACATTTGAGTGTATCTTAATCATCTTAAAAAAAGGAAGTTTTTTTTTTTTTTTTTTTTTTTTTTTTCAAGGTTAAAAAGTATGTGTATTTATTTATGTATTAATTTTTTTATTATTATTTGACAAATATCATGTATTATTAAAGTTGTATGATTTTTTTTTTTTTGACATTTCACAACCTGATCTAACCTTGGCATGTTTATTTATTTATTAAATTAAAATATATAGTCATCATATAAAAGATGTATTTCAAACATTATGTGTATAAATTGCATATTTATTTTTTTAATTAATTTTATTCAAATGGGAAAAACAAACAAACAAACAAACAAAAAAACAAAACAAAAAAAAAAACAGTGCAATGTCATTTTCTCTTAAAGGGTTAGTTCAACCAAAATGAAATTCTGTCATTAATTACTTACTCACAATGCCTTTCTACACCTGTAAGACCTTTGTTCATCTTCAGAACATTTGTGGTTCGGAGCGCCAAGTCACATGATTTCAGTAAACGAGGCTTCATTACATCATAAGTGTTTCGAAATTTCAGTGGTTCACATGACTTTAGCAGTTGAAACAAAACATTTGTAAAGCTTTGAAGCTTCATGAAGCAGAGTTTTGAAATCGCCCATCACTAGATATTGTTGAATAAAGTCAATATTTAGTTTTTTTTTGCGCACAAAAAAGTATTCTCGTCACTTCATAACATTAGGAATGAACCACTATAGTCACATGAACTGTTCTAAATATGTCTTTAGTAGCTTTCTGGACATTTGAAAGTGTAAATTAACTTGCTTTCAATGGAGGCCTCACTGAGCCATTGGATTTTATCAAAAAATATCTTAATGAAATGAACGAAGGTGTTACGGGTGTGAAACGACACGAGGGTGAGTAATTAATGACATAATTTTCATTTTTTTGGTGAACTAACCCTTTAAAATTAAATTTTAAAGCATAGCACTACCATTGACTTTAGATCCTCCATACTGGCCAGAATGTGTACTGTTCTGTGTTTTTACAAAGGATTGTTTGGTCTTCATGGACATTTTCTCATATGGAGCGTAACATCTGTCTCTCAGTATCTCTTCCTGAACTATAAGAAACCTGTAGGCCTCCTGCTGTATTTGAAGGCTTTGTCGAGGTAGGCTTCCATCACTTCCACATGCTCCACAGGAAGTCTCGATCCATAAGGCCGACCATATAAATTCTTCACCCATCCTATGGGCCTTTCATCTATTGTTCTTCGTGTTCCTTGCTGTGTCTCTTCCTCTTCTATTTTATCCTGCTGTTTAATGTAGAGATTACCTATATAGATCATTTTACCATGCAGGAACATCAAAATCACTTTGTTTTCCGACACTGTATGGGATAGCTTTTATGTCCGATTGTGAATTGGCTCATGCTATAACTGGAAACTCTTTTTATTCTTCCTCATTGCTCAGACTAGGTCATTAGCCAAGAGCAACGGTGCTCAGAAGGCTTTCTAGGCTAAGGCCCCCTGTGTCACAGGATAACCTGTTTTAGGTTTGCTCTAAAAACTCTTCAAATGGAGATTTGACTTGAGCTCCATTGCCAGAGGGCGTTTGATTTCACCTTTGTGAAAACATGCAGTGTAACATTAGAGACATGGTGTGAATTAGTAGCTTGTAATGGAGCTCCTTATTAGAGAGAAATGAAATTAGCATGCCTTATAAATTTAGGTGGCCTGAATGATATCATTGTGGGGCTCGGATCCAAGATGAGCTTCTCTCGTACACCGTCCATTGCATGATTTTTAGCAAGGTATTGCTGTTTTGGACACCATATATTTAAGGAAATTGGTATTCATATTATATGCCCAGTCTGCTTTTTTAATAGCTAAGCTAGTTTAATTTTTAAAGTAGCTTCTTGTTAAAACACACACACACAAAATGTTTTCTTTTTCCCATATAATGACAGTCAAATGGCACCGATCTGGTTTGGACCTCAATGTACTTCTTTTCTGTTCCACAGGAGAAAGTAAGTCAACCCAGGCTCATTGTAAAAACATGCCTATGACAACATTTCTAAAAAAAAAAAAAAAAGATATTGCGTTGCTTCTTGCAAATTTCACCGCACTTTCAATGTGAAATGTCCAGTGAGTGGCACTAAAACTGCCACATTTTCCATGCTCAGTTGTTGTACCATCAATTATTCCACATTCAATTGTTGGCAGTTAAATGTCCAGTTGAGCTCGCTTTCTCTATATAGCATTTAAAAATAACGTAGCACCTACAATAAACCTTATCCAGTAATGTTATCAAAAGCAAAGGTGAGATAAAAAATACTTTTGCTGAAGCAACCAAAGCATTTTAGCTGCTTCTACATGTCTTTTATCGTGACTCGTGTTTCACAGGACTCGTACCTGAGCGCTTCACATAACAAATGCAATGCTGTTTACTACATCAGGAAAGCATCAAATGTATAGTGTATACTATACAGTTTACAAATAATAGTAGTATTTTTCAAGGAACATGCACAAAAACGTCTTTATTAATAAATGTAATCATAATTTGTGGAAGGGGTAAAAGTTGGTGTTTTTACTGCCACTACTGTTCATTTCAGCTGGAAACTGCAGTGATTTGTATGTATAGGTACATTTTTGGAGTTTTGCAGAAATGTAGATAGAGGCACATTTTTTCCAATGAGCCTGTGTTGAAGAAAGTCGTAAAGTTTTGGAATAACATGAGGTTGAGTAAATGATGAGAGAATTTTAATTTTGGTTGAACTAACCCAACATGAAAAGGAAGTTCTGCTAGTCTTTTCTACCCTATTGTGACATATTTCTGAGTGAAACGGCTTCTGGAACAAGAACAAATGTAGAGCGGGACTTGATTTTGTCCATTTGGAAATGATTGGATGGTTGTGGTTTGGTATTGCTTAATCTCATGTGAGTGACAGGTTGCCCCGCCCTCGTCATCAGAGTAGAGATGTTGCTGCAAGAGGGAGGGAAAGTTATTTTGATTAAAAATTATGAGGGCACGTGATTAAAAAAATACTAATGGTGTACACAGATCAATCATTTATAATAAACACTGCAATATTCCATAAAAAAAAAAAAAAAAAATTGAATCGTCAATTTTGATTTCATGGTAAGTGAAATGAAAATTAGCCTATGATTTATATGTGTATATGACTATCTTCTTTCAGACTAATGCAATCGGTGATATATTTAAACACATCCTGGCTCTTCCCAGTTTTAAACCGGCACAGCAGTGAACGAGGGCCGTGTTTTGAAGCACCTATGAAAATTTGTCCATCCATCATAAATATAAGCCATATGGTTAATAAAGGCCTTCCGAAGAGATGGGTTTTTGTAAGAAAAATATACATATTTAAAACTAAAATAAGTAAATTCGACTTGCACCACAAGAGTAACCCCTGACGCGATGTATGACGTAGGATATAGGAGTAGCGTAAGCTTAGATGCCTCTCAACCAATAGGGCTGAGCAACAAACTCAAGCTCCTCTTCTCCTATATCGAAATCCTCCGACATTTCTCTTTAAAATTTCTGGTTTTAGACTTCTGATTCGTGACCGTTTTTTGGTTTTCGCTCTATCCTCTGAGCTTCCGCATTCATCATTGCGTCATGCGTCAGGTCAGAGGTTACTATTCCGGCGCAAATCGATGTATACGGCCGTCTGCTGGAAGCTAGTTATTATAGTTAATAAAGTTTTAAATATGGATATTTTTGTTGCAAAAACCCATCACTTCCTTTCAGAAGGCCTTTATTAATGCTCTGGAGCTGTATGGAATATATTTTTGATGGATGGATGCATTTTTTGGGGGCTTCAAAACAGGCTGCACGTTCACTACCATTATAAAGCTTGGTAGAGTCAGAATATTTTTAAATATATCTCAGATTGTGTTTGTCTAAAAAAAGAGATAAACACCTAGGATGGCTTGAGGGTGAGTAAATCAAGGGTTAACTATCCCTACCAGGTGTAAATGGCCTCTGAACTGCATTGTGTTTTCCAGGGGAAGGATCTGGAAGCATACCGCAGCCTGCCTCGTGATGTTGTCCCCTGGGTTCACCAGTTTCAGAGGGAAAACGCTCGCTCATCCCTCAGTGCCAACCATCCCATGGTGGACCGATGGCTTGAGCGTCAAGAACAGGTACTGTCAGGAACTGTCTGCATTTACCCGGTTCCAAAGTGCCTCTTAACTCCAGTAAACTGCGTCGATCTCCATAAATATAATTATTTTTTTTTTTTATTGGGTTTTTTGTTTGAGTTAAGAGTAGATTCAGAAGTCAAGGAGAGATTATTGAATACAGTATTTCTATGAAAAAGGGTTGTGAATGAGAAAAAGCATGAGAAAACGACGCCCACGTTGTTGGATGAGAATTTCACTAACCTTACAAAACGAGGGCTATGGTCTCCATAGACGTGGATGCGGAGTGTCTTTGAAATTCAGCTCTTTTGTCGATGCATCGGTGGAACTGTCTAAAGGTGTGTGGGAAGTGTTTCGAATTGCTCTCCCTCTCATGGAGAGGAGAGAAATAAAAGAAAGCGGCGAGGAAGGAGATTGAGATGTTTGAGGTGCCCGGCGTGCTGCGGGGAATTCACTTATTAATTTTCGCAATCGATTTTCTCGAACCACCAGCATCCATTTCACTCTTTCCCCCCACTTTTCTTTCTTTAGCCCATTGAAATGGCTGTGACAGAGGTTCGGCTGCCTGTTTGCAATTCAGGTGGTCGCAGTTTCTCATTCCCCAGCAGCTTGCAGAGAACCCCCCCACCACCACCTCAAGGGCCCGTGGCACAGAGAGTCGTGCATCATCATTAGGGAAGTCGTCTTGCATGGAGGGGCCTCTGGGTTGGATGTTGGGCTGCTGGCGGGTTGAAAGGAGCAGTCAGTCAAGGCCTGAGCTCAGCCTGACAGACTCATTCATTTGAGCTTCAGTCTATTACAGCTTAGCCTGACCCCCCAGTCTGCCGCCCACCCGACCCTGGCTCGCTCTAGCTCACTTTCTTAAGCTGCGCCATCGTAGCACCTCTGCCCTCTTTTCTTATTACACCATGCCTGTTTCCACTCCTTTCCCCTCATTTTCCCTCTTAGCAGGAATTGGTTATTTGAAGTGACAGGCAGATTTCAAGACAGATGCACAGATTCTTTTGTTATTCAAGCACGTTAATGCACACACACACACACACACACGCACGCACTGTGTCATTGTTTATTAATATATTTTAAAGATGTTTTTAATAAATTGTTTTTTCAGCTAAATTGTTTTTACAGATTTGGAATGATATGAGGGGGGTAAATTAATGAATTTTATTTTATTTTAAACCCTCCAGATCAGTGTTATTTTAGGATAATTGATGTATTATTATAGTTTTAGTTCATGTTTTGAATTAATTTTATTTTTAGTTTCCATTTTAATTTTAGTTAACGTTTTTGTATTTCTTTGTGTTTTTGTCATTGTTAAATACTTTTTTTGTATGTGTATATATATATTTATTTTTTATATATATATATATTAATATATATATATATAATATATATTATATATATATATATATAGGTTATTTTAGTTTTTTTATGGTTTTGGTTTTAATTTTAGTTAAAGATAATAGCCCTGGTCAGATTTGTGTTTGGTATTCTCTTTTTGGCTGGTTAGTATGGAAGCTTGTTTCCGCCACTGAATAAAAAAATAAAAAAAGTAATGTGACTTTTTATCTCACAATTCTGACTTTATTCTTGCATTGTGAGTTTGCATCTCACAATTCTGACTTTATTTCTCAGAATGCAAGTTATAAAGTCAATTGAGTGACATAAAGTCAGAATTGCGAGATATAAAGTGGTTTTATCACGGCATTCTGACTTTATAACTCACAACTCTGACTTTATAATTCGCAATTCTGACTTTATATCTCGCAATTCTGAGAAAAGAAGTCGGGATTGTGATAAACTATGAGATAAAAAGTCGCAATTACCTTTTTTATTTTTTTATTTTATAGCAGAAACAAGAAATAACTCTTTAGTTTTAATATAAAAAGATTTTTTTAAACCGAAGATACTTTTTTTCTGTGCCATATGAATATGTTTACAAGTAATGCATAATCTTATAATGTTTGTAAAGTACAATATGTTTACGGTTTTGTTGTTGATTCATTTTGTCTGACAGTATGCAGTGTTTGTAGGCTAGAGCTCACTTATCTTGCAACATTTTTTGAGTAGTTTATTCAACACAGCAGTTTACTTGTTTATTCAACAAGGACAACACAAGTCAAGCACGTCTTTGTATTTTACCTTTACCCAGTCTGTATCACTGTATGATTGTTGTCTCCACTGGCTTATCAGGAAGTTCTAAGCAATTATGTCTTTATTGCTATCTTAAATATCCATTTAATCTTTAATTTCCCATTCACGTTTATTGGCTCTAATTGTTTAGGTGCCTTCCCTCTTCACAGCAGACTCAGTTCGATATAGCCTCCATTCTATTTGCATAATGTTGTGGCTTTTTTATAGACCTTGAGTAAGCTGCTTAATTAAGCTTGGTTATTTTCTCTTTATTAACCATGTCAGGAACGTCAAAGTATGCATTTTAAAAGACTCACAAGGTTTGGATTTTCAGCAGAAGCCAGGAGACAAACTCTATCTGTCATTTTTTTTTTTTTAATAAACATCTTTTCCAGCAGCTTTAAATACCTTGAGTGTAAAGGTGGATTGTATCAATATTGCTTTTTCCTGTTGTAGGATATTTCCTCAAGATTTAATTTTGTGTGCTGTAACAGAAGTTGCGGTGGACACTGAGGCTGAAAGTGGATCATGCATAGAGTCCAATGAGTCATGTCTCTCTTGTGTAACTTTGAGTGGTACTGCACATGCCACTATTTTTTCTGACGATTACGTCAAACCAATGAGATCACTTCCCGTGGTCACCTGAAATTAACTTTCCGGCACACAGTGAAAAGCTTTGCCATCTTTCCAGCTCCTTCCATGACTCATCACAAAGCAGCGCTTATTTTGCATCAGCATGGTTGTTCCGGTTGTGTTTTTAATTGCAACCTTACGTGTCACGCTCTCACATTCCCACCTGGTGCTCTCTACAGTGAGATACTGGTGTCTTTTTCCATTGGGGATTGTTAGAGTGGCATTTCCTTTTTCATTTTTAAAAAGTTCCTCTCCCTAGTGATGAATTAGAGATGACCCATCTGGGCAGGAAGAGGGCAGCATGAGGCTTCAGCTGCGCCTGCTAGCAGGTGGATTTGTGGGTAATGTAGAGTGAGGCAGGGTCATGAGGTCTCCTTCTTCTGGAACAAGTGAAGATGGATTTGAGAATTTCATCATCAAATTACTTTCTCATTATTATTCAAGAGAGTAGAAGTACAGCTTCAGTGTCTGTCCATTTTATTCATACAGTGTGATAAGATATTGTGAATTAGGTTAACCCAGAATGAAGCACTGTACGTGACCACTGTTACACTTTAGCTAGACTCAAGTTGGATTATGGAGATAGAATGCCATTTTTTGTAATGAATTAGAAATTGTCCAAGAATTACTTTTTCCTCAGCTGTACATTTCATCTCAGAACAAGGAAACTAAATTCTGGATATTGTTTGATTAAGGGAAAGGAATTGCAAGAAGCTCTCAAATCAGTGCTTTATTACTGAGGAGTGCAATTTTCTACTAGCCAATTCTATCTAATGAAAGTGGACTATGCATTATAAAGCTGTAATTTAGTTTGTGTGTGTGTTGTAAAAATGTCTTCAGAACTTCTTTTATGAGCTTTTTGTGGTCCATCATTGTCTAACATCAGCCTAGTTAGAGAAATTCCTCATGTAATGAAGTTTACTTATGTCAAGTTAACATTGCAGTTTAGTTTTGAACGTGAAAAACAGTGAAAGTTTTCAAGGGCAAAACCAACAGAGTGCACCTGAAGAAATTCTGTATTTAATGTGCTACAGACTTTAGATAAGCTGTATCAGAAATGAATCATCAGCTCCAGATATGTCAACTAGATGTGCAAGTTTTCACCATGAATCTGTCATTTTTTGGAGTGCTTGAATATCTGCAATACATCTATAAAACATCCCCTGTTAAAATAACATTAAAAGATGCTTTCAAAACCTTGATGATACATAAAGCATGTGAATTAACTCTTTTTAAGATGCTTATTATTAATAATTTAATAGAATGCCTGACTTTCTACCATGATACTAAAATGGATGTTAGGGCATTGCTATATGGTTGTTAAGGTGTTATAATTGGTTGTAAGGGTTGCATGAGTGGTTGCTAGGTGGTTGCGTACTGTCCTAAGTCAAACGAGCCCAACCTCAAGTCTTTATGATATTCTGGTCCCTAGATATGTGTCAAACATTTTGTACATTTTAGAGTAAAATGCATCACTCTGGTGCACCTTGAATGTAGTATTAAGTGCTCAGACCTGCATGTTAAACTCACAGCACATGCAGAGATGAAGTTTGCAGTGTTCACTGTGAACAAAACCTCTCGGAGACTCTGAAAACGTTAGATTTGCTCACGAGTAAAGGTACACAGTGCCTCGTTTCACTCTAAAACACATAGCACATCAGGCTTTATACTTACTTAATTGAATATCTTTTACGATTTGAGAAGTGCACTAAGCTTTATTGCATTTTTCATTTTAGTTTGACAGATGTTCTGCTAAAGCAGTGGTGCAACGTTAGAAATCTTTTATGTTATTGTGAGAAGCGTAAAAATATTTTTCGGGCCTCCACAGTCTAGGTCAGGGGTGTCCAAACTCGTTCCTGGATGGCCACTGTCCTGCAGAGTTTAGCTCCAACTTGCCTCAACACACCTGTCTGGAGGTTTCTAGTGTGCCTTGTAAGACCTTGATTAGCTGGTTCAGGTGTGTTTAATTGGGGCTGGAGCTAAACTTTGCAGGATAGTGGCCCTTCAGGAGAAGAATTGGACACCCCTGATCTAGGTTATTATTGGGAAACACAGGAAGTAGCATACATGTCCGTGGCACATACTGTGTGGAGTTACATGCTGAATTTTAATCCTTTGGGTTAGTGGTTTGTTTAAATGTGGAGAGAATTCTCTATTCCACTTCTATGTAAACTAATTAATTCCTGTATTTAATGTCCAAACAACAAACCACCCTTCATAAAAAACTCTCTTTTCCCTCAATACAGAAGGATACCAGAGAGAGTCAGAGGTATAGATTTACCTCACATCCTGGTGAAACAGTACAGAGCACCTCTGCGTTTCATCTTCCTGACAGAGGGATAGTGGATTGGTTTTGTGGCTGGAGGATTCTGCTTTCTCACACTCTATCTTGCTTTCTGCTAGTCCTCCACAGGTTTTGTTTCCATTCTTTTCGAAAAATGAATCCTCTCCCTCCTCATTCATCTGTTCCGTCTTTCCCAATTCTGTAGAAAAGACAAGGGATTCTTCCGCCCCGCTCTGAAAGGTTTCACATTCTTTGTTGTTACTTTTTCTCCTCCCTCTCATATGTACTGCTTTTCTCAGTGTACACAGTAACGCACACGCATTCTCGCCGCAAGCGCATAGCAAACCTGGCCTGTAGGTGCTGCTCTGATCTCATTGTTTGAACCCTCATCCAAGAGGAAAGAAACAAAGAAAAAAAGGGCACATAGAAGAAACCCTCTTTCCCTTGGCTCCTTTGAAAGGCCTCTCCCATCATACCACACACATACACAAACTGTGATTATTCACAGTGCAAATGGCAGCCCACCAGAGAGCAGCTCATACAAAGAAACCCAGACAATGCAACCTGAGACACTGCTAAGCTCAGCCTACCGTAATTAACTATCTGCCTCGTTCCTGCCCGCTGGCTTCATCCCTCACACTCATTTGGCCTCCATTTACCCATGTAAACAAATAAAACACATTTCTTTTGCACTTTCTTATGAAGCTACATTGCAAAGAGCTTCAGAGATTTCCCAAACGAGGCCCACCGCCAACACATTAGCGAAAGCTTTATTCAGTATTGCTGAGCCGAAGCGCCTGGTGATCTAGCTTTAATTTCTTCTCTGGCACACTGTCCCTGTTAAACACACATTCAGCTACAAACTCACCCCCTTCATCTCCCGTCTTTGAGAATAATAACTGTTGTACGTGACAATCCAGGTGTCGGTGAGACTCACTGCAGAGTTCAGATAATCTCTGAAAGACAGAGCAGTGAGGTAGATATAAAGTCTGACCTTTAACCCCTTAATCTAATGTCTTGGGCTCCTCGCATTCCCCAGGCCCACAGCTGACACAATACAACCTGTCTGAAAGGCTTTCTTCACAGCACATCCAGGCTTGTCCTATGGAGAGCACTTAGCAAACTGAAACAATTCTTCTCCATTAACCTGCCACCACTGGTCTACACCATGACCTTTTCACGCTACACCAACTTGAAGCAAGTGAAAGAACCACCCTGGAAAATCAAGCTTAAACTAGTTTAAGGTGGTGGCTGGGACTTGAAACATAGTATGTTCTTTCTACTGGTACAAGTTGGTCATAATCGGGTCAAAACTTTGTTAGGTGGTTTACTAGCCAGACTACCTGCTGGTGTGACCTGACTGAACTGGTGGACAATCTCGTCAAGATCAGCAACCAACTAGCAGCCATGTTCCATAAACTAGCTTAACTACCTTAAACTGGTGTGACCATTTTATTATTATTATTATTATTATTATTTTTGTTTCTTAACAGGGCACTTGACCAAGATGGTCTACCAATTCAGCTGGGTCGTTACCAGCTTGTAGTCCAGATGTCCAACTAGGTACACCGGCGTGGACAACATAGAAACCACCTACAATGTTCCAAAAACCAACTTTAAACGAGTTTTATCTGGATTTTCCAGCTGGCAAAAACATTAAAATCACTGAATAAATCAACTCACAAATAAGTGCCTGGCTTCATGAACTTTCAGAGTTACTCATTTCAAGTCTGTGTTATCCATGCTACAGTTATCCTGACCTTTGTTACCCAGAACACATGCATGTAGGAGTTGACCTTTGTTCCTTTGTGCCTTCATGGTGATGACTGAGAACACACTGTTTTCTTCACCTCTGCTTATCATGGCTATATAATTTTTAGGATGTGCATCAGGTTAGAAGTTTGGGGATGATGTCATAACACATAATTTCTTTGTTTTTGCTCCTGTCTGGGAATAAGTGGGGCTGGTCAAGGCCATTGTTTGACCTGCCTGAATTGTAGATTAAATGTTTCTTTTCAAATGATTATTTGGACGATTATTTGAACATGTACAGACTGTTCTGTGTCCTAATTCTGACTCCATGGTTGCATAAATTACGTTAATGTCTTACATCATAATAGACGACCAGACACAGCCATTTGGGAACTTTCTCTCTGAAATTCACATTTCTAATGGATCAAAACAGTCAAAACATGTTCTTTGCTCTGTCTGAACTCCCATAACAATTGTTTGGCTCTGAATAGAGCAGCCAAATGGAGCTATAATAAGACACAAGCTTTTACAGATATCTGCTACACATTTTGTTCCTTTTGTGCTTGCTGCAATCCTAGAAGCATTTTCAAGGTCCAGCCACATTCAGTCAAAATTTTCTCCCTTTTGAAGTGGACTGAGCTCTGTGAGTCTAGATAAACCACTCTTACCTTATTTGTACATGAGAAAGAGACATTATAGGGTTCCTTACAAAACTTTTACTACAAAGAACATCAGCAGTGAGAGGCCAAGAGTAATCTGAAGATATGACATGTCCATTTTGTACAAGTCTATGTGTCTATCCATTGTTCCACTCTCTAGTCCAAGATATTATTTGCTTATATTTTCTCAGTCTTTCTCTCTCTCAACATAAACATACTTTTCATTCTATTTTGTAATGGAAGGTTTACTGATAAGGCAGTTTATAGCAACAAAGCAACTAGACGTAGTTGACAATGTTAGGCAACATAAGCGACAGTGAGTTGAGTAACTTGCAATGAGCAGCAACATATTGCGGTAATTACCAATGAGAGTGATGACAGCCAAGGTCACATGATCCACCTTCTGGTACTGTAGTTGTGACGAGCAGGGCGGGCGAGAGCCGTGAGGGAACGGCGCGAGGCCGGTGACGCAAGTGAAAACGAGCTCCGTCTCGAGCTTGAGTCTCTCACGGAGGAGCTCCGGGAGCATAAAAGGAGGAGCGACGACAGTGAAGGACGAGAGAGGACCAGGCCTGGATGTTATTTTATGTTTTATTATGTTTGTGTGGCTGGCAGACATCAGCGAGGGTCTGCCAGCATTACTTTCGTTTTGTATTTGTTTATTTTGGAATTAAAGTTTTGTTAAACGTTCGCCGGTTCCCGCCTCCTCCTTCCCATACTTACGAACTGTGTTACATTGGTGCCGAAACCCGGGAAGGAAGATGGAAGCCGCCGCCATGCAATCAACCTCCGCCACGCCGTTTGCGGACATTATTTCATCCCTCGCGGTCTTGCATCAAGACCAACACCAAGCCCTGCTGGACCTACGGACCGATCAGAAGCGCCGCTTCCAGGCCATTCTCCAAGTCCAGCAGGAGGACTGCGAGAGGTTCCAGAGCTGGATTGACCGGGAGGATCCTACAGAGACCACCGGACAGCTCGCTGCGCCCACCCAGCTACCCCTCAACAAGATGGACCCGCAGGATGACCCGGAGGCCTTCCTGGACCTTTTTGAGAAGTCAGCGGAGGTCTCAGGATGGCCTCGGGATCAGTGGCCCATGCGACTCATCCCGCTGCTATCGGTGGCAGCGCAGCAGCTGCCTGTACAGAACCTCCTGGTCTTCGACGACCTGAAGAGGGCCATCCTTCAGCGGGTCGGCCGGACCCCGGAGCAGCACCGTCACCGGCCTCGCGCCGTTCCCTCATGGCTCTCGCCTGCCCTGCTCGTCACAGTAGTTGATTAGTAGTTCCAGTAACACTTTAGTAGGGAACACATATAAACTATTAACTACGACTTTTCCCTTAATATACTCCTAATTTACTGCTTATTAATAGTTTGTAAGGTAGTTGTTAAGTTTAGTTATTGGGTAGGATTAAGAATGTAGAATAAATAGCCAATATTCTAGAAATATGCATGCTAATAAGAAACTAGTTAAAAGACCCTAAAATAAAGTGTTACTGGAGTTCCTACTTAAACAAAACCAACAGTAAAACGATTTGACAACCTCACTGTGAGCGGCCCATCATAAGCCGCGTTTCCACCGCAGGGACTTTGGGGCGGTACTCAGTGTGTTTCGACCGCAGGAACAAGGGTCTAAATGAAGTTCCAGGTAAAAAATTCCCCCTCAGAAAGTCCCTGGTTGCGAGGTATAGTAGTACTTTTTCAAAGTTCAGGAACTTTAAGGGGTGGGACAGTTCACACAGCGTTTTGATTAGATGACTGCACGCAGCATTTTATTTCAACCACCATTTTTAAAAGTCTATTGTGGTGTGTGCAGTAAGAGTTGTTTGCTATTCTAATCAACAATGGAGTTGAAAAAATACGACCGATGGACCGACAGCGAGGTTCGGGCATTATTAAGCTTATATGTGGAGGATGAAATCCAGCAGGAACTGGAAAGTCACGTACAATCCTATGTCACCGGACGTAATCATCACGTTACTTTAGACCGAGATGGAAACGCAGACAGCAACAGGTCTGTGGGGAAAAAAGTTCCTGGGAAAAATTGTTCCAGGTAATTTCAGTGGAAAAGTGGCTAAAATTTACTTCTGCTACTGAAACAACATCCCTTTTCTGTCTTTTGTCACAAAGCCCTCCGGTATGTTTTCAACTCAGACTCGCTTTTCAAGGTTCACACTTTTTGACTTCTTTTCCTACCTTCTCTATTTATACATACAGTTCTGACAGAACAATAGTCTAATCAGGCCATGTTTTTATGACAATATTCCTCTCTGTCAAAATAATAAAAAATAAATAAATCATGTAGAAATTTCCCTTGAGGATCAATGAAGGATGCTTATCTGTCTATTGACATGACATGAAACTCTGTGCATCTGTTGTTCTGACAAAACACATCCTCCCTTTACCTGTAATAATAAGTCCATCTTCCAAAACATGTCAACCCTGTCTATACTTCACTCCGTTATTTATGTTCTCTCTTTCTTTTCACCCACTCTTTTATTTCCACATGGGTGATTATGAGTGTGTTATGTCCTGATTAGAATTAGTGAGTGCACTTTGTGCTCTGCTCTACAGAGTGAGAAATCACTCCCTCAGTGAGAATAATTGAGCCCAGGCCCGGTTGCCAGCTCATTACCCACAAATCATAGTAGGCTGGGGCAACTTAGCAGAAGACAATAATGACTTTGGGGAATTTGGAACCTCGCTGTGGTGAAAACTGCTGTTACGCTAAGGGCATAGCAGAGGTGGGGAACTCTGAGTGCAGGGTGGAGATGTATGAAAAGTACGCGGGAAGTCAAGATCCGGGGTTACTCTACTCAAATGCCAATGTTAGAACTGTCAGCGTTGATGTAAAAGACTATGGTGCAACAAACTGTGAATGAAAGTAAAATGAGGTTCTTGTCAGGCAATTTCTCAGATGGAGGGTCCTCACAAATAGACTGGACTTGATCCAAGCTCTGTTGTTGACGGACTGCGGGAATTAGCCATGCTTGAAAAGCGCTAACATCCATCAAAGGTTTTGCATTTGTAAAAGACAAATTCCTTTGAAAGACCATTTTGGCATTAAGCGGCATCCCCCTTTCTTGCTCTCTCTCCAGCTAAGTGGTCTACACCTGGACGCAATTAAATACCCAGAAAACAAGGGTAATCGAGGGAAGACGTGTCACAGTTTACACAAATAGTGAGTGGTCCAAAAAATTCACAAATTTTCGAAAGCTATGTGGACTTTATTCTTCCACATCTATTAGACTAAACACTCTAGCGCCATTTATTTGGATGACAGCTACGCAATGAGGTGGAAGATAGACTTTGGAGACTGACAGTATCCGATTTCCCAGCCTTGCTGAATAATTCATTCCTATTTATTTCATTTTTTTTTTTCATGCTGTTTTCCAGTCTTTGTTCCAGTTTATAATGTGAGTGTCTCCTTTGCTCTAAGTCATTTGTCTCAAATGAGTCCACTCCACAGTGTCCATGTCCATCGTACCAACAGGCCGCTTTCGTTCTTTTATTGCCTCCATTAGAGCGTAATGCTTTTAAGTTGCCATAGGAATACGGCCAACTGTAAACAGCTCTACTTCTGTGAATGGAGACCAGGAGGAGTCCTTCTGCCCATTTAGAGAAAAGAGAAACGCATTTGATGTGCATGAGTGGCGAAGAAAAGGTCCGCGGTGGCCCTCTCTGAATTGACAGGAAGGAGTGAAATGCAGATACAGGCTGAGTAGAAGGTCTATCTGCTTATTTCTTTCTGTGGGAAATGAAATCACTCACAAATTGGTCTCTGCAGGATGGGGACCACATAGTGGGCTTACTTGTCTCCGTTGTGCGGGGAGTCCCTTAGTCCCATAACCTGGCTGTCCACAGGTGAAGCATAATGAATGCAGAGATAAATATGCATCGGTAGAGATTCTGTTCAACAGTAAATTGTGCGTCACATGCTGTTATTTTCGACGAAGACTTCGTTCCCACCAGTATGAGGCCTTTGCCAGTGTTCAGTTCTGTGAAATGATTAAAAACTGAACCAGCTGTCCCTCAAGTGCCAGCTTAAAAGTCATGCATTACAATAATTAGTCGTTATTTCAAAATAAAATTCTGTCATGCAAATACGTTTGAAGACGTTTGAAGAAAATGGAATAAACAAAACAATTATATTAAAAAGAATACTTGACTTTAAACTGCTGTATTAACATTTTGTTATATAATATTTGTATGTTGATTGCATACAGACAAAAACTAAACAAAACAAACAAAAAGTTTTATTTAAAGGGATAGTTCAACGAAAAATATCACATAAGAAACCATTTCTTCTTGGAAGACAAACGAAATATTAGGAAGAACATCCAAGTCTAATTTTACACATATCTAATAAGGAACAGACTGTGAAGTACATCAAACCTGACATGACTAGTTTAAAACAAAGCAGCTATAGTGTTTTGTAATTTATAGTCTAATAATTTATTATAGCATATATTAGCAGTCATTTAGTGCTCATTTTCTCCTAATTTGTGTAGATTTAATAGTCCTTCATGGAGATTCGCTTTAAGGCCAACTTCTTTTTGGACTGCTTTTAAACTGCTGGGGTACTTTGAGTTATTGCTCTCTGCTTCATATGAATTCTGGTGCGCTTCAAAGACTTTCCCCCCCATTCTTTCCTAGTGGAACAGACTCCGGAGTGGGAGGATGTCTTGGATGGTTGCACCTTTGAACCTGACTGATGCTTTTGTGATTGGTCTAAAAATACAGCAGGTAGCCCAGGCTGTCAATATATCAGGGATCTGTCTCACAACAGAACAAGGGCGGAAAAGGAATCAGCCATGTTTATTCTATAAAACAAAAATTTTAGCTCACACGGTGACGTGCTTCTCTGCTCCCCGCTTTCCTGTGTTTGTTCTAGCCTTCATTCAAATTTCTGCTCAAATGCTGTATGTGTTACTTTTGGCATATGGGCTTTTCAAGTGGGAATAGCAAGTGTGGATTTGTATTGTCTTGAAATATAAAAGCTGCCCCATTTCAATTGTTGGCCTATTATAAATCGGCTTCACAATGTAGCCGGTGAACTTGGTGCTTACAAGATTCTTCCTATAAAGTGTTGACACTTGAATGAGCAGACTTCCTATACAGACAAAGCAGCAAAGGAAGGGCCATATCCTGTCATGAACTAAACGTGCAAGTCGGTGCAAGCATTTGGATAAGAAGGTTAGCAGTATCATGTTTTTTTTTGTGAGCAGGTTCATAGAGGGAACACCATCGGCATGGCTTCCCACACACAGGTTGAAACAATACCAAAATAATAATAGTTATACTTGCTGTGTTTTGCAAAAGTATGTCAGGAAATTGTAGGTTGCAGCAAATGCTAATGTTCCTTGACCTTTTGTCTTGGCTAAATGCAATCTCATGAGATTAAAAAGAAAAAGAAAAAAAAGTATTGTGTTGAGTTTAGCTATGTTTTGGCCATTTACACAAAGGATTTGATATCCATGTTCCCTCACTGTCATTCATTGCTGCCAGCTGTACATTCCCATCAATTAACTTGTCCCATTGAGTCCAGGAAACACACACACACAAATCCAACTGCTTTTCTGATCCCAATTCCAGAGCTCCATAAAAAAATAGTAGACTGTAGACCACACACAAACCCTTCAGCTTTGGAAAACATTACATTATAACACAAATGATTGCATAAGCTGCAAACAATCTATGTCATCAAATACATTTTCCATCCATTGTGTTGAACTACCAAAATTAGGTTAATCAAGCCTAATCACTACACAATTATTCACAGGACAGTATGAAGCATCTCTATTTGGAAATAGACTAAGTGGATAATTCATCTAAAAATAATCTTCTGAGTTCATGTTGTTACAGACAAAAAAAATTGCAAATATTTCATTTTAGTGCAGTTTTGTGTACCAGTGCCTGATTCAGTTGTGAATTTGTAAGTGTGAATTGGACTTTGTTTATAATATGCTTTATATATTGTCTGTTAAATTTCACATTGCAGTTCAGGATAGGCACTAATAAAGTGTTTAGGACTGTGTGTGTTATCGTGGTGCCATCAGCCAATCAGTGTTGCCATGATGTCATTTTCTTGCAGCTTCAGAGTGATCAGTCATATGGCAATTACAGTTTAAAGGAACCTGGCTGCAGAACTGAGCGCCCATGGGTAAAGATGGCTGATTTTAAATCGCCATTGAGATGGATGTGAATACTAATGGACAGCTCTCTCCAGGTGTTATATACCTCTTTAAAAATAACTGATGTGTTTCAGCATATCCAGAAATGATCCTCTGGAGTACTCATGAAATTGCCGTTCTGTTTCCACTTTATCCTCCGATCTCTGCTAATGTCTTTATGATCTCAGGTTTTTTGTTGCTTTTTGTAATCACACATATGTTCAATGACCTTCATGGCTTAGAGCCAGATTAATAGCTCCATACGGAATTAGAGGGACGATCCTCCCTCTTAATCACCTCTAAATTATGATTAATCATGGAAAAGCAGTCATGAGTGTGCAAGATGTTCAGCTCAAGGCATTTCAGAGTTACTGTAGCCCGAGCTGTCTTTTTCTATATCAGGGGGATGTTTACAATCTAGCTAAGAAACAATACTGATGCAGAGAGACATGAATGACAAAGTCTGTGACCACATGTTATATTTAATAAGTTGGCCATTGAGAAATTGCACATGGACAAATGAAAATCGATCAACCACTCAGCTGAATATTGGGGTTTTGCTTATGGTCTTGTGATATTGTTGTCACTATATCGTCGGACATTCTTACAAAGAGAGAAACTCCGGCTGAACCAGCAAATCACTTCAAAAGTGGGCCCCAGACAAAAGCAGGCAGTGATAACTCGATTTTCAATAATTCATGCGCTCTTAAAGCTCTGTGTGGGATATGAGAAAGTATTCCTGCCTGTGGTTATTGATGAAGGCATGCCAGTTAAAGGCACTGCCTGCTTTAGGTTTTATTATTGACTAAATGATTGATTTAAACCCTCATAATTAGCTGACCTAATTTAATAAAAGTGCAATTTAACTATACTGCAGCCCTACAGAAGCGTGCTGTGGCATTGATAGATTTGCTTGTGCGTGTATGAAATCACAACTGACAGATGATGTATTCGGTACAGATGCATTTCGTTGACTGAACGAGAGAAAGAGAGAGAGGGACATTGACATTTTGTCCCGTGTCCCACTGCAGGTCACTCTCGCTAACTTCTCCTCTCCTTGATCTAGACAAATGTGAATTAGCTCACGTATCTGATTTAATTTACTTAATAGCATTAAGAACCTGTTTGGCTTTAATTTGCTCAAAGTAATCCTTGGCCGAGCCAAACTTTTATACACCATTAGCGGTGTCTTAAAAAACAAAGGGGAGACAGGTTTAAAAGGGCTGATGTCGTTGTTGATTTAAACAAGGGGAAATAAGAGTTGAAATACAGTGGCAGAAATAAAAACTTTGCTCATTGGATTACAGGATGCCAGGTTTCAACTGCTGCCTATGTTTATGAGCATTCAGATATGGTGTTTGCTAAGTCAAGCAGCACTATTTCTATTGCTCATGTTTGGTTTGGTTTGATTTGATTAGGTTAGGTTAGGTTAGGTTAGGTTAGGCTAGGTTAGGTTAGGCTAGGTTTGGTTTGATTTGGTTTGGCTGGATTGGATTGGGTTTGGTTTGGTTTGGTTTTGTTGGGCTGGCTTTGGTTTAGTTTAGTTTAGTTTAGTTTAGTTTAGTTTAGTTTAGCTTGGCTTGGCTTGGCTTGGCTTGGCTTTGATTTGTTTGGGTTGGGTTTGGTTGGGTTTGGTTTGTTGTGGTTTGGTTTGGTTTGGTTTGGCTTGGTTTGGTTTAATTTGTTTGGTTTGGCTTGGCTTGGCTTGGTTGGGTTTTGTTTTGTTTGGTTTGATTTGGTAGGGTTTTGGTTTGGTTGCTCTGGGCTGGTTTGGTTTGGTTTGGTTGGGTTGGGTTTTGGTTTGGTGGTTCTGGGCTGGCTTTTTGGTTGGGTTGGGTTTGGTTTGGTTTGGTTGGTTTGGGTTTTGTTTGATTTGGTTGGCTTTGGTTTGGTTGGTCTGGGTTTCGTTTGATTTGGTTGGGTTTTGGTTTGGTTGTTCTGGGCTGGCTTTGATTTGGTTGGGTTTGGTTTGGTTGGGCTGGCTTTGGTTTGGTTTAGGTTGATTTGGTTTTTGTTTGTTTTGGTTTTGTTTTGTTTTTTATTTGTTTTGCTTCATTTTATTTTCTTCTTAACACACTTAACATAATACGTGTTCTGTAGGGGCCTTCAGTACCACTCAAAATGCCTGAAAACAGAAAAAAATCAATCAATAAAAAAATAAATAATCGGGGAACACATTGTATTTCAAGTGCCGAACTTGTTTTGTCTGAAATAAAAAGTGCTATATATGCTGACTCACTCCTTACTGCCCCAGAACTAGTACTTGTCTCTTTGAAGTCTCATTTTTGACCCACAGGTGCCATTACAGGGGAATATGAAAGTGTCTGAGCATGAGTTCAAAACTTGGAAATATTACCATCCCTCTCATCTAAGGCACACCCATGAGCCCAACAAACTGACAACACACCAACACAGTTCTCATTTCTCGCCAAACAGCTGAGCCGAATTTCCACAGGAGACAAATAATAATCGCTGTAGAGATGTTGCAGCTGATATGTCCTCTTACAGAGGGTGATATCTTTGAAAATAATCGTGCTGTTCTCCCTTTCAAAAAAAAAAAAAAAAAGAAAAGTAAAACCATCATATTATTTGATCATTGGAGTACCATTGTAAATACCACAATATTTGAATATGGTACAATCATACAATACAGTGGTATCTGGTATTTTCACTCTACCATGTCACAGTGCTTTAGGGGTAAAAAATCTATTAAATTCAAAGTCAACTAGTCTTTTTCATAAAACAATACAAAATAAAGATACATTTTTGCAATTATACCATCTCTTTGTGGCTTTGTTGATGTTTGTTTGTATTGATGCGTCGATTCTTTTATCCGTGTTGAGGACATGAGAAATACTCTGATGAAAAATAAGTTAATCTAAGATTTAATCAATGCACAAGATGACAGACATATTACGAGGCCTGATTACAGGCGTGCATTAATGGATTTTACAGTCGCCTGTTAATATCCCCTGTGACATGATAAGTGTATGAAATGTCTATACCAAATGGGCTATATTTTTTCATTTGACACTCCAAATAAACAGTGGCACAAACCAACCACAGCGGAATAGTGTTTGTATAAGTAGATTACAGTAGTGGGTCAGCTTTATGTCCGGTAATGACTTTAAGTCATCATTTAGGTCCTTTTAGCATTTATTCCCCCAACACAAATACAAATAACCATCTTGAAAATGATGAGTAGTGTGATCCATTGACTGTTGTAATGGAGATTTTGTTTAGCAGTGGGATGAAATGACCCTGTGTTTAAGAGAAGGATGTGAAAAACCCAAGTCACGTTCAATTAAATCAGTCTAATTGAGGTAATAGGAGTTGCCTCTGAGGACAGACATAGTATAATGGCACATTGTGGCGCCTACAGAAGGCCTTTCATCTCCATTTGAGTGAAGCATTTTGTTTCTTTATCATCTTGAATGTTCCACATCAGACAAACTCAGTGGGTTTGAGTTGCGTATCACCTACCGACCCTATCAGCGTCACATAAGGGTCACCAGTTCTACCAACCAGACACAAGAATTCTTGGACAGCCATATAATTTCTCATGCTACTTTCATTTATTATGTTTGGCATTTTCTGTGTTGTTTTTTTGGGTGTGTTTTACTGGAGGTAATTACCAATTTTTGTACGTATAGTCAGGAACTGCACTGAGGTCACTATTATTAGAGTTTGTAAATATTTGGACAATCATTGTTTGAAAGAGTCTGTACAAATTGCCGCTTCCTTATATTTTCTTTACAACACTTTTCCTGCACTTTACATTGGACAAAAATATAGTCTTTCAGATAAAAATGCAGAGCTGTATGTTTGTATATAGATTTTAAGATATTCCCCACAATACCTCTGTTCCTGAGAACATTAGTGAGAACAACGTAAAATAAGTGTCTTTGTTTTTGTAGTAGTCTCACATAGCCATGTTTTTGACTGTTACCATGAAGTCCAGTCCACTTTAGAGCTTATTATTAGCCTACTGTTAATTTCTCAAACAGAACTATAAAAGTTATACACAGACAGCTGGTACCTTAATTCGACTCTTTTCAGATGCTCAGACTTAGGAGACCAGCTACACCAGCTGAAAACCGGCTTAAAACAACCAAGACCAGCAAACCAGTTTCATCTAATTCAAACATTATTTTTTCTTCTAGCAGGGTCCTTATTGTGTTTCCCTCTTGCAGCGACTTCTCTTCTCTGCAAACCACAACCATCCAATCAATTCCCTGTGGACAAAATCAAGCCTTGCCCTACATTTGTTCTTGTTCCAGAAGATGTTTCTCTCAGTGATACCTCACAATAGGGAAGAAAGACTATCACAACTTTCATTCCATGCTTACTTTAACTATTGCGATCTCTGTGCGTAAATTCGACCTTAGACCCAATGCTAGAGGCTAAACCTCCACTGGTGTCACTAACTGTCATGTTACACCACTGTCAACTGCAGAACTTCCTGATTCCTCTGGTAGTTCTGGAGGTCAAACACTGGTTCTCTCCACAGACGTGACCTTCAAGCCCTCCAGCTAGGCTTTGGTAGAATCATGCAGGGCTTTGTTTGGATTTCATCCAATGTTCTGGATATCAACCATCAATATCTGCGACTTACGATTCATTAGCCGCTATAGGTAAATAAATAGAAGAATAACGAAGTCCAGTAAGCAGTAAAACTATTTGCGCTTCAAACCAGTGTGTTTATATTTACAATAATAGCATAACACACTATTTATGTGTAGCTAGAACAGCTAGAAGCGTATGATGCCGGAAGCCTTGCACATTCGTTACAGTTAAGTTACATTCATTACAATAAGTTGAATAGTCCAAGTTCCCTCTGGAAAACTTACTCCCTTCAGCTCCTTAAAATCTAGCAGTCTCTCAATGTGACCGACCTCCTGCATCTGCCAGGAACAATAATATAATGCACTGTCTGTCTAATCGCCAGCTTTGTAACCTCTGACTTCCTGTAACTGCTGCACTGAGTGGCTTCTGGCCTTCACCCAAGCTCACAAACACACACAAACACTCTTATTTTTAGTCGCCACATATCAGCAGATGCCTTAAGCACCCAAATGACAGCAGTGGATTCATCCCTTAAAGCTGATGTGGATCTTCGCCTTTGGGACACCCATAAAATGACCTTTTCCCCCTGTGGTGGGCTGATGCAGGAGATTTTCATTGGAGCTGGCATTTGGCAGGTGTACAAAACTGGACAATGGAGCTTCTGGCATCCAGCCTCGTTTTCTGTGTGTCATTACTGCTGCTACCTGGCAAAGCGACACTTTGTGTTCTGTATGAGTGACTTTGTGACAGGAACCATTCTCTCCTGTCCACAACCGTCTGGACCGGCTCTCAAGGTCCAATGTGATGCTCCTCACTGCTCCAATTTATCTCTTATTGCTAATAAGCTCATTCTCTCGCTGTAGACAGAAGAATTCACAACTGAGTAGAGATACTCCAGCACAGCTGCATTCATGTCACATGAAACTTTCACTACTCCAACTACTCAATGCATTTCTACCATAAAGACTCAGAGGACAGGTAAACGTTTACATGTTATTTATTCCGTAAAGTATAAACAGATGGTAGTGACGGACTGTACAACTAAACATGGTACAACGTTTCATGCTTAGTTGTACTGAAGTTCTTTGGCGTAGGCCCTATCCTTCGTCCGAATCCTGGGGATGCAGATTTGGCTGATCCTGCCTGAAGATGAAGGCAGGGGTGGAGCCTACCCCCAATGGATGGACGGGGCCAACCTGGTGGTGGTGGGGAGGATGGAGGGGCAAGTCAGCGTCATCAACTGCGAACATGAAACAGAGAATTCAGTGCTCATTTATACCAGGTGTCAAGCAGTGATTGGCCCGACTTTTACGAAGGATGACGTTAAGTCTTCCTGGTAGAACTTCATTTAATTTCTTATATTTTTTCTTCTTCTTTTTTTTTTTTTTTTACTTCATTGGAATGGTACGAAACATGGTAAAGGTTTTGACACTTGCTATGTGAACACACACAAAAATCATGAACATGATTCAAAAAGGTTAAATGGTCCTTAAAAAAATAATCACACTTGTGCTCCTCGCAGTACAAAATGAGTGCATTGGAAATGAATGGGAAACTAATTTAATTTAGTGGAAACGTTTACTACTGTGCCCAAACAAAATCTTACTGAAAGCTCATTTTTGGAGATATCAACCTCAAATTTGAAAGACAACTTTTTATTTATTTATTTAAGTTATTTATTTGATTATAATTTTTTTTGTTGTAGTTGTTTATGGCTTTGATTTTCTCACAGTTTTAGACTAAAACATGTTTTAAAAAAATATATATTAGGGCTGGACGATTAATCGAAAAGTAATCGAAACCAAAATTCAGAACCTCTAACCGACGTAATTTTCCCATGTCGGTTATTTCGGTTTTTTAATACTGTTAATACTTCCGACTTAAAAACATAGTACAGCGTATGTAGCCACATGACTCCATCCCGTCCAGTCAGTGGCAAAAAAGCAAAACACGGAGGTTCAACCGGCCGGTTCAACACATAGTGATGGCGCGCGAGCGGTGAGACTTGCGTCTTCACTAAACTTTGTCAGTTGTACGTTTTATGCTTTGGACATTCAAGCGATTAGACGATCGGATGTGTATTATTATATCGAGCTAACGCGCTCGCACAGCTGCTTTGTGGCACGAACACTCATACAAACAGTAGCTGCGCAATGCGTGAAGATTACGCGCACTGAGAGGAACAGAGAAACTAGTTGTCAGTGCTGTCCAGTGATTTATGACAAAAGTAGCTTAGAAACTCAAAAGTTATTATAGCATATATTTTTCTACTTTTGAAGGAACTATTTACAACCCACAGCTTCACAATTAAAAGAGAGACGTATGATTAATTCATACACGCAATCACTCGTACTGGTAGCCTACTGTACTAATTTATCTTTATCTGATTTACAACGAGCAGAAATCTGTAAGAAATGTTACAAACCATAGATAAAATAACTGCTGAAAGTGAGCTGTGTCAGATCACTCTTTCAATAGGAAAAAATATCCCACCTTTAATAGTCATATTTACAGTACAAACCTTGAACTATGAGGGCAAAAAAAAAAAAAGAAACAAAATAATCGTTCATTAATCGTAATCGAGGTGAAATGTTCAATTAATCGAGGTTTTGATTTTAGGCCATAATCGTCCAGCCCTAATATATATACAGTATTTCTTATAAAACTTGAAAGTGGTCTTTTTGTGATTTTTTTTTTTTTTTTTCATAACAATAAATTTAAATATTTATAACGTTGTTTACTTAAAAAATAAAAATAAATGAATAAATAAACTTTTTTCACTTCCGCAATAATCTGCCACATTTCTTCTTCAATAAGAGCAAACTTCAATTTGTGCTCCAAAGCATTCAAGGTTTATGACAGTTTAAGTTGGAAATGTCATTTTCAGGTCTATGCTCAAAAAGTGGTTAAAAACGGGTAGTAAATGGATTATATACTGCTATAATTTAGTACCATAAAATCCCCTAAAAAACACTAAATATAAACATTATCGAACAAAAATATACTGAAGTACATACATTTCATTGATGTAATAACAATAAAACAAAATCTGTCACTTTTGACTGCCACACGAGGAGCTATGAGTTCAGTAACATATAATCAATTGATTGTCATTATTCAACATTTAATGAATTTTTTTTAAATAATAAATTTAGTGGAGGTAACTAATGTCACAATGCAACAATTCTTAATTTATAATCGAATAGATCTTTGTTAGGGTGGGGGGGATTTGATTGGACATGTTCTTGACATAGATTAACTCATTCTAAACTGTAAATATTGTATTTACATATTGTTTTGTTACATTGCCATGTAAACATTGTCTCATTTCCATCCAGATTCAGATATCAAGATTGAAAATCAGTGAGATGTATATACCTGTAAATTAGGAAATCTGACCTAAATTGATGCTATAATTCTTAATACAGTGCCGTGGGTGACAAGGTTTCATTGAATATTCTGGATCAAATATAATTAAGATTTCTTCCAACCCTACACAGAGATATCAAGGCAAAAATCCTGCCATTTCTGTAGGGAAAAAAAAAAAAAAATCATTGTATTAGGCTGCAAATTGCTAAATCACTGACAATCGACTGTGTTTGGAGAGGCAATTGACTTATTTTCACCAGAATAAGGTAACAGACCTGGTGCTGCTTTTTTTTGGAGGTTTGCTAATAAAATTTTCATGACCTCCACTCATTCTTTAACCTCTACAACAATAAAAAAAAATACAGACAGAGGAAAATAGGACTCCAGTCATCCTCTTCAGACTCGCGGATGCGTGTGGTGGAGGGTGACTGTCTGAAAAGACTGAATGCATTTCCATATAAAGACGGAGAAGCGCTTATTTAGATGTGCTTGACATTTTGGTGAGAGGGGAAGGTTAAGGGTGAGACCACTGGAATATTAATATCCGTGGCTAACAAACCATTGCAGAATCTCGCCCCGTGTCTAGACACTCACTTGGCTTTGGAAATGATCCCCAGTCAAGGGTTCGAGAGAAATTAATGTGTGGAATATATTCCGCTGTCATTAGATAAGCTAGATTGAGATGTTTTTGTTCTTTGATCCCTTTTAGACTTAAATTAACATGCATTCTCAGTAACAAAGGATGCAATTGCAGGAATGAGTGTACATGCTGTCTTGTAATTTTTCTTTCTTTGTTTTTTCTTTCTTTCTTTCTCTCTCTCTTTTTGTGAACTCATAAATATCCAATAATTTATATATTTGGGCTACACTTCTTTCCAATTCTGACATTTTTTTCTCCGAATTGCAAGTTTATATCTCGCAATTCTGACTTTATATCACACAATTCTGACTTTATAACTTGCAATTCTGACTTTATATCACACAATTCTGACTTTATATCTTGCAATTCTGACTTTATATCTTGCAATTCTGACTTTATATCTTGCAATTCTGACTTTATATCTTGCAATTCTGACTTTATATTTTGCAATTCTGACTTTATATTATGCAATTCTGACTTTATATCACACAATTCTGACTTTATAACTTGCAATTCTTTATATCACGCAATTCTGACTTTATAGCATTCTGACTTTATCAATTCTGACTTTATATCTTGCATTCTGACTGCATTCTGACTTTATATCTTCTGACTTTATATCTGCACTGACTTTATATCTTGCAATTCTGACTTCACTTTCTGACTTTATAAATTTGACTTTATATTCAATTCTGACTTTATATCTTCTGACTTTCGCAATTCTTTATATCACGCAATTCTGACTTTATCATGCATTCTGATTTATCTGCAATTCTGACTTTTATTATGCAATTCTTGACTTTATAGACTTTATCTTGCAACTTGCAATTCTGACTTTATATCTCAAACTTCTTTCTGACTTGCAATTCTGACTTTATAACTTGCAGTTCTTCTTAATTTATCTTGCAGTTCTGACTTTATATCACACATTCTACTTTATGACTCGCAATTCTTTATATCACTTGCAATTCTGACTTTATCTGCAATTCTGACTTGCAATTCTGACTTTATCTCTCAATTCTGACTTTATCTTGCAATTCTGACTTTATATTATGCAATTCTGACTTATACTCATTCTACTCTTGCAATTGACTTCTGGCACTTACTTGCAATTCTGACTTTATATTCAACTCTGACTTCTGCAATTCTGACTTTCTTGCATTCTGACTTTATATCCTGACTTTATATTTCGACTTTATAACAATTCTGACTGCAATTCTGACTTTATCTTGCATTCTGACTTTACATCTTGCAATTCTGACTTTATAATTCTGACTTTTCTGACTTTATATCTGCATTCTGCAATTCTGACTTTATATTATGCAATTCTGACTTTATATCACACAATTCTGACTTTATCTTGCAATTCTGCATTCTGACTTTATATCATTTTCTGACTTTATATATCTGACTTTATATCTTGCATTCTGACTTTATATCTCAATTCGACTTTATATCATGCTTTTTATATCTTGCAATTCTGACTTATATCTTGACTCACATGCAATTCTGACTTTATATCTGCAATCTGACTTTAATTTGCAATTCTGACTTTATATCACACAATTCTGACTTTATAACTCGCAATTCTTTATATCACGCAATTCTGACTTCATGCAATTCTTTTATCTGCAATCTGACTTTATATTATGCAATTCTGACTTTATATCTCACATTCTGACTTTATAACTCTCAATTCTGACTTTATCTTGCAATTCTGACTTAATTTTGCAATTCTGACTTATATCTCACAATTCTGACTTTAAACTTGCAGTTCTTAATTTTATATCTTGCAATTCTGACTTTATATCTTGCAGTTCTGACTTTATATCACACAATTCTGACTTTATACTCGCAATTCTGACTTCTCTGACTTTTATATCATGCAATTCTGACTTTATCTTGCAATTCTGACTTTATATTATGCAATTCTGACTTTATAACTCTCAATTCTGACTTTATCTTGCAATTCTGACTTTATCAACTCACAATTCTGACTTTATAACTTGCAGTTCTAATTTATATCTTGCAATTCTGACTTTATATCATTCGCACTTATATCACCAA
This sequence comes from Culter alburnus, assembly GCA_028476615.1. Lineage (NCBI taxonomy): Eukaryota > Metazoa > Chordata > Actinopteri > Cypriniformes > Xenocyprididae > Culter > Culter alburnus. Next base: position 131,663 of record JAOTNS010001700.1, read on the forward strand.
TTCTGACTTTATGACTCGCAATTCTGACTTTATAACTCGCAATTCTGACTTTATAACTGCAATTCGTTTATATTCAATTCTGACTTTATATCACTGACTTTAACTTGCAATTCTGGCAATTCTGATTATAACTTGCAGTTCTTACTTTATATCTTGCAATTCTGACTTTATACAAATTCTGACTTTATAACTCACAATTCTGACTTTATAACTTGCAGTTCTTACTTTATATTATGCAATTCTTACTTTATATCTTGCAATTCTGACTTTATAACTTGCAATTCTGACTTTATATCACACACTCCAATTCTGACTTTGACTCTTGCAATTCTGACTTTATATCACAATTTGACTTGCAATTCTGACTTATATCATTTCTGCATTCTGACTTTATTCTCACAATTCTGACTTTATCTTGCATTCTGACTTTATATTTGCAATTCTACTTTATATCTCACAATTCTGCTTTATACTGCAGTTCTGACTTTATATCACACAATTCTGACTTTATAAACTTGCAAGTCTTTATATCTTGCAATTCTGACTTTATCTTGCAATTCTGACTTAAATTCTGACTTTAGGCAATTCTGACTTTATTCACAATTCTGACTTTATAACTTGCAGTTCTTACTTTATATCTTGCAATTGACTTTATCATTCTGACTTTATAAACTTGCAATTCTTACTGACTTTTAACTTGCAATTCTGACTTTATAACTTGCAGTTCTTACTTTATATCACACACATTCTGACTTTATAACTTGACTTTATAACTTGCAACTTTATATTATGCATTCTTTATATCTTGCAATTCTGACTTTATAATGCAATTCTGACTTTATATCACGACTTCATATCACAAATTCTGACTTTATAACTCGCAATTCTGACTTTATATCACACAATTCTGACTTTATATCACACAAAGCAATTCTGACTTTATAACTCGCAATTCTGACTTTATATTATGCAATTCTGACTTTAATCTCACAATTCTTACTTATATCACGCAATTCTGACGTATAACTGCAATTCGTACTTTATATCACACAATTCTGGCATTTCTGACTATATCACGCATTCTGACTTATATCTCACCTGACTTTATAACTTGCAGTACTATCTTGCAATTCTGACTTTATAGAATACTTCTCACAACTATAACTTGCAGTTCTTACTTTATATCTTGCAATTCTGACTTTATATCATGCAATTCTGACTTTATATCATGCAATTCTGACTTTATGACTCGCAATTCTGACTTTAACTCACAATTATGTTTATATCTCACAATTCTGAGAAAAAAAAAAAAAGTCAGAATTGTGATTTATAAACTCAGAATTGCAAGAAAAACGTCAGAATTGTAAGATAAAAAGTCACAATTACCTTTTTTATTTTTATTTCATGGCATAGACAAGCTTCCATAGTGATTATATCTGACTTTGAAGACTCACTGAAAAGCAAGGTGTAAATTCAGTCCAGCTATAGAATATCCAGATTTGAAATGCATGTCAGTGCCGAATGTAAAGAGGGCCATTGTTTCTCATTAGGCATGACTAAACATTTCAATGATGGCAGCTAAAAGGCTTTTTGTGGTCATCCTGTCAATATGTTTGATGGGATACCCTGACTTCAATCCTGCCCCCATTATTTGACAAGACCTTATTGTTATACATTTTTTGAAGAATCGTAAATGACATCTGCACATATCGGACGTGTCAAGAGCTTGAGAAATAGAAAGACGGAGAGAAGGAAATTAGATGAGGATAGTGAAAGAAACAAATGAGTATCCACTCAACTCTTCCCTTATCCGATTAGCAGCAGACCTGAGCGCGGGCGACCCCAGACTGATTGATTGAATATGAATAATCGATTACAGCCATCTTTTCAAAGGCACACCCTGATGTCACAACTGCACCAGGGCTGGCTGCTCTCTCACTGTCACCCTGATTTAAAACAGCAGCCATTATGGTCACTCAATTAGATTAGAGCAAGAGCGGGAGACAGAGACTGGGGGTTTATGTGAGATGTAAGGTATAACCATTGACACAGTGTTTTTCTTTGGTTCCCCACAGGAAGAAGAAGAAGAAGAAGAAGATGAGGAGAGAACAGACAACGGGAAGAACGGGAGGATAGAACCGGTGGGACGGGCAGATTCCTGTGTAGAATCGGCGTCACTTGAGTAAGTCATCACAGAAATGCGAGAAACTGATTTTAAATCTGCTTTATATCTTTCATGGAACCTCCTTTGTGTGTCCAACAATATCCAAAAATCATCTTATGTGCTTGTCTTAAAGAAACAAACAAAAAAGAATTGAACACAAATGAGATATCTAGTAAAATGTCCAGACTGCCTTTTTCTATGCAATGAGAATCTGTTTACCAGTGGCTGTCAAGCAACAAAAACTATTATAAAAGTAGTCCACACGATGCATATAGCATATAGTAATCTTAAGATTTAAATCTAACAATCAAGTGTTTTTTTTTTTTTTGCATATAACAGCTTAGTATTAGAAAACAAATTAACACATGTTGATTAAAAAGTGTTAAAAGTGAAAAGACTCTCTGGCGTTTTCAAAACATTGCTGTTTGCTTGAGAATTTGACTTGCCCAACAACATAACAAAAGCTCAACCAATGGCATGAGTTTGGGGCGGGGCTATCTTTTTTGCTGACCAGTGGCAGATGGTTGGTGTTTTCAGGGTAAACTTGCTCAGAAACTTGCTATTTTCTGTTTCTTATTCCTGTTCTTAAAACTCATTAGTGTATATTCAAATATGTTGTGTGAAAATTTGTCATCAGTGATGTCAAATGCCATTGGTTTATTTTCGCATGTCACATAACTGTTCAGGTGACGCAAGTTTGAGTATGATTAAAATAGTATGGTGGAGAGGAATATTTTCACTGAATGAGGTAAATGTTGTTCTTTCACACAAAGCAATAACATCTTCACAGAATGCTTTCAGCTGCATACAGACTGTGAACATACTTCAGTTGTTTAGAAAATAGCAGCCTGGCCATTTTAGATTTTATTCAATTTTGTTTCAGTTTTATTTTTATATTTTATTTCACTTAACATTTATTTTATGCAAGTATCAAGATGTTTTTAAATCATTTTAGTTTTAGTTAATTATAGTAGCCCTAACTTGTGTTCCAAAAGATTAACGTGCCTTAAAGGGATACTTCACCCAAAAATAAATATTATCCCATGATTTACTCACCCTCAAGCCATCCTCGGTGATCTTTTAGACAAACACAATCAGAGATATATTTAAAAATATCCTGTCTCTTCCAATCTTTATATTGTTAGTGAACGGTGTGTGTTTTGAAGCCCCCCAGAAATGCATCCATCCATCATACATATAATCCATACTGCTCCAGTGAGTTAATAAAGGCCTTCTGAAGCGATGGGTTTTTGTAAGAAAAATCTCCATATTTAAAACTTTATAAACTAAAATAACTAGCTTCTGACGGATGACCGTACGCATACTGTGCAAGTCAACTTACGGCGAATGACTAACCCCCTGAAGCGATGTATAACGCCAGATGTAGGAGTATCGTAAGCTTAGACGCCTGTTGCGGTTCAAACTAATCGGGGTGGGCAACAAATTCAAGCTCCTCTTCTCCTATATCGAAATCCTCCGACATTTCTCTTTAAAATTTCTGGTTTTAGACTTCTAATTCGTGACCGGTGTTTTGATTTGCTCTATCCTCTGTCATTGCGTCATTCGTCGGGTAAGGGGTTACTCTTCTGCTGCAAATCAATGCATACGGCCGTTGGAAACTATGTATTATAGCTTATAAAGTTTCATTTTTATAGCTTATAAAGTTATCAGATTGTGTTAGTCTGAAAGAAGATAGTCATATACACCTATGGCTTGAGGGTGAGTAAATCATGGGATCATTTTCATTTTTGGTTGAGCTATCCTTTTAAACTGTCTGGAAAAGTATGCAGCGCCTCATTAGTTCATGTGCTCATTCTTTTTTTTTTTTTACTGATTTTTGTTGTCCTCACCTTATCCCGTGTATTCTCGCCATGTGTGTTTTTCTCTCACAGGTGTAGTGTTCTCCCTGACTTTTAAAAAACCCAGAACTAGCCCACTACCGGGCTCAATCTGATCCTAATCACTTAATTGAAGTGTCTGCTTGGTTCCTCCATCGACCCGTGTGTTTTAATGGCCCCTGGAGTTATAGATGGACTCACACTTGGCTGGTTCTAAACTAGCCTTAGCTTCCAGCGCAGTAGCTCATAGCTACTCATAGCCGCTCTGTCATCTTCTAAACTTTTTATGTATTGCCTTTTCTTTGTTTACTTCTTTTCTTCTATTTAGTTTCTCCTCACATTCCCCTCATTTGTCAATGTCCCTAGTGAAATGTTAAAGCCGGTTGAGGTGTCCAATGGCGGTGGGCCCCTAGGAATCCATGTGGTGCCTTTCAGTGCCAGAGATAGAAGGTAAAGCTCTACAAAAATCATTGTCTATCCTGAATTCATTTTATTCTTGTTAGCTCATTCCATAGACCATTTTTTTTTTCCTTTTTTTTTTTTTTTTTCTTTTTAATCTTTTACACTCTATATGAAAAGTTCCTGTTTTGTTCTGAAGACTCACTGGTTGTGTTTCCAGTAGCTCTTGCTCATAATCCAGTTGTGTCCTCTGCATCCTTAAATTTACTTTTTTAATACCTTGACACGTTTCCTTCAAGGTGTATATACAGAAGTTGAATTTTATTCCCTAGCATGTACTATCCATTTAAGGTAGTTTTTAATCATTCCTCAAGGACATATTGACAGTATGGCGCTCTCTCGAGTGGGTCTGTGAGATTCTTTGTAACTACTGTATGTTCTCCATAATGAAAGCAAAGCTACAGCAGCTCAGACTGTGTGTAACGCCGCATAAAGGAAAGGAATGAGACACTGCTAAACACCCTGCCCTCCTCCAGAAGGACAAAGGGATACGGGGCATGGTGCTGAATAAATTAGGTAACTTTATTGCTATAGGAAAACCTCAATCCGGCCAACTCAATTCATCTAAACTACTTTACCCAATCTGACTAAAAGCTCATCCATATTATGGGCCATTCACAACATCCAAGGTCAGCTGTTGCAAGAAACACAAAATGATAAAAGGAAGGTGCAAATAAATGAAAAAAAGTGTTAAAATTTTGTAGATGTAAATTTTTGGAGAGATATTTATAAGCTATAAAAAAAAGCACAGCCTTTTCAGACCCAATTTGATGCTGGTATATAAAATGAATGTCAAGCCAAAACAAACAGACAAACAAACAAGCAAAAAACCATGACTGTTATGTACGACTGTTACAAGATTTATTATTAATAATAATAAATAATAATAATAACAATGTCATTTTAAATGCCCAATAACTAATATTCAAAACTTAGTTTAATCATTAATATGCTTGACATAATACCTACAATAGAAACACTATTATTAAGCATCAATTTAAACAATATAAATGATTCTACAGCCTGCAATGAACATATTATATTATATTATATTATATTATATTATATTATATTATATTATATTATATTATATTATATTATATATATATATATTTATTATATTATATAAAACGGTTAGTTCCTGTCCTTGATTCTGATTGGTCAATTCTGATTGGTTAATTCACGATAAAACACGGCTATGACCGCTGCACCCAACGGTTCTGTGTATCACTACACAACACCCTTAGCAACCACTCTTAGCAACGTAAACTGTATGTTCTCAATTGATATTGTTCATTGAAGCTTGCTGTATTATGTAGAAGAGTATTGTGAGAAAGAGATCGAGTGAGCGAGTTTATTACCTGCATTCAGATTTAGCATTTTCCTTCAGGTCAGTCCTATATTCATAATAAAAAATCAGTTTAAATGTCCGATTTATTATCCTGTCCTTTTAACAGTTAAGGGGTTTTCCCATGACTGACAGCGCTGGTCAAAGCATTTGTCAGTTGCGTCTTGTTCCGTGTTCACAACAAATAAGTCTTCGCTACTGACTGATACACTCATAAAGACAGTCTTTGTCGCCATTTAATGGCATAATAATGTAACTTCTGTTGCCGTTCACGGTCAGGGACTATTTTTTTCCGGTATGCTTTTAGTGGAAGTTTATGAATAAATGAATAAGTCACGTCGTGCCTAACAACGCCCTTCAGCCGTGACTTATTCACGATACAGCACAGCCTCGAGTACCTTATTGCTTACATATGGCTGCACCTTAAGAATTGAAACATTCTTATATTCCAGTGACAATGCCACTCTTTGTGTTCAGTTCACACTTATATGTATATGTATCTTTTCATACATTACCATCATTTTTTCCCTGCTCACATTCGGTAGCAATCTGTCCTTGTCAGCATGTCCTTGTATAAATCTCAGTGTTGTAAAGTGTCACACACCTGATTTTTTAGTTAATAACTAATCAGAGCTGTCAATTATACTCACCCAATCACAATGGCACACTTCCATAGCAGCCCATCTGTAATGGCTTTATCAGCCTCTTGCAGTGTGATTGGTGGGAGGTGTTGACGTTAACTCATTAGCATCTTGATAGAGGGCACTGAGGTGACAGCAAGGGCTCAGAGTTTGAACTTCTAAAATGACCAGTGTCTGCTCTCTGCCAACAGCATGAGGCGGATGACATCTCAGAAAATTACACAGACACAGAGTCTTGCGGAAACATGACTCCAGTAACGAGATCTCATCACATGACCAGTGTTCACGGCAAACAAGTCAGGGTCTAATTGCTCCTGATTGCATTGTTATTCAATTAAAGGCAGTGGATACGAACAGGTGGTGTCCTTCTCGCTTAGTCTTCTGGGCCATCGCTCAAGAGACGGACGACTCTGGTTATGCTAAAGCCATTTAAAAGTGGCAGTTGACTGTACAAGTCTGGATTCACTCAATAGAACTAAACATGCTCTTTCGGATGTATGGCATATTTGCTCCAAATTCTCTTTGATACCACATTGAGTGCGTTTACATGCGCGTTTTTAAGTCGATTATGCTTAATAAGCCGACAACGAACATGGTCATGTAAACGCGGTAACCCGTTTTCTTTTATAGGAGTAAGGTCATAAACGGCTTAAGCATAAACCGGTCAGAACAGGTAGTTTTTTGACTCTTACCCCGATTTCACGCGCCATGTAAACGCATTAACCTGCTTTCTGTAGGCTTATTGAAGTGCACATCTATGATACGTGACAGAAACGCACCCTTAGCGCAGATTTAAACGCATCCAGACAGAGCTTGCGTTTTGCAGGAAATATATCGCAAACATGACCCAGAAAATTGTAAAAAATTGTTGCCATCTCTCGTGCGGCAGAAGTAGAAGTGGTTCAGTTAGAATGCTGCATCAGTAACTGTATGAGAGAATAATATATGAACCGTACATTTCTCGCTGACATGTTGCAAGCTTTATTTAACATCACAACTGACATAACATATATGGAATACTCAGAGTTAGATGCGCAAATAATTATGTTTTGACGTCACTACAGGGAAATAACCGATTTATTAATAAAGTCATGTAAACGCGGTTTACTTGCTTTGTCAGTTTACTGGTTTGCATGTAAACGGGGAAAACTGGTTATTTCAATAAGCTGATATTGGTTAGTTATCAGCTTACTGGTGTGCATGTAAACGGGCATTGTCAAGTGCTCCACACAGGATACTAAAGGAGATTATATTATGTATGAAATGTCCTTACTTTGATGGGAAAATGCATACTTTTGAGTAAATAGTCTGTCAGTATTGAGATAATCTGGAATAATATTTAGGATTGATAGTTTGCAAATTGGTCAGTGCCGCATTGACTTACATTTATATGCATGCGAGTCTATATCTCGCAATTCTGCGAAAAAAGTAAGAAATGCACAATATAAAGTCAGAATTGTGTGATAAAAACTCAGAATTGTGACTTTATATTGTGCAGTTCTGACTTTATATCTCACAATTCTGACTATAACACAATTGCAAGTTTAAATCTCACAATTTTGAGAAAAAAGGTCAGAATTGTGAGATAAAAAGTCACAATTACCTTTTTTTAATTTTTTTTTTTTTTTATTTAGTGGCAGAAAAAAGCTTCCATATAACTGATAAATGAGAGTTTTATTAAAGTGTTATTAAATTATTAGTGTTTTTAAAGATTAACTTTTAAGTGAGCGCTAGAATGTTATCTATGGAAAAATGAGGGCAATGCAAATGCACAGTTAAATATCTACTTACACATAAATGCATTTTTAATTATAGGATAATGAATGCATTAATGCTTGTCATTTATAGTTTCTCTTTATTCAGAACAGAAACTAAGAGCATATCCTGTCGGCCGCATTTGTTGCGTGTTTTGAGGTAATCTTGCATGGTTAAAGTTTAGTGTGACCGCACCTTAACTCTCCTTTTTTAAGCTAATGAATAATGAGCGTCTACAGATTGTACATCAGTCCAGTGGGAGTTGTACAAATCCTCGCTCTTCCCCACAGCTGGTTTACATCAAGATTATGAAGACAAAGTGCAAGCTGTGTAATTACTTCACAAGACCACACTATAGACTCACCACAGCCAAGCTCTCCACTGAAACTAATTACATCTTACTAGTACACAGTTTGTTCCTTTAAAGGAGGGTTTGATCTATACATCCATCCATCATTCTGTTTCTCCAGCTCATGCAATGAAAGTTTTTACACCATATTTGTTCCTTCACCCACATCACTCATTCAAGTCAGGTTCTGCTGTCTGTGCATCCATAGGATCTCTTTCCTGTCTGCTGCGATCAGCACATGCACATTCATACGTCCTGAACTCATTAATGTATTGTTTTAGCTTTAGTAAAAGTTTAGTGTTGAAGATTGCTGATACAACAGACTCAGGCCTCAGGGAGGAGGAAAGAGTTCGCATAAGCTCTATTTATATAGAAATCTCCTCCGCGCTTTTTTTAAAAACCCATCAAATGCGACGGTGCATTTCATATGATTGCATCTCAGGGTTTGTAGATTAGGGGCCGCAGCGCTCTGAATCCGAAACCACAGCAGGTCTGAGAACGATGCCAAAAAATCCATATGGCCAAAGTGGGCTTAAGTTCAAAAAGTCCTTTTTGATGTATTAAGTTGAAAGAGAGCCGCTAGGAACAGTAAACTTTTCAAAAGTTCAAGATCAATGGGATGCGTGTATTCTTTTTTAACTTTTTTTTTTCTAGAATTGATAAAGGTGCTGCCTATCACTACCTTTTTTTTTTTTTTTTTTTTTTTTTTTTTTTTATCCTTTTGGATATGAAATAAATATGATGTTCATGACCATCTAATCTTGTCAAAAAAGGATGCAGTGGACACACAGGTGCTTTTTTTGTACCCTACAAGCATTTATCATGATTACCGTAGTTTCCACCAAAATAATACTACAGTTATTTGTAATACAGTATGAAATTATTATTATTGTTATTATTGATGGACAACTTACAGAAATTGTTGAAGCTTCTTACACTTTTTAAAAATGATGCCATATTAATAATGCAAGCTGCAATTAAGGGGCCAGGCACAACAGAAGGAAACAAGGAAGCTAGCAGCAGACCAACAATGTCATAATGGATTATGATAGCAACTGAGAAAAAGACACTGCATGTAAATTTTGAAGTTAGTCAGACCAACACTACTGTAGTTAGAAACAAATGTCATGTTTTGTTCAATTATAGCACCACCAAGTACACCAAGACTAACTGTTTCTAAGATATTTACGGATGTTGTTTAAATGCTAAATCACAACGTTGCACTAACTATAAGGCAAAACCTAGCATGTTTGGTATCGTTGGGATCGGCAAGGATTTAGGAATCCAAGGAAATTGCTCCTGTCAGAATAATCACCACTAGGTGGCGCTGGTCCAAAACTTCTCAGACTCCTTCAGGGTTTCATTATGATACGTTCATGCGTTCATAAAATACTGAATTTTACTACAAAGTTCAAAATGTCGGACGCCCAAAATGGCCGAAATTGCATTCGACTTGGCACGATGCCCCTAATCTAACAAGACCACTTTTATGATTTTTGGACAAACCGTTCAGAAGTTATAAGTAAAATTATATATTTTTTTGTTGTATTTCTGGACCAGTAGGTGGTGCTGCATTGAAATGTAGCATGTAACCTCTTGTCATGCTTATGATGACATGGACCAAGTTTAGTCTGAATACTATAAAACATTGAGGAGACAGAGCCTTGTTTCTATTTTGGCAAGCACTACATACAATTCGTTTGCATGTTTTTCGAAAACGGTCTGACAAATCAACTTCCACATCTTTTTGTCAGCATGGTCTGAAGATGATCTTGTCAAATTTTCGTGAAAATCAGAGCTACGGCCTAGAAGGATTTCTTAAAAGTAGGTTTGGGACTGACCTCTGTCAGTGTGCCAAATTTCACAACTTTCCCGCAAGCAATTCTATAGGCTGTCATAGGCTTCCAGAGCGGAAGAAGAAGAAGAAGAAGAAGAAGGCCAACGGATCCAATAGGTGCCTACGCACCTTCGGTGCTTGGCCCCTAATAATAATAATACAAAGACACCATGTTAATTCATTACAATATAAAGACGTTTGCACTTTATTTTACAGTATGTGCACTTGCGTGTACTTACAATATAGAGCCTAAGAAAGTACTGGATAATATAAGTAAACTACATGGGTTAAGGTTAGGTTTAAGGGTAGTTTCAGTGTTAGTATCTAGTTATTACCCAGTTATTGTAATTACTATAATAAGTACATAGCATGTACAAGTGGAATAGGGCTGGAAAATAAAGTGCTACCTAAGTAACAATGATTGTAAGTGGTATTTTGGCTGAATCTGTGGTTACCATAGTAAATATTTGTAGCCCTCTGAGCTGCAGGAGCCTCTGATGTCTCATAATATCCCTAAAACAGCATGTACAACTTGAATTACATTTGAGACTCAATGATTTTAATTGCACTGTGTCATTAAATTGTTCTTTGTGCGACTGTGTGTCAGGCTTTGACAGTAATGTGTGGTGTTGCTGATCAGGGAACAGCGCTGACACTGAGCTCAATGTCACTAATATGTGCTGTGACTGTTCCAGGACGCTGGGTTTGTTAGTGAAGAGGCTGGAGAGGGGCGGAAAGGCGGAGCGTGAAGCTCTGTTCCAGGAGAATGACTGTATCGTCCGGATTAATAACGGAGACCTGCGCAACATCCGATTTGAACAGTAAGCCTCTCTCTGGAGGAGACGGAAAGACCGTCTTTACCTCTTGTTTCTCTCATAGCTGCTGCTCCGCTTTATCCTTTCAACCTCTCTGTCCTTTTCACACTTTCATGAGCTTTCAGTCTTCCTCAGAGCTTTGAAAGTCTCCTCAGTCTTGCCGTCAACCTTCACAATATTCTTTCATCTCATCTCTTGCTAACTAAACAAAGAAAACATCTCTGTTCAAGCTTGCAGAAGTTGTCTGTGGATCAGTTGGAGCAATAGAGGTTTTTGAAAGGTTGATACATTTTCCTTGATTTCCTCAGTGTTTGATGCACTATGATACAGTAATACTGTATGATACTGTAGACTACTGTAACTTAAAAGTGACTCTCTCCTCACTCCTCAGTTGTTTATTGAAATTAACCCCCAAAAACTTTGACTTTTTTAATATATATGTTAATATAAACATGACTACCCATGTTCAGACATCAACGGCATTAAAAATAAATAAATAAATAAATAGGTATTTTTGTATTTATCATTCCTAAACTTTTTATCCTTTTTTTTTTTTTTTACATTTTATTTTTTTAATTATATTTATTTTTAATTTCATTTTTTTTTTTATATTTTATTTTATTTATTTTATTTTTAACTAGGACCCATTTATAATGCTAATTATCTATTTTTGCACCAAAAGAAGACCTGTTGGCAGTCATATCTTTTGGACTGGGGAGAAAGTGTTCACTTCTGAAAATAATAGTGGGCTTAATCACTTCCCTAATAATTGCGCAGAAAATTTCACACAAAATTCCAGCCGAATTCACAGCGGGTGCATGCACACTTACTATAGGATTGAGGTTTTGGATTAGGTTATAGTTATTACTGTAGTAACTCCATGTACCAAACACACTGTAAAATAAAGTGTTGCCAAATGTAGTTGAATTATTGTTTTTCGTCATCTCAGTAGTGTAAAGTAGTGTAAAGTTTGCTTTAAAGGGATATTTCACCCAATAATGAAAAATTATCCCATGATTTACTCACCCTCAAGCCATAGGTGTATGCCTATCTTCTTTCAGATGAACACAATCAGAGATATGTTTAAAAAAATTTGCCAGATTTTGAAGCCCAAAAAAAATAGCCATTCATCATAAAAATAATCCATACGGTTCCAGGGGGTTAATAAATGCCTTTTGAAGTGAAGCAATGCATTTTTGTAAGAAAAATATCTATATTTAAAACGTATAAATTCAAATAACTAGCTTGCACAAGTCGACTTGATGAGTAACCCCCGATTTGATGTATGATGCGGGATGTAGGAGTATCATAAGTTCAGACACCTCTCACGGTTTAAACAAATACGGCTGGGCAACAAACATAAGCTCCTGTTCTCTTATATCGAAATCCTCCAACATTTCTCTTCAAAAATTATCATTTTAGACTTCTAATTCATGACCGGTGTTTTGTGTTGCTCTATCCTCTACGCTTCCACATTCATCATTGCATCATGCGTCGGGTCAGAGGTTACTCTTCCACCGCAAATCGATGCATATTTTTCTTACAAAAACCCATCTCTTCATTCAGAATGCCTTTATTAACCCCCTGGAGCCGTATGGATTACTTTTAAGGGTGCTTTCACATTTGGTTCGATTGCCTGGACCGAACCCGAGTTCGATTGTTCCCCCCTCCCCTGCCCCCACTGGACTGTGTTCATATTATATTATTTGGGTTCAACCACGGTTCGTTTGCGTCATCAAACCAGCAGCTGTTTACTCCGTTGCTTAGTAACGACGGCACAGGAGAAGGTGCCAAAATGCATAACGTTGCTCTCCTCACTTTTATATTTTTGTTTTTGAACCGTTGGTCTTGTTTCCAAAGCTTCAGTACATAACGGCGTCTATATGCCATGAATGTAGAACGCTTAAGGCGAGCAGAAATTAGATATATAGCTCTCTGCTTGCAGCACGTCAGTCACGCTCGTTGGGAAAGTGAGTGAAACACACACACACAAACACACATTTTTATCAAATAATATGACATTAAAGGGTTAGTTCACCCAAAAAATAAAAAATTCTGTCATTTATTACTTACCCTCATGCCGTTCCACACCCGTAAGACCTTCGTTAATCTTCGGAACACAAATTAAGATATTTTAGTTGAAATCCGATAGCTCCGTGAGGCCTCCATAGGGAGCAATGGACACTTCCTCTCTCAAGATCCATAAAGGTACAAAAAACATATTTAAATCGGTTCATGTGAGTACAGTGGTTCAATATTAATATTATAAAGCGACGAGAATATTTTTTGGAGCGCCAAAAAAAACAAAATAACGACTTATTTAGTGATGGCCGATTTCAAAACATTGCTTCAGGAAGCATCGGAGCACAAATGAATCAGTGTATCGAATCTGCTGTTCGGAGCACCAAAGTCACGTGATTTCAGCCGTTGGCAGTTTGACACGCGATCTGAATCATGATTCGATACACTGATTCATTAATGCTCCGATGCTTCATGAAGCAGTGTTTTGAAATCGGCCATCACTAAATAAGTTGTTATTTTGTTTTTTTGGCGCTCCAAAAATATTCTCATCGCTTTATAATATTAATATTGAACCACTGTACTCACATGAACCGATTTAAATATGTTTTTAGTACCTTTATGGATCTTGAGAGAGAAAGTGTCCATTGCTCCCTATGGAGGCCTCATGGATTTCAACTAAAATATCTTAATTTGTGTTCCGAAGATTAACGAAGATTTTACAGGTGTGGAATGGTATGAGGGTGAGTAATAAATGACAGAATTTTCATTTTTGGGTGAACTAACCCTTTAATAGCGCGTCACTTCCGCAATTTGGTACGTTTGCGTTCATATCAGCAGCGAACCGTACCCCATACCACCCTTTTTAAGCGGACTCAGGTACGGCTCACAGGTGCGCACCAGAGTTTAGAAGACAGTGTTCACATCATCCAAACGTACCGAACTCTGATGTCAATCGAACTCGGGTGCGCACCAAAAGTGCTAATGTGAAAGCACCCTAAAATGGATTTTTTTTTTTTTTTTTGGGCTTCCAAATGTGGTCCCCCTTCACAACCATTATAAAGCTTGGAGGAGCAAGGATATTTTTCAATATATCTCCGATTGTGTTTATCTGAAAGAATAAAGTCATATACTTGAGGCTTGAGGGTGAGTAAATCATGGGATCATTTTAATTTTTCTGTGAACTAACCCTTTAAGCCATACAGTGGGTACAGAAAGTATTCAGACCCCCTTAAATTTTTCACTCTTTGTTATATTGCAGCCATTTGCTAAAATCATTTAAGTTCATTTTTTTTCCCTCATTAATGTACACACAGCACCCCATATTGACAGAAAAACACAGAATTGTTGCCATTTTTGCAGATTTATTAAAAAAAAAAAAAAAAAAAAAAAAAAAAAAATTAAAAAAATTATATTAATTTATTAAAAAAGAGCCTTGGTGAAAGAGGTAAAGAAGAACCCAAAGATCACTGTGGCTGAGCTCCAGAGATGCAGTCGGGAGATGGGAGAAAGTTGTAGAAAGTCAACCATCACTGCAGCCCTCCACCAGTCGGGGCTTTATGGCAGAGTGGCCCGACGGAAGCCTCTCCTCAGTGCAAGACACATGAAAGCCCGCATGTTTGCTAAAAAAAACACCTGAAAGACTCCAAGATGGAGTGAGAAATAAGATTCTCTGGTCTGATGAGACCAAGATAGAACTTTTTGGCCTTAATTCTAAGCAGTATGTGTGGAGAAAACCAGGCACTGCTCATCACCTGTCCAATACAGTCCCAACAGTGAAGCATGGTGGTGGCAGCATCATGCTGTGGGGGTGTTTTTCAGCTGCAGGGACAGGACGACTGGTTGCAATCGAGGGAAAGATGAATGCGGCCAAGTACAGGGATATCCTGGACGAAAACCTTCTCCAGAGTGCTCAGGACCTCAGACTGGGCCGAAGGTTTACCTTCCAACAAGACAATGACCCTAAGCACACAGCTAAAATAATGAAGGAGTGGCTTCACAACAACTCTGTGACTGTTCTTGAATGGCCCAGCCAGAGCCCTGACTTAAACCCAATTGAGCATCTCTGGAGAGACCTAAAAATGGCTGTCCACCAACGTTTACCATCCAACCTGACAGAACTGGAGAGGATCTGCAAGGAGGAATGGCAGAGGATCCCCAAATCCAGGTGTGAAAAACTTGTTGCATCTTTCCCAAAAAGACTCATGGCTGTATTAGATCAAAAGGGTGCTTCTACTAAATACTGAGCAAAGGGTCTGAATACTTAGGACCATGTGATATTTCAGTTTTTCTTTTTTAATAAATCTGCAAAAATGTCAACAATTCTGTGTTTTTCTGTCAATATGGGGTGCTGTGTGTACATTAATGAGGAAAAAAAAATTAACTTAAATTATTTTAGCAAATGGCTGCAATACTGTATAGCAAAGAGTGAAAAATTTAAGGGGGTCTGAATACTTTCCGTACCCACTGTATCATGATGAACAGATAAGAATATTGCTTGTAGATAAAGTATTTCCTTCCACATTTATCATCAAGAGCTTCCTTTGGACCAGTCATGGGCAGCTTGTTCTGGTCCAGATGATTGCATATGGCACGATGAGAGCAAACTCAGCTGCAACAGGAGGACGCCCACTGAAAGACACAAAGAAGGATGAAAAAACTGGACAGGGTTTGCCACAGGGCACTGAAAGGGCACAGCTGTGGGATAATTCATAATCTAATCTAAAACTAATTTACATACATCATTCAGTCCGCTTACACAAACTCAACACTACTAGTTAATTTCCCTAGTGTCCCAAAGCATTATTATGTTTTAATTGCTTGGCTATATTTTTGCATGAGATCCAGTCAGGACCTTACATTTCTGCGAGCCTTCATCACTAGTGCAAATACGCAAACCCAACAGGGTCACCGAATTCTCAAGGATTAAACACAACCTTGTGCATTACATGCACATCAGGTCGATAATGTGAGTGTAATACATATTAGATATTACAGCCTTTTGTTCTTCATATATTGCCATCCCCCAGAGCGTTCGACTCGTCGATTCGGTGCGTTAGTCACCCGTAAACAAACTTGCGGTTTATGCTTCCGTGCTGTCGTACATGAACTTGTAAAGTCAATCCACAAGAGAGTAACGTTTTAATCTACCCTGTCGCCGTTTTTTCTCACACATGAGCAGCCAGCTGCTGGAATCTCACAGACCAATATTTTCTTTATCTCGATTTGTCTCTGTCTCCCCCCGTTTCTTGATTGTGCTACATGTGGAGTTATAATTCATAACGATATTCTAATCTTATTGGATTGTTTGCATGGGTAAATATTTATCAGCGGTTGATCTAACGCAATGTAATGATGCGTTGATGGAGTCATTTATTATTCAATCAGACAGAGGGAGTTTGGTGATTAGCCGCGTGTCACAGCTCTGCTTGTCTGCTCACACACAACGCTCGTTTTGGAGGCGGGTGCGGCTGCATTTGCATAAAAATAGATGGGCGTCCCTAAAGTAAGATGCTACTTGCTCTCTAGATGCAGAGATTGATCTAATGAAGAGTTTATTGAGATGGAAATAACTCACTGCGATGGTTCTTATGTTGAAGGAGTAAACAGAAGTGTACACGACTGTCGAGCTCGAATTCCTCTGCTATTTCTTGTTCTTGCATTGGCTCCGAGTTTCCCGTGTCAAACAATCTATATGCAAAATAGTGAAATTAACCTGCGATCCTGATGTGCTTGTCTTATATTTGTTTGGTGTTTGCAGGAATAGTCCACCAAAAAAGAAGATTATGTCATTGTTTACTTAAAGGGACAGTTCATCCAAAAATGAAAATGATCCCATGATTTACTCAACCTCAAGCCACCCTAGGTGTACATGACTGTCGTCCTTCAGACAAACACAATCTGAGTTATATTTCAAAATATCCTTGCTCTTTCAAGCTTTTATAATGGCAGTGAAGGAGGGGGGTTCAAAATTCATCCATTCTTCATAAAAAAAAATAATCTATACAGCTCCATGGGGTTAATCAAGGCTTTTTGAAGCGAAGGGTTTTTGTAAGAAAAATATTCTTATGTAAAATTTTATAAATACATATTACTACTTCCAGTGGATGAATGTACGCATATTGCACAAGTCGACTTGTGCCAAATGAGTAATCCTCTGACACGATGTATGACGCAGGATGTAGGAGTATCGTAAGCTTAGACGCCTCTCGGGGTTGAAACAAATAGGGCTGTGCAACAAACTCAAGCTTTTATATCGAAATCCTCCGACATTTCTCTCGTTTTAGACTTCTAATTCGTGACCGGTGTTTTGTTTTGCTCTATAATCCTCTGCGCTTCTGCATTCGTCATTACTGTACGTCTTTTGTTGGATCAGAGGTTCGCTGCAAATCGATGTGTCGTCTGCTGGAAGCTAGTTATAGTTAATAAAGTTTTAAATATGCATATTTTTCTTAAAAAAAAAAAAAAAGCAACATATAATCTATATTATATATGATCTATAACATATGGCCTATATAACTTGTGCACTGTATTTCAAGTCTTCTAAAGTCATATGATTGCTTAATGCAAGGAACAGACCGAAATTTAAATTATTTGCTGAAAATCTGCTTGCCATAGCTTCAATCTTGATTGCATAATTTTAGATTTGCTAAGCTAAGATGCATCACAACTAAATTTTATTCTGTTCCTCATGCAAAACTAATCAAAAGTTTGGGGTCAGATTTTTTTATTTTTTTTTTTTTTTTTTTTTTTAATACAGCAAATAACAGTAAGGACTTTTACATTGTTACAAAAGATTTCTATTTCAAATAAATGCTGTTCTTTTGAACTTTCTATTCATCAAATAATCATGAAAAAAATGTATCAAGGTTTCCATAAAAAAATTAAGCAACTGTTTTCAGCATTAATAATAATAATCAGAAATGTTTCTTGAGCAGCAAATCATCATATTAGAATGATTTCTGAAGGATCATGTGACACTGAAGACTGGAGTAATGATGCTGAAAATTCAGCTTTGCATCACAGAAATAAATTACATTTTAAAATATATTCACATAGAAAACAATTATTTAAATTTATTTTAAAGTTTTTACTGTATTTTTAATCAAGTAAATGCAGCCTTGGTGAGCAGAAGAGACTTCTTAAAACAAACAAAAAAAAAACATTAAAAAATCTTCCCAACCCCAAACTTTTGAACAGTAGTGTTGAAGTCATATATAGCATATGTACTAATTTCCTGACTTTTATGTTGCTTTTTTGACTGAATGATGTATTTTTTTTTTTAATTATGGGGAACTATTCTTTTAATAAAATCACCTCATTGCATCTAATATATTGTATAAAGAATAATATGAATCAGTTACTTACAAACCACTCCATAATTTATATCATAACTTCTGTTATTTATTTATTTTTATTGACTTATCCAGGTTATAGTGTGTTTTAGTGTTCCTATTTGCCTATTTGTACATATGATCAATTATTGTCCTCAATGTGCCACACTTATGAAAACAGATCCTGCTTCCTGCTTCTAATATGTTTTACTGCTTCCTCCCCAAGGCTTTGCGATTATGGAAATGGCAGATAATGTGAATTAACCTTGTTTCCAACTGTACTAGTACAATTAGCCAGCGATTAAGCAAGCCAACCTTTTGACCTCTCCATGTGCTCTGCTTTTAACAATCCCAGTACTTAGGATGAGCCTGTTCAGTAATCGACAAAGAGATACATCCTCACTGAGACGTGTGTGTGTGTGTGTGTGTGTGTGGTGTCTCTCCCTCAGGGCCCAGAATTTGTTCAGACAGGCTATGCGTTCTCCATTCATCCTGTTCCATGTAGTTCCAGCGGTGAAGAAAGCCCAATATGAGCTGTTGTCTCAGAATGAACTTGGCCTTCAGGCTGGATCGGGGCCCGGTGACAGAGGCAGTCTGGTGGGGGGTGGCGTCGACTATAGCCCGCGGAGAATGTCCAAAGCGGAATCGACCCGGGGCTATCCCACATTATCGCACCCTGCAAACCCTTCAAACAAGACCCTAGCAGGCCCTGTCCAACACTCCAGGCCCACCAGTGCCGCTTCCTCCGTGGGCTACTCCAAAAAGATTGGCCGCAAATTCAACGTCCAGCTGAGAAAAGGTACGGTCACACAAATCCATCATACTGATTCACAACGGTTCAAGGTAAATTACCTTTCCAATTAGTACAATTACCTGGTTAATTTAAATATCCTGGACCTCAAATGTAGGTCCAGATAGAATTTATAGACTTTCAAATCTATCTATCTATCTATCTATCTATCTATCTATCTATCTATCTATCTATCTATCATCCATTCATTCATTGTTCGTTCCATCTGTCCGTCCATCCATCCATCCATTGTTCATTTGTTATATTTAAATTTATCATACTATATATATAATATATATATTATATATATATATATATGATAATACTATATATCTATATATATATATATATATATATATATAATATATATAATATATATGTATATGTGTGTAATTATGTACAGTGCTCAGTAAATGAGTAACTTGAAAAGTATCATTTTAAACAATATCTCAATGAACACAACACAAAACAATTTCCAAAATGTTGACAAGACTAAGTTTTATATAACATCTGTGTAACTTATAACATGATTTACACCATTATTCACATTCCATTATAGTATTTTTTTATTAGTTATTTTTCAATTTTTAGTTTTAGTAAATATATGTGTTTTTGCCATGTTTTTTTTTTTTTTTTTTTTTTTTTATTTCTATTTTGCTTTAATTAGTTTATTTCAGGTTCAGTTTTAGTAATTTTAGTACTTGACTATTTTATTTTATTTTACTTCAGCTTTATTTATCAATGCAAATTATTTGTACTAATTTTAGTTAACAATAACAACACTTATATGGCCAATAAAATTACATCCTCCATTTAAACATGCGGGTCATGTTTAAACTCTAAACCAAATGTTGAACATCATAGAAGTCACTGTCACTATCTGTTAGCTTTGATTGTAGGAGAAAACTAGTCAATTTGAATCATTTTTGTACTATTTTCAACCTCCTGGTTTAAATTCACCTTTGTGTCAACGTCACAGGATGTGAAGTTTTCTTCTACTATAGTACGGAGATGACTCGCCTGTGTCTCATAATTATTCATGAGACTGTGTGTCCTTATCCTATGAGAAAATGACTTGCTTAATTATTCATGACAGCACGCTTTGATTTCCTATGACAGACGCTTCAAACAGAGAGATTGCATACAGTAAATGAGAGATGCATTAATGGATCAAAACAACTCTTTGTAAGAGTTTCTGCATCGCATAACTTCTCTTCAATAGATCCACAAACACAATTCATCCACACTGTGAGTGTAACCGGTCTTTACAGCCTTTTAACTGATCAAATGGTTTCCCACTTTTGTAGCATTTTTCAAAACCGTGGTGAGAACTTACTGCTGCTGAAATAGGGGGTTTCATGACCCTTTAACAGGGATTTGGTCCTCCATAGCAAATTCTAGTCTGTTCAGAAAAGACCTCATGTTCCACCAGATGATGGAATAAAGTTTATCCTAAACATTTTCCACATTTCTATATGGAATTGTTGTGCTGGAACATAAAAGGTTCCGGTCCCACTTTATATAAGGTGGCCTTAACATCTATGTACTTGCATCAAAAAATAAGGACAGTGTACTTATTGGATTCATACCGAGTTGCAAATCACTTTTGCTGCTATTGAGGTGGATACGGGTAAGGTTAGGGAAAGCTTTGGTGGTATATGTAGGTTTAAGGGTAGGGGTAAGGTGTAAGGGAGGGGTCAACAGTGTAATTATAAATGTAATTACAGAAATTAATTACGTGCAGGTGTTTTTAAAATATAAGTACAATGTAAAAACATAAGTGCATTGTATCAAATGATTAATTTAAATGTAAGTACAGAGTAGTTAAGTCCACTTAATATAAAGTGGGACCAAGGTTCCTTTCCAAACTGTTGGAACACATTTAGAAGCACACACTTCTCTAGAAGGTCATTATATGTTTTCGCAAGTGTTTTAACTGGAATAACCAAAGTCATTAATTAGATGCCAGTATCCAGATGCTTTTGGCCACTAGTGTATGCAAAAAATGCACTCACCTAAGAAGTCTTTTCATCTTATTTATTGAAACGCCCTTGCAATAAAAAAAAAAAAAAACATACAATATGCGTTTTTATTTATTTATTTGTTTGTTTTCCTCTGAACTTGGCTCTATTTTCTGCTGTTTTAATAGCTGATGATATCTGTTTGAACGGCGGTGTATCTTTTCTGCTGTAGTGACTAGCATTGTGTAACTAATGCAGTTAGTACTTCAAAGGACTCTATCTGCCATTGTCAGGAAGTGTGGATACAGCTTCCTCTCAGACTCACATACAGGTCCAAATCCCATTTGTTCTGCATGGCAGCTGCATCTCAGCATTTCACACCGCAGGAGAACTAGAAATGTCTATCAGAGATATGACAAACACACACAAACACACGCATATTTATGCATGAACCAAGATGCGCGCACACACAGGAATATCTATTACTGCTTAGGCAGCAGCGCCTCTGATCTCTACTAGTGGCAGCTTTTGAAAAGAAAATTCTAGAATGTCAAGCCACAAAACTTTCTGTTCCTCTGATGTTGTTTTCCCTCCCCTCTTTGTCACCATGTCCTCATTTTAGCGATGTCGTAATCACACGCTCCAGCTTGTTTAAATGAAAGAGCAAAAAGAGCTTTTCTTTGTCACTGGGCTTGTCGTATTCGCATCTATTAGGTTGACGCAGCAGGAGAGGGGAGCGGTAAAGACACAATTAAATCCTGACAACAAATGGGCCGGGCTTCAGCGCAGTGTGAAATATTGAGTGGGTTGGGGAGGGCAGGCGTACGCCACGGTAGCCTTTAATTGAAAAGACAATCGCGGGTGAAAAGGGAGTTTTTAGCTGGAGCTGTGAGCCTGTCACATGATGTAGTCTATGTTGGGTGTTTCTCAAGAGCATAATGTGTGTGTATGGGGCCTTCTGGCCTGTAATATTCGAGCTCACAAGTAGCTTGACCGTCCTCCCAGTATTGGGATGCATAGCTTAGCCCTTGTGAAAAAGACGTACACTATAACATACACTCTGAAAAAAATGCTGGGTTAAAAGCAACCCAAGTCTGGTTGAAAATGGACAAACCCAGCAATTAGGTTGTTTTAACCCATTGGTTGGGTTAAATGTTTGCCCAACCAATGTTTTTTTATTTTTTTGAACTCAACTATTGTTTAAAAAATTACTGTATTTTTTTTCTTAAAATGAACCCAAAGAATGTTGGAAATTAACATTTATTAATAAGTTTAATAAACATTTATTTAATTGCTTACTAATAAATGTTCACCTTTTGATTATTATTGTTGCCTCTAGTAATTGTGTAAAAATGTATTATTGTTCAAATTTATATTAAATATTGTTGCTATTAAGAATGTTTCAGTAGGACTTAAGTACATCTTTATATATAATTTCATAATTACTTAGGTTTAGGGCCCAAGTCTTACTATTAACTAGTTGCTTATTAGCATGCATATTACTAGGATGTTGTCTGTTTATTAGTACTTATAAAGCACATATTATTCTGCATGAAAAACTTAAATTCCTAAACTTAACAACTACCTTACTAATCATTAATAATCTGTAATTAGGAATTATTGAGTAGTTAAAGTTGTAGTTAAAGGTGCCCTAGAACACTTTTTCAAAAGATGTAATATAAGTCTCTGGTGTCTCCAGAATGTGTCTGTGAAGTTTCAGCTCAAAATACCCCATATATATATTTTTTTTTATTCATGTTTTTAACTGCCTATTTTGGGGCATAATTAAATATACGCCGATTCAGAGCACGTCCCCTTTAAATGCTCGCGCTCCCTGCCCCCGAGCTTGCAACTCTATATACATTGCACAAACAAAGTTCACACAGCTAATATAACCCTCAAAATGGATCTTTACAAAGTGTTCGTCATGCAGTATATCCGATTATGTAAGTATGGTATTTATTTGGATGTTTACATTTGATTCTGAATGAGTTTGATAGTGCTCCGTGGCTAAAGCTAACATTACACACTGTTGGAGAGATTTATAAAGAATGAAGTTGTGTTTATGAATTATACAGACTGCAAGTGTTTAATAATGAAAATAATGACATGACTCTGGTCTCCGTGAATACAGTAAGAAACGATGGTAACTTTAACAACATTTAACAGTACATTAGCAACATGCTAACAAAACATTTAGAAAGACGATTTACAAATATCATTGAAAATATATTGATATCATGGATCATGTCAGTTATTATTGCCCCATCTGCCATTTTTCGCTATTGTCCTTGCTTGCTTACCTGCATAAAGTCTGTTGATTCGGCTGTGCTGCTTCAGACGTTAATACTGGCTTGTGTAATGCCTTGAACATGGGTTGGCATATACAAATATTGGGGGCGTACATATTAATGATCCCGACTGTTGCGTCACAGTCTGTGTTATGTTGAGATTCGCCTGTTCTTCAGAGGTCTTTTAAACAAATCAAATTTATATAAAAAGGAGGAAACAACAGTGTTTGAGACTCACTGTATGTCATTTCCAAGTACTGATCTCTTGTTATTCAACTATGCCAAGGTAAATTCAATTTTCAATTCTATGGCACCTTTAATAGTTAGTTAATAGTGAGAATTGGACCCTAAACTAAAGTGTGGCCATAAAAATTAATTACACCATACAGTTAAAATTATAATCAAGTACTTCACATGTGCTTTGGTGTGTTAGTGAACACATCAAAATAAGTGTACTACTTTAAAGCATGACAAAAGATTATTAAAACACAATGGTTTACAATGTACTTTAAAAAATTTAGTTCAAATAAGTTATTTACTTCACTGTAAACACTAAGAAGTTGTCAGAACTCAAAGTTGAATGAGATTTTTTTTTTTTTTTTTTTTTTTTTTTTTTAGTTCAGAAACTTAGAGTGTAAGATTTTATTTTAGAGATGTATTACTCATACATTTTTATTGTTCTTAACATTAAATATTTGAGGACACTAATTCATACATTTAACTTAATTTTTTTTTAGGATATCTCAATGTAAATATTTTGCTAGCTATAACAAGCTAATTCAGAAAATGGCAACATGCTAATTAGCTAACATGTTAACAATAGCATGGTATAACACTTACTGAATGAGTACAGCAACTTAAAACATGTAACTTACCTGCTCTCAAACCAAACAGCATGCACAACTTGTCACCATGATGGTAACTCTCCAAAAACCCACACTAATAGAAACTCTTCTAAATTAGCATAACAAAACATTAATCACTACTAAATCTCCCTTAACCATTAATCTTGCAAAAAAAAAAAAAAAAAAAAAAAAAAAAAAACATTATATAACACTGAATTTTAGCATTTACTCTCCCTTTTAAGTGTCATAGGCAAAGCATGCTGGGAAATTAAAAAAATCCCAGCCCAGTTTCTGTTAAATTTAAATTAGTCTAAATGAAAAGAAATGAGTTCATGCAACTCAAAACAATGAACATATATCAGTTCTGTGAACTCAAGGGAAAAAGAAAGTGCTAAATATTCATAACAGTTAAACTGAACTAATTTGTTTAATTTAAGTTTGTCCTACTCAAACCAATGAAGTATTTTGAGTGTTAGGGTTTACAGTGAACTCTTCCGTAGTGCAAGGGAATTGTTGGAAATATTACTTAAAAAAAAAAAAAAAAAAACAAAACAAAAAAAAACATGCATTTAATACTACACCACAAGGGCGTCTATGACATACTGTTTTCAACGGAAGCCTTATATATTTCAGGACACACTAATTCTAATTTTGTTGACTATTTAGGGTGGATAGTATGTAAATGGCACACAGCCGTGAATCGCAGGCTTCTCTGGAAAACACTTGCCTAGGAGCCCTGAATCCAAACATGAGAAACGCTTTCTACTATCAGTCCATCTTCATCTTCTCCCCCTGTGATTTGAAGAGAGAAAGAGAGAGACAGGAAATGAACAAATGCAGGGCAAAGTGCCCGCTGGCTTGTCTGGCCCTGATGTAGCAGATGTTGAACGCTGCAGCACTGGCACGAGTGTTTGACTGAGCTGGGGGGATTGGCTTTGAGAAGGGGGTTGTTATAGGCTAAATACAGCACGCTCTGTGGGAGCGTTCAACTTTCACCACCACATGCTCTGACAAACACCAAAGGCTTGCTCTCTGCCCGGGACATCACCTGGAAGCTGATATGTATACAAAAACCCTCTCCTTTCCTCCCGTTTACAGCAAGTTTTGGAAATATTGACCCTTGTTGAACCTGTTTAATCTGTCAGAGCTCTACCGGATTGGCTTCAGCACCTCTGTGCCAGCTGAGAGATTTATTAGCTCTGGGCACTTCACCACTACCAAATAAAAACACTTCTAGATTTATGAAAAACAATGTTGTCTTTATATCAAATTCAAGTTTTATTCAGTGACAGGTGCACTACTGAAATAAAATAATACATCTAATGTTGATTAAACTGCTAAAGGGACTGTAGTGGTGAAGAGCTCACTCAAAATGTCTGGTTTTATAGGCATTTTTAACGCATTAGTAAAAAACGTTATGTAAAAAATGGAATTTTATGCCCAAATTTTTCTTGCTGTATTTAAATACTTTGTGTTCCTAAGTTACAGATTAACCATCTCAACTATCATTTATTTATTTTTATATTAGTAATTTATTCTGTATAGCCATCATGACAATATTATTATTATTTTTTTTTTTATCTGAACACTGCAAGGGCAATTAAATATCTCCAATGTCCTTTAACAATATATGTAATATTAATAATCATAATTATTATTATTATTATTATTATCATTATTCATTTAATATTTTTTTTTAAGTTTGTCAAAAGGGGATGACCTTAAAAAGTTACTTTAAGTTACTTTACCTTAAAAGTTGCTTTTATGATAAATTCTCAGAAAAAAAAAAATGCTTTGAACTAATTTTATTTTGTTTTAACAATATTTATATACTTTAATGCAAAAGAAGACAAATATGATTCTGCCATGTGGATGTGGGGTTTTGCTTTTCTCCCACATCAACTTCACTCATTTAAAGAGCCTTGCTCCTTCCATTTGTCCATTTGTTTTTTTGTTATGACTTAAAATAGTATTTTAAGAGGTTTAAGACCACACCGTCCTCTCTCATTTGTCTCTTCCTCCCTCTTTCTCTCTCATCCCCTGTTAAATTAATGGATTGCAGAGAACATTTTCCTAATTTTTTCCTCAAGCTGTAATTTTCTGTACTGCCTTACATTGGCCATATGCTTGATTTTTTCCCCCTCTTTTTTATTGAAGACTTTGACAGCATTCTTTATTATCTTCCTCTCACATAATCAAAAAATCCTGAATGGAGACCTAGCCACGTCCGTGATTAATTAATGTGGGGCTATTAGTTTTCCATCTCGGTAATTACTTGATTGTAAGCTGTTAACAACCGAATGTCCTAATGGCCGAAAGTTTGATTCTAGTAATTATCCTATAGGAGGCATCAGGTGGCGTTTTGATAGCCTCGCAGGCCTGTTATTGACTCTGGCTTCGGTTCTCCTGGCTGTGGTCATACGTCTTGGAACATTTAGCTCGGCACCATAACAACATAAACCATTTAGAGAACAGCTCAGCCACTGACCCCAGACCAGTAACTATTGGATAGGCTTGTTTTTCCTTTGGAACATGGGAGTTTGAAGGAATATTCTTGGTTCAATACAAAAGTTAAAGGGTTAGTTTGCCCAAAAATGAAAATTCTGTCATTAAGTACACACCCTCATGTCGTTCCAAACCCGTAAGACCTTCGTTCATCTTTGGAACACAAATTAAGTTATTTTTGATGAAATCCGAGAGTTGTCTGACTGTCCATAGACAGCAATTCAACCACCACTTTCAAGGTCCAGAAAGGTACTAAGGACATCATTAAAATAGTCCATTTAACTAAAGTGGTTCAACATTCATTTTATGAAGCGACAAGAAGAGTTTTTGTGTGAAAAAATGACTTTATTCAACAATATCTTCTCTTCTGTGTCATTCTCCTACGCTGTTGCTGTTCTGCGCATCCAGATTCTACGTTAGAACGCCAGCTCAGTATTGGCCGATGCTGTTCACGTGAGCAGCACAACGCAGGAGCCGGACAATAATAAGCTTGTTCAAGATGCATTGGCGCTGTGCAGACCTATAAGTATAAGGAGTCGTCTCTCGTGCTTCCAGGGGAACCCATTGACTTTAAACAGACCCCCTAACGTGTGCGCTGGGTTTGGTGGGGGGCAATTGAGAATAAATGAGGGAAAGTCACTTGAGAGGAGGCAATGCCTCTATCACGCTATGATTGGATATGATTGGTTATGATTGGATATGGTAGCACCCGGGGTGGCCAATCAGATGTCAGGAGTGTTCGGTGGCACTCTGCCAGATCCCAAAACAAAAAACAAAAAAAGGATGCACTGATTTGGGTAAAACACATTATTAATTGCATAGTCTAATAAAGGAAAATAAACTAGTCACTACTTGAGGATTTTTTTTTTTTTACCTAATTTCCTGTTATTCTGTCATTCAAGCTTATTGTCGATTTAAAACGCTATCCCGCAAAATCACATCTAATGTCCTGCAACAGCACAATAACCAGGTGGTCACCCTAACCAGCTGGGCTCGATCGGAAGAGAATGGAACTGTTGAACGGTGAGAACGGTTTGGCCCGACGGTGGAAAAGCGGCCGATGTTATATGTGACCCTAAGTGCCTCATTGCAACCCCCTTTTTTTCCCAACAAATAAGAGGTTAAAATAAATTTGTGGTAATTAATATTATATGCCACAAGTGTTTTTGATTGAGCTTAACTCACATTGATCCTGGAATATTCCGTTTAACCTCTTGAACCATTTCCCTTTTTTGAGCAAACCATGAACATGACATATCCCAGTTATTATATAAGCGAGCAAGACAGTCCTGAGGGCTACAAATGTGTCTTCAGATAAAAATACGTGTGCCCTCCTCCGGCCTATCAGTCTCTCTATCTCCCCCACTGCCTTTTCTCTTACCATTACTGCCGTTGTTCAGATGATAAGGTCAACCTTACTGATCCCTCTGTGTCCTGACCATTACTCTTTTCTCTCCGGTTCTCCTACATCTGCCTATCCGTATTCATTTGGCACTCCCAAAAAGGTCATTTTGTGGACAGGGAGCAAATTACTGTGCATACCCTGCGTCTGAGCCCCTAACTACATTTTCCAGGATTTAGTAACGTCTGTGGCAAGCTGTAAAGCTCAATTTGCCTGATGCATGTGCACATCAAGACCCCTCAAAGCCTGAGTTTGGAGGGAGTTGGCCCTCTTTTCAATAAGGAAAAGCAAACGTATGTGGTCCCGGCGTGACGACCCGAGCATGTAATGTTACTACCCCGCTACATTTGTAAAGCGCGTGCCGCTGAAACACACGTGTCTAAATCTGAAATCACACTGCGGTTATGCCGTGCACCCAGATGGGTTTGAAACGTTTAATTAGGGTGGCCTGTGTTGCCATATGCTTGGCTTTTGCCTGTGTAATTTGTATTTGTGCGCACAGGCGGTCATGGAACACATTTTTTTTTTTTTTTTTTCTTCTCTGTGCCTTTAATGGGCATAAAAATATCCCGTCTGATGGATTCAGATTAGTTATTAGATACAGTAGACTTGAGTAGGACTGTAATTTTACTGCGGCCGATATGCAATCCAAGTGACAGTGTCAAATATAGAATTCGCTAAACGTTTGCA
Organism: Culter alburnus; assembly: GCA_028476615.1. Lineage (NCBI taxonomy): Eukaryota > Metazoa > Chordata > Actinopteri > Cypriniformes > Xenocyprididae > Culter > Culter alburnus. The sequence continues at coordinate 160,705 of JAOTNS010001700.1, forward strand.
ACACTTTAGCTCAGTGCAAGGGCCAATGACTTAGACTTCCATTAAAAAGCTTGAAATCTGAGGTGTGTATGTATATATATATATATATATATATATCTATATATATACCGTCAAAAGTTGGAAACATTACTATTTTTCAGTGTCACATGACCCTTCAGAAATCATTGTAATATGCTGATTTATTATCAGTGTTGGAAACAGTTTGCTGCTTAATATTATTTAATACCTGTGATACTTTTTCAGGATTCTTGATGAATAAAAACTTAAAAAATATCAGCATTTTTTAAAATAGAAATCTTTTGTAACAATATACACTACTGTTCAAAAGTTTGGGGTCAGTATTTTTTTTTTTTTTTTTTTCTTTTTTTTAAGAAATTAAATGATAAAATTGATAGTAAATTTATATTGTTAGAAAAGATTACTATTTTGAATAAATGCTGTTTTTTTTAACCTCTTATTCATCAATGAATCCTGAAAAAAGTATCACAGGTTCCAAAAAAATATTAAGCAACACAACTGTTTACAACATTGATAATAACTGAGTATCAAATCGGCATATTAGAATGATTGCTGATGGATCATGTGACACTGAAGACTGGAGTAATGATGCTGAAAATTCAGCTTTGCATCACAGAAATAAATTATATTTTAAAGTGTATTAAAATAGAAAACCATAATTTTAAATTGTAATAATATTTCACAATATTATTTTTTTTTTTTCTGATTTTATTATGAAATAAAAGCAGCCTTAATGAGCATAAGAGAATTTGTTCAAAAACATTAAAAATAGTAATGTTTCCAAACTTTTGACTGGTAGTGTAAGTGTGTGTGTGAATATATAATTACTCTAAAAACGTGTTTTTTTTTTTTTTTTTTTTTTTAAAAGCAACATTTTACGACTCAAACTAAACTCGCCTTGTCAAAACTAGCTATCCTCTCAGCCTGTCGTCACTGTAACAGCATGTTTGGTCTATAGACAGACTCTTTAGTCCACTTACGCATGTATTGTTTGTTATATTTGCGTTCTAGGTCCGGAAGGGTTGGGTTTTAGCATCACTTCCAGAGACGTGCCCATCGGCAGTTCTGCCCCCATATATGTGAAGAATATCCTCCCCCGTGGAGCCGCCATCCAGGATGGGCGTCTGAAAGCTGGAGACCGGCTGCTAGAGGTGAGAAACACTGGAAGCTGTTGAGAGCGACGGGTGAAATCACATGACCCCGACTTCCTCTTCCTTTTCAAAGCTTCCTGAACTTCCTGTAGAGACAATTCAGCATCAAATAGAGCTTTTCTTATAATAAAACAACAACAACAAACTTTTTGTGTTCCCTGTGTCATAAAGCAATATTGACGACTCCTTGTTTTCCGGAGGATTTCCCTCCTTAGTCTATTCTGCTTGGTCTATCGGAGGCGAGATGTCCATTGTTTTCCTCTCTCCCTTGTGAGAAGCACTTTCCTTTTTAGTTTCAGAGAGTAAATAATTTTAATAAAAGAGAATGGACAAAAAGAACTATGGCTGATGGCTGATTTACAATGACAGCCAATCAACAATGGCCATTTCATTTAGAAATGGAACAGGACACCTGCAGGCTCTTATGCCAGATGCTACCGTGGAGCCAGAACGTCATCCATTTGGCTTAACAAACCCTGATTCATCGCTTTAATGGAGTCAAGGCCTTTCATAGTGCTGTCGGTTCACCCGGTGCCTTTATGTTGCCATAGAAATATGAGGACTACTTCCTGTTGTCATGGTCACAGTAATGTGACTGCATTTAATTGAAATGTTTGATCGGATATAATTACACAGAATGCAATTCGTGTTTTATTTGTTGCATTATTAAACACCCTTTCAAATGACTCACACCAGCGTCCATAACATCAAATTCTACAGAAATGGCACTTTTCACAGGGCAAGCTTACATACTTTATTTAATAAATCTGATATTGAGAACATTATGTAGTGTATATATAAAAACAAACAACAAAAAAAAAAACAAAAAAAATGTGTGACTCATGTGAGGACAAAAAAAAAAAAAAAAAAATGTTGTTGAAACCTCCAGGAATTGACCGGCTGGCTTTCTGAAACTGCATCCCAGGCAGGATGCACTGTTCCTGGGCATGACTTTGATAACGGCCTGCTGCCTGGAAGTCTGAAGAGCTGAGCTCCAGGGCCTTAACAGCTGATGTTTAAGCCCACTTAGGCTCACTCCGGTGGGGCAGAGGGTTCAATTTCGACCGCAGTGGATCTCTGGAAGCATGAAACCTCCAGGAATTGATTGGCTGACATTCTTAAACTGCATCCCAGGCATGATGTACTGTTCCTGGACATGACTTTGATAACGACCCGCTGCCTGGAAGTCTGGAGAGCTGAGCTCCAGGGCCTTAAACTGCTGATGTCTAAGCCCACTTAGGCTCACTCTGGTCGGGCAGAGAGTTCAGTTTCGACCAAGATGGATCTGGAAGCATGAAACCTCCAGGAATTGATGAGGTGGCTTTCTGAAACTGCTTCCCAAGCATGATGTACCCTCCTGGGCATGACTAAACCTATATTAAAATTGTTTTTAGTAATTGAAATAAAGCTGAGATAATGCAAAATATAACTATTAATTGAAAAACTAAAGTTTAATTTGAAGTACTAAAGTCACTAAAACTAAGACTGAAATAAAAATAAAATAAAGCTAAATAGAAATTAAAAAAAAAAAAAAACAATAATAAAATGACAGAATCATAAAGTAATTTAAGGAAACTTAAACTGAAAATATAAAAATAAAAGCTAATTCAAAATCTACTATTAAATACTAGGTTTACAAAATGTGTATGTGATGATATTATTGTTAAGACAAATATTTTGTGTGTGTAGGTCAATGGAGTGGATCTGAATGGTAAGACTCAGGAGGAGGTTGTGGCTCTGTTGCGCTCGACTCCCATGGGAGGCACTGTAGGTCTTCTCATCGTCAGACAAGAGGACGCTTTTCTTCCCCGCGAAGTGGTGAGTCACACACTCTTACTCTCACACACACACCTAAATGTGCAACCATCTTAAAATGGCTTAACAATGGCCCCAGTAAAACGGTCTCTCGATATCACACAGAGTTCATATAGCACCATGAAATGGCCTCTTCAACTCCTTCCCTGCCTCGGGCCTATTTAGGTCACATGTGTGCCATAGAGGCAGCTGCCACCCGCCTTAACTTATTTTGAAGTCATTATTATTTCCATAATAGATAATTCAGGAGTGCAAATGAACTCCGGGCTGCCTTGACATTTGTATGCAGAATTTTTTCTTGGTCGACGTTCCATAAAGATGCTTCTTTATTCAGTCAGTGCGGAAGGTTCCCATTGGCTGTCTCAATGACCCGCTGTTTACAGCATCAGTAAAGTTCCTCCTTTGCACTTACAGAGTTCCTATGCAGTATGGTAAAGTATGAGATTTGATTTTAGTACTTTCCAGGTCTGCAAAAGCTTAGGAAATATGTGTGTTTACAGACTATTGCCCCTATTCTGTTTTCTAAAATATAAAATTGAGCATATCTAAAAATAAATGTGTCATACAAATTTGGAGCAGACAGCAAGTGCTGTTTGGGGATTGTTTTACTTGACTGAATGAATTTAAGGTGCATATTTTGTGTTTAACATAAGCGAGTCTCTTCACTAAATGAACAAATGTGCACCTCACTCACTCAAACCAGCAACAGATAAAGCGAGTGTGCAGTCATTTAAATCAGGTACTTTGCTGTTTGGTGTTCGTGCAACATCAAATCACAATTACAGAGGTGGATACGTATATGCAGGTTTTAAAGCGTTTTAGGTTTTTTCTCATCTCATCATCTAAATACACATAATCTGTGACAATGTTATTTTAAAGCATAATATGAGTTTAAAATATTCAAAATGTATGCATTGAGTGAAAGTGTGAAAGTGTATCAAATGTAATTATATATTAACTTGGTCTGGGTTTGGTGTTAATTGATTTGTGTGAGCTACAGTAGCTAGCTATACTATTCAATTATTTGGCAGCGTATTAGCATACATAGTCAACATGTAACATGCGTGTTAACAGTTGGATTTTAAAACCATTCATCAGATGTTAAATATGGTCTGAAATGTGTAGGATTGTGACAGTTTGTATGAATCTTGCACTTAGTAGTGTTGACAGAAGATTTTTTTTTTTTTTTTTTTTTTTTAAACCCAAGTATATAAGCGCTTTTAGCTTGATTTTATAAGTTCATGTTTTCCGAAATGTGTCCAAAGATAGTTTGTAATGTAATAAATTAGTGGTAGTGCAAGATTCAATCTGTTTTGGATTAAACTGAATGTGCTTTTAGTGCCAATCATTGGACATTTCACTTTGATTTTTTGCTTTTGCTTTTCGCTTTTGTTGCGAAATGTCCAAGGAACATCATAAGAACAAATGTTAAAGGATTAGTTCACTTCAGATTTCAAATTTCCTGATACTTGATCTGTATGTCTTTCTTTCTTAAGTCGAAAAGAAATGAAGGTTTTTGAGGAAAACATTGTAGGATTTTTCTTCTTATAGTGGACTTCAACAGTTACCAACGGGTTGAAGGTCCAAATGTCAGTTTCAGTGCAGCTTCAATGGGCTCTACATGATCCCAGATGAGGAATAAGGGTCTTATAGCTAAACGATCGGTCATTTTCTAAAAAAAAAAAAACTGCAATTTGGACAACCTGTTGATAACTGTTGAAGTCCACTATATTGAGAATGGGAGGAGATGAGCTTTGACTTCCTTTCTCTGGCTCAGGCAAGATTTGATTAAAGACACCATCATGAAGACACACTTTCACAAACTCTCCCGCTCCACCTCGTTTCTCATCAGCTCCCCCTTAAAATTCAGAGTTTAAGACATCCGAACGACAGGGGTGGGAAGAGAGAAAGGGAGGGAAGAGATAAACTGTTGGATGCTTCATTACTCTTATTGTCACATTAACATTCAGGAGGCTTTAGCTTTTCAACGCACCCGGTTCGGGCATTAAAGGATCTCAATAATCCATACAAGTATGTTCATAAAAATCAGATTACAAAAGCATCGCTCCACCGCTGACAGTTATTGCAAATAAAGTGGAGAGAGAGAGGACAGCGCAGGGTTATTGATGCTATTTTGCAGATGTGCGTGAGGGAGAGAGAGAGTGTGGTGGTTTAATATGATGAACGGGTAGGTTGTCATGTGAGCCAATCACGGAGCCGGACCATTAACGGATCACCGCGGAAGTTCTAAATCAAAAGACTGAATGACATGCTCTGCCACAGCGACAGGTTACAGTCTAATAAATCAAAACTGCCAAGTTTTTGATATTTAAAGCCACGATACAATTAACCTCAAATTGCCATAATGACAATGTGAGAGAAAGTAAAACAGCAAAGGCCTTTTTTTTCCAAATTGGACATTGTTGGCACAAGCAATGCTAACCGCTAACGTGCTGAGGGATCTTATTTATTTATTTTCATTTATCTGCGTGCATGCGATTAGCCTTCCAGGCGTCTAGGGAAATGCAGACATTTTACAAAAGCGTGCACGTCAAATGCGGGCTGGCAGAGGCAGTGACTTATTGATAGGGGCGTCAGCTTTAACCTTTGCTCACAGCCGAAGTCCGGTCCTGAGGGAACCGCAGAAAAATTAGCTTTGATGCCCCCAGCCGGCCCTCACCCTTTAGAGAAAGAGAGAAATAGAAGCGAGAGAAGGCGGCTGCACCACCGGCGTGTTCGGTGAACTCCAAAGAGGCTGTTGTGCCGGAATCGATGAAGCGCTGTCCTTGTAGTGTTCTGGACTCTGGGTGAGGGGCTGGTGTTAGTTGAGTGCAATTATAGGTCATGTGCCACTCAAAGTGGTGTGTGTCATGGTCAGTGTCAAATACTCATGAGATAACCGATCTTTAAACAACTGAGTTGTGTCTTTGTTTGCTGCTCCTGACAGGTAGATTGAGACTCGCTCACAAATTTGACCCATTCTGGGTCAGTCTTAAGGGCCGTTCACACCAAGAACAATAACTATAAAGATAACTATAATGATACCTACACTGGTGGCCAAAATATGATGCCCGACCTAGGAAAATTGACATCTTCACCCTTTTATTCAAATATTGTTAAAAATGTGTTAAAGATTTTGTAAGCATATTGCACAGTTGCGCTTAGAGACGATTGCTTTCGATTATTATTTCGATTGATTATTTGTGATGATAATGCAATGAAACATGACAAATTTTCCTGTGAGCCTTTTGTTTTTCTATAGCTGTAGTTTGCATTTTTTGTCATAATTTTGTCAGATAAATACCTTAACCAAATTTAGTGTTTTGTTCTTCCCTCATATTTAGTTGTTTTATTATTTATAATCTTCCTAGGGTGCATTTATAATGTTAGTATGCTTTTTACATCAAAAATTGTCAAATTTAGAAATAAAAGACATTTTTCCTACCCTGATTTCAGCCCTCTGGTTTGAACGCTCTGTTTGAAGGGGCGTGTCTGCTGTGAGACTTCAGTGTAAACGCGCCCACTACTGTGATTGGCTAACAGCTTTGCCTATGATGTATTACTCTCACAAAAACTTTTAGCACGTTTTTACTATTACAGCTCTCAAGGTTAACTAATCATGAAAAGTGTTGATTATAGCAATAGACATGTTGTTAAGCACATGAAAGTAGTGATCTCGTCATTCAACTCAATTTCTGCACACGAACGAATGCTTTCATCATAACTAAACGTGATATAACTAAGAGATTTGTTGAATAAAATGTGAGTTTTGGCGTGAATCTAGAACTCAGTCACTGATAAACTCATGCTGTTTGATTGGCAGCTCTAGCGATTGTAAAGGGAACGTTTTTTGATCGCTTTCTATATATCATTTAATCACAGTTTAAATAACAGATTATTTTGTATTTTATTCCTGTATTGCTCTTCTCTCCTCCTCATCTCACTAACACGCCAGTGGGCGGGGCTAACGTTGCAATGATGAAGTAGGCATTGATTTGTTCTGCGGAGGCAGCGTTTCACCTATCTATAGATAGGCACATTCCGGGACGAGTCGTTCGCTGGGCCTGGTGTCAATAAAAGCTTTTAATGGATTGACAAAGAAGGTTTCAATTCTGAATCTTACAGGATATTCTTATAGAACGAAGATCTCTTATATATCAAAGGCTCAAGGAAAAGCTGCTTTCTCAATTCATGACCCTTTTAAAAATCTAAACTATTTTGAAGTCATGTGATTTCAGTAAACGAGGCTTCGTTACATCATAAGTGTTTCGAAATTTCAATGGTTCACCACTGGGGGGCGTGACTTTGGCAGTTTGATACATGCTCCGAACCACTGATTCGAAAACAAAAGATTTGTAAAGCTTCGAAGCTTCATGAAGCAGTGTTTTGAAATCGCTCATCACTAGATATTATTGAGTAAAGTCTTCGGAACACCATGTTACTTCATAACGTTAAGGTTGAACCACTGTAGTCACATGAACTGTTTTAAATATGTCTTTAGTAGCTTTCTGGGCATCTGAAAGTGTTAATGATCTTACTGGCAATGCAGGCCTTACCTTACATCGGCTTTTATCAAAAATATCTTAAATTGTATTCCGAAGATGTACGAAGGTCTTACGGGTGTGGAATCCATTTTTAGGTGAACTAACCCTTTAAGGCCTCTGATGAACCGAAGAATGTACATTGGGGCCTTTAGATTTGCCCACTTAGATGACCTGAAGTGATCTTTTTTTGCACAAGCTTGTGTCATTTGAAATGGGACACACAATGGGTCATGTAATGTACATCACAAACTTTGGGAAATCTACCAACAAGTTGTTCTTTGGACGTAGGCCATTGAAGAAACTTGTAAACAGGGCTTTGTTTTTTGCAGTTCAGTAAGAAACATGCATACACAAACTCCCGGAAATTGTGCGAAGCTAATCAGATTGGATTTCGCAAGAGCTCCATTTTGTGTGCAACAGTCCGTTGGCACTCCAAGTGGAAGCCCTTGCCATCTTAACATTTGCATCAGGTTTGTTTATTTCAGAATTGGTAGAGAGCCTTGAATGTAAAACAATGATTTGTGTTTCAGAAAGGAAAAAAAAAAGAATGTCAGAGGACCGGTGGATAGTCTGTGCGTTTGATGCGGAGGGAGCAAATGGGTGAAGGAATAGGAAAAATGATGAAAGTGGGAGGATCTGGGAGGAGAGGGAGGGAGCGCGACACAGCGGGGGACGGATAGGCCAGAAGATGGAGAGAGATGGAGAGAATGAGAGATGTGATAGGCATCTCAGGGAGCCATCAAAAACTCCACTGTGGAGAAAAGAAGGGGGGGAAGAGAACTGACAACAGCGGCAAGGGAGCAAACGTGTTTTGACAGACACCCTGCACTTGATGAAATCTTACCTTGCCACTTCGGTGAGACACACACTCATGAACACACTCCGAGGCCTGACAAACACCCTGCTGCTGAATTATTCATGTCAGAAAACGCAATTATCCGGCACACTAATGTGGCCAGCGGTGGTGTGAGAGCATTGAAACAACACAACACACACACAAGCAATTCCATTGTGTAAACAAAAAGCCCACCACGTTCTTCTGCCGGTTGTCTGGTCGGCACTGGCCGCAATTTATCCTTCCTTTTGATCTCCCAGTGTGCACTGCTGCGAGCGCTCAGAAGTTATGTGTGTTTGCCACCGCTGCTAAGCCACAGTGATAAGCAGATGTTGTACAGTATATCAGCTATTTCCCCTCCACAAAAGAAATCACTCATTGTGAAGTCTTCAACCATACCAGACAGAAGGAAACAAAGGAACCAAATTAAGAGGAATTACTCAAAAGATTTGGCTGAGGATGAGGCTGTGTTGATTGACATTAGCATATTGAGTCAAGTAACTGGTATCAACAAGGTTTCTTGACTGGGGATGGACACAAGTACAATAGTACTTGGAAGTGGTATAAACTTCAAAACGTTTAATTTTTGGTGGTGTTTTGTGGTCCAATTTGAAATGCAAACCTATGCGGTGTGATTTAATAAACAATGGAAACAATGGAATAAACTTGTATTCAAAAGCAGCTAGACTGTAGGGATGTATCATGGATGATGAATAGGCTAGCAGTCCAAAAAAATAAAGTAGTCATTAATTTTATCCCCTAAAAACTTCCTTGCTTCATTTGGTATACGCGGTGCCATGAACATGCAAATTAGCCCCACCTCCACTCACTCACACCAGCTCAGAGATCCACTCGGTCAACTTTTACTCAAGTTACTGTAGTAAACGCTGCACAATGGTATCGCTCTTTACAATGTCGGATACATAACGGTAATTAATATGATTAGTCTTTTGCTTGAATACGTTATCAAACAGCTAATAATGTGTTGCTAAAGTTACACAAACCATGTTCCAGTTTGCCATCTCGGTCTGCCTTCTAAAAATCAGTATCCTTACAAACGCTTTTGAACATCATAGAACGTCAGAAAGGCATATAGTTCATCATAACATCATAATACAGTATATATAATTCATCCGCTATATTGCTAAATGTACATGATTTTTCATATCAACAGAAAAATATACCGGGATAACCTGGCTTCAATTGAGACTCCCCTGCTTCGCTTAATAGAAATGATATGCTAAAGCCCGCCCGCTCTTTGACGTGATTGGTTACAAGGTATTTTGTAACGTCAGAAACACCAGCAATTTCAAACCGCGTTTTTGATACTGTCTTTGGTTCACTGGACTTTTAAGGAAAAAATATTCAGCAATGGTGTTGACTTTGCACATGGTTTGTCTGAAAGTATATTAAAAGCACCACATAGACATACATTATAAAGAACATTTTTTACCACAGGGGGTCTTTATCTAATTGATTAGTGAGGTGGACTGTTTCTAGGTTTTTCTTAAAAAAAAAAAAAAAACATAAGCTACAACACATTTAAATGGATTTTTTTTGCCTTACATCACAACTCACACTGTTTTTTGAGCATTCCACCACCACCACCATTGTGTCGCATCAATGACAAAATAGTCCAACTTTTTATGTGCCTGGAGACCCCTGTGTTCAGTTTGATTTCCGTTGGCTACTGTTAAGCTGTTTTTGAACACAAGAATGCGCCCCACTAAGAAATACAATCGATTGGCTTTCCTTAAAGGGGCCCTATTTTGCTTTTTTACACATTCATCTTTCTTTAGTGTATAATGTTGCTGTTTGAGCATGAAAAGGGTCTGCAAAAGTCCAAAGCACAAAGTCCCTTATTCTCTATATCAGTTTCTGAACTCCCTGAAACGCCTCCATTGTAGTCTTGCATTTTCTTTCGGGAACAAACACGTCACAATATTCCTCATTTAAATAATTCCCGCCCAAGTCATATGCAAAATAAAGGGGCGGGGCCTGTTGACTGAGTTAGTTAGTAGTGTCAAGAACCCAAGAGGTGACACTTTGATACTTTTTAGGTAACAGCCACTAGAAGGCACTCCAGTAGCATGGTCACCATTATGGGCTGAAAATACTAACTGGACCATAGAATCCTTCACACCCAATTCTTACGCACCCAAAATCGACGAATTTCACTGCCAAATCAGAAGCTCAATAGAACAGTTTTTTTTTTTTTTTTTTTTTTTTATTAGTCACCAGTAAATTGTATGGCTCCTACAGTAAATGTTGTATTGTCTTATATATGTTTTATTTTAACAGTTGTGGAATCCAGCCATTCAACCATCTGAGGTAGCGTACTTAGCTTACTTTGAGTATTTCCATTTTATGCAACTTTACACATTGATTAATAGTAAATGAATAATTTATAAATTTAAGATCATCATGTTTGCAGCGAACAATATATTTTAGACCTAGTGGAATAATAGTATTTAATTTAAATTTAATTTCATATGTTGGTAATAATTCAGTGTTTATAAGCCTTTTAAAGAATTTTAACCCAAACTGACTGGGTTTCTAGAGAGCAAAGGTTTTGTGAAAAAAGTGGAAGACTTAAACACAAGTTTGTAAAATAAACTGTTAAAAGGATCTGATGATCAATAGTGATAGTATTTTATTCTGTGTTGTCATCATTCAGGTTGGATTTCCACTTTAATGTACTTTTTTTTTTTTTTTAAAGGTGCCATCGAACGTTTTTTTTTACAAGATGTAATATAAGTCTAAGGTGTCCCCTGAATGTGTCTGTGAAGTTGCAGCTCAAAATACCCCATAGATTTTTTTTTTTTTTCTATTTTGAGGCATAATTAGAAATGCGCCGATTCATGCTGCGGCCCCTTTAAATCCTCGCGCTCCCCGCCCCCTCCCGAGCTCTCAACTCTATCACTGCATAAACAAAGTTCACACAGCTAATATAACCCTCAAAATGGATCTTTACAAAGTGTTCGTCATGCAGCATGTCTAATCGCGTAAGTGTTTATTTGGATGTTTACATTTGATTCTGAATGAGTTTGATAGTGCTCTGTGGCTAACGGCTAATGCTACACTGTTGGAGAGATTTATAAAGAATGAAGTTGTGTTTATGAATTATACAGACTGCAAGTGTTTAATAATGAAAATAGCGACGGCTCTTGTCTCTGTCAATACAGTAATAAACGATGGTAACTTTAACCACAGTCTGATGATTCAGCTGTGCACAGATCCAGACGTTAATACTTGTCTAATGCCTTGAACATGAGCTGGCATATGCAAATATTGGGGGCGTACATATTAATGATCCCGACTGTTATGTAACAGTCGGTGTTATGTTGAGATTCGCCTGTTCTTCGGAGGTCTTTTAAACAAATGAGATTTATATAAGAAGGAGGAAACAATGGAGTTTAAGACTCACTTTATGTCATTTCCATGTACTGAACTCTTGTTATTCAACTATGCCGAGGTAAATTCAATTTTCAATTCGATGGCACCTTTAACAAAGCAGCTGATAATGCCATAGAAACCAGTGGGCTGCCGCTGCTGGGCGCCGGTGTTGCAATGGAATGTTCTACTGACTTTCACTTCTTGTTAGTGTATATTCTTTGGTAGTGTGTTGAAACTCGTGGTTATGGTAAGGGGTGGGACATTTCCCAAACACACTTGAAGCGCTTGACCAATGACAACACACTGGACCAGCTCACCAATCAGAGCACATTGTGCTTTTTAGAAGGAGGGGCTTCATAGAGACAGGAACTAAACAGAGCGTTACTGACAGACTGAGAAGGGAGGAACTGCAACAATGACATGTGAAAAATAATGTGCTTTTGAACATTCAAGAATGAAAACCTATTCTAGTTTTTGATTGAAAATATATAGTTTTGCACATGCCTACTAGATAGAATGTGGCTAATGGGATTGAATGGAACAGAACACATGGCTCTTTTTTCTTTTCTTTTTTCTTTTTTTTATACACTTGAACCATCCAAAACATACCTATAATCTTGACTGCAGGATGCCTTCAATGAGCCTGTTTCAATTATTTCATGGAACATTTGACAGATCCAAAGGAAAACAGTTTAGTTTTGTGTTGGTTTGCTTGAAAAACTTGATCTCAAAGATTTGTACTCTTGAAACTATTTCATATGCATTATTTTCTGACCCAACTTCCCGGAAAATAACCCCATGAATGACGATGAGCTTTTTGTTTTCATGTTCCTATAATACACCCATCTGTAGTCAATTGCAGCTCTCTCCAAGTTGGAGTTGATGCTCACGACTGTTGCCTTGTTCAATAACCACAACTCGTCAATGCTGTTGGCTGCAGCAATCCAATCCAAAATCTCCCAGAACGGTTCAGATGACAGGGTGTACGGGAACGTTGTTTCAGCTCGGCACAGAATAGTAATTAAACACTACATTAAATTCCTCTTCATGACCAGTTCAGACTTTTCACGGATCCATTAGAGGCTGAATCTGCCAAGCTAAGAGAATCTTAATTGCGCAATTAATTTGAACGCTGATGTCTACTGACAGTTGGATTTATGGCATCTATTGAGGCCAGATCCAGACAAATGTGTGACAGGTTCTATTTTAATACTGCTGATGAGTTGGCTTGATATCCCGCAAGTGACGCCCATTTTGCCAGTCATCTGAAAATCTGCTGTTTTTTCAGAGCTTGTTTCAGATAGATTATTGAAAGTTATTGTTATTGAGTTATTGTTTCTCATTTCCTGTTTGTTCCAATTTCTCTCACTTCACTGAAGAACTTTTCTATTTTTAAATGTGGTTTGGAAAGATCTGTTAAATTGTTAGAAAATGACAACAACAGTGCAACTTTTGTTTTTCTCAAATGGTTGCAATTATTCACAGCAGATAATATCTTCATTTCTCAGAATCACTTTGTACACTTACACACTTGTCTTTTCTAGTGCCAACAGAAAGGTCAGGTCTCGACATTTATTTCCCCATGCAGCCATATTTGTTTTGAATCTGTTCAATGGATGTGGGAAACTTTAGTAACTCACAGGGGGAAGAAATCAAGTCAGCATGTTACCTGAACACTAGAGAGCAGTTGTTAAATTAGAGATTGCTGGATGTTTTGATGGGAATTGTTGAGGGAGCTCTTTTGTAAGCTCTGGGAAGTTGGAAATGTTTGGAAAATGGAATGTTTGTTCCTGCTCAATAAGTGCCTCTGATTGCCCAAAAGCTGCAGCAATCATCCACACGTAGCCTTAAAACACAGACAGCATGAGTGTGTTCACAATGGCCTACTACCTCAAGGAAGTATGCAGTAGAGTTGTCAAAAGTACCGACTTCGGTACCTAGTCGGTACTGAAATTTTAAAAATTGTGATGCTTTGAGCACTGTCGAGCGGATTTGTTAACACCTCTGATTGGCCATTGTGTTGACGCGCCCATCGGATATGTCTGTGATTGGCTTCAATGATCAACGATGTAAAAATTGTGTAAATAGTCATCAGTGAAGCTCTTCACCAAGCGCTTACACAGATACACACAGGAGACCAGTCCGCTGATAGACGCCTGCTTTCAAACGCTCCCGCTTTCAAAACGCTTTCAAACACTTCCATGCGCTTTCAAACGCTGATGTGCGTTGTAGCAAGACTATCTGAGCGTGTCAACACAATGGCCAATCAGAGTGTTTAAGAACCGCGCCCAAGTGTCACATTTTTTTTTAAATTTCAGTACCGATAGGTACTGAAGTCGGTACTTTTGACAACTCTAGTATGTAGTATGCATGTCATGCACATCTTCTGTATGATATATCTAAGGGAAATGCACATTTTGTTTTGTATGTTTTCAGAATCAGCATGTAAGGGTTCGCTCACACAGAACACATTTCTCTGTCTGTCTACGCCATTTTAAAGGGGTCCTTGATTATGATTTCACTTTTTTTTTTCACTTTAGTTAATGTGTAATGTTGCTGTTTGAGCATAAACAACATCTGCAAAGTTATGATGCTCAAATGTTCAATGCAAAGGGAGCTATTTTCTTTACAGAAATCACTTTTTAAGGACATCAACAAACGGCTTGTAGGGACTACAACCAGCTTCTTCCTGGGTTGGTGACATCATAAACCCCAAAATTTACATAAACCCTGCCCCTGGGACATGCAAAAAAGGGGGTGAGGCCATGTTGGGCTGCTTTAGAGAAGAGGAAGAGTTGTTGTAGTAGAGTGTTGTTGCCGTCATTTACGCCGACTGCTTCACAAACGAGGGTCAATTCAATGCTGGATTTGCATGAAAAAATTTGTATGACGGCACATGCTAGTGGATGAGTGAAATCAACTCCAGCAACTACATAAATTTATCCACTAACCATTCAGAAACGTCCAGTTTCATTCTAAAAGTTGTAATTTCTTCCTGAGTCTCTCCATCAGTGTCGACTCCGGTTTGAACAATGTAAGGCTGAACACCGTTACTGTCAATCCTCATTTTGGCTGCGTGAGATTCTCCAGTTTTGTTGTTGTTGAGCAAGTGAAGCGTGAGCTGTTAAAGCTCCACCCTCTTCTGGAAAAGTTAAATGCATGCAAGGAAGACATGACAGTCACAATTCTGTATGCAAATAGGTGTAAGAAGACCAATTGAAATTTAGTGTGCAAATATTATGATGTCATCATTGTCTACATTTTGAATGCTGAATATACTTTGAGATTTTTAGAATCTTAGATTTCTTGTCTAAAATTTACAAAAAAGTTTCTTAAAGTGCACTGAATTGTAATGTATTTATTATAATTTAATATTAGAAATGTATTATTTAAATTTTATTATGGCTGGCCAGTGCAGACCAAATTTAAGTATTATTGAAATAATAAATTTAATTATTTTTATACATAAAATGCTATGTATAAAATGTATGTACTATGTATGTATCTATGTACTTTTCACCACATAAGCAAAAACACCCACTTAGAGTTAGAGGATTTTCATACTATTAAATAAAGTATGTAGTATACAGCAGAGAACAATATGCATTAAGCAGTACAGTAGTGTTTCCTTCCTAATAACGCACAAGTTTTACTAACTTAAATGAAAGATTTTGCAGGATATGTTATATCCACAGTTCTGTCCAGGTTTGTAATAATTGACAGAGCTGTGATTTGGGGTGGATTGTTTCAGAGATGGATGTGTTGATTGCAGACTGGTGTTTTCTGCCCCGATTGCTGATGAGCCACCCCAGATACAGAAATGATGCTCTAATGTGAGTTTTGCCGGCAAAAGGCTCTAAGCTATGTGTGTCCAGATCTGTTGAGTTACCATCCCAATTGACTGTTTCCACAGCAACAACCAGTAGAGGAAGTGAGCTTGGGCAGGAGGGCACCAGGTTGATTAAGATAACTAGCCCCTTTCTTATTTAATGGGTGTGTCTCTGCGGTTTTGTCCCAAATTACAGCCCGTTTGTTTCATCTGTCATAACCCTGACAGCATCCCCCCCCAGTCAGATCCTTAGAGAATTATTAAGACAACGACTAAACTTTCAGTTGAAGTCACAGTCTGACGGCCATGTCTCTTTATCCAGGGCTGCATGTTCTGTCTCTAAAAGTGGCTCTGATATAATTATCTGTCTGTCAAAGTTATGTTATGCCTTTAAGCCTTCATCTTAGTCACAATGAGGTAATTCACCATCTGCTTACAAGGTGTAAAAGCGAGACCTGCGGTCCTGTCGCTATCCTTCCTGGCAGCTGTTAGCCAGAGTGTTTCATCTGAGATGTCGTGACGGCAAAATGGGTTCTGTACCCTGGGAACGGAGCCGCTTCCGAGCCAAGATAGCTATCAGGATCTATTTGTAACTTGGCAGTCTTTCGGGGAGTTTTTTAACAGTGACTGAATTATCATGTTCACTTGGACCTTGGCTCTCTCACACCTGCTAAGAAAAAATTATTACTGTAAGATCACTGACTGTTATTATTCATTGAGAAAAAAGAAAATGAAAAAACTTTTGAAGTCTTTGAAAGTTCTGAACAAGGTCTATATGATATCTGAACTTATTCAGAATGATTTAGGTAATCCGATAACATTTTGGAAGACAGAAGAAAAGTGACACATTATATGTTCACAATTACATATGCAAACCATTTGCTTCTTTAAACTGTTATGTAGACCTGCACAATAATTATATCAGCATGTAACTCTGGGCCTACTCTGCATGTTATTGCAAATTAGAATAATTATTAATTATAATCTGCAAGTGGTGTAGCTCCCATGTTGGGAACTAAAAATATAAGTAACATAACATAAATAATAATTAGAAGAAGTACAAATATATATTAAATATATAATTAAAAGTGCAGTAAGTGATTTCTGAAAAACACTGTTGACATTTAAATTTGACACCCCTCCCTTCGTTGCACCGGCCCCAAAATAACAAACACACTATGCGACACAGGTAACCACTAACGGCCTGCACATTACACTGTGTCCTAGCCAGATGCGATTCAATAACATTCCAGCAACAAGCAATTTGTCTGTCCACACCAGATGCAACGCGACTATGAGACGTGATAAAGTCAATCAAAAATCACAGCCAATCAGAATAGCGCGTGGGTGGGCGCTCTCGGCAAGTTCACGGCACTTACATAATCAAAGAATATTACACCATTTCAACGTTATTAAAATACATACTGAATAACTGAAACAACCTTTGTCTGAATACACTTGTCTGTCCACAATGAGTTCTTGTTTCCTTTTGTTTATTTTGAAGATCTGAGCTGAATTATCCATTGTTGCTTCCAGTACGGCTATAAAACACACACAAAATGATATTCAAACTCACATTAGACACTTTTAACATGAAATAAATCATATAAAGTACAGTACTGATATTATCATTATCATAATAAAAAATAAAAAAAAAAAGGTAAAAATAAAATTAAAGTTCTGCATGGAGCTACATGGCTACACTCTAACAACAAAAATAACGCAACAGGGTTTGCATCTTTTTTTTTTTTTTTTTTTTTTGAATTATGACAACCTTGAATTAATTATGTTCAACCAACAAGCTACATTGAGTTAGATTAACTTAATAATTTGTAGCATAAACACAATTTTTTTTGTTGATTACTCAAAAAATTAAGTCGCTCCAACTACCAGAGTTGTAGTTGTAGTTGCCCTGGAACCAATTAATTTAATCTATTTTAGTTCAAATCAACATCATAGCACATGCTAACATAACTTATTTAACATGCATATTTGATGAACAAGTAAGATATTACTTGTCACTGGCATTACTCAGAGTCAATGTAGTGTTTACTAGTGTTTGCTGTAGTCAAGTCCACCTTTGTCGAGTCCAAGTCCAGGACTAGTCGAGACCGAGTCAAGACTAAGTCCAAAGAAGTTTGAGTCCAATTCAAGACCGAGTCCAAATGAAACAGTCACAGAGACAGGAAAAAAAAAAAAAAAAATCTTCTTCATTTTGCATTATTATTTGTAATGATCAAAAAGCATGTGGAGAGTAGCAACACTGTAAGATAAAATTTGTCCATCTTATTTACTTCAGGTATATCAATTTCACTAAAGTCACATAAAGCTGAAGTGCAACTTCACATTTTCAGTCTTTTTTTTTATTATAGTGTAACAATCACATTTTGGGCTACCAATGAAAAATGTAAAACAATAACAAGCAACACAGGTGTCACACACACACAAAAAAAAGACATGTTCCCATTATTGAACGTATTACTTATCCTAAAGATTCCATAGCAGGCCTACAAAGCAACTAAAATAATAAACCAGTGGGGTTTTTGCAATGATGATGACTTGAGATAAATAAACTAATATGTGTGCATGTTAGCTACCTGGTTGTTTTTAAATTCTCTACATCTGTGGTTCCCAAACATTTTACAGTCGCATACCCCGAGGCATTTAATTCTTCTGCATACCCCCCCCCCCCCCCTCTTCCACTTAGACTGCTGCAGTCACACCTTTTCCAAACAACAGCACAAATAAAATGCAATACAGCAGAGAGCTATGAAACTAAGATTTCGGGTTAAGTAGGTTTTTATTCAGAAATACAACAGAAATTAATCAAATGTAAAATAACACATCCAGTGTTATTTTGATGTCCAGTGCTGACATTATTGCCTGTGCCACTGGCAGCAAAATGGTTCGGCTCAGAATTGGAAAGAAGTGAGACTGACCTGCTGGACTCGGTTGAGACCAACTAGAACTTTTGGCGAGACCAATGACCAAGTCTGAGTGCAAATACCAACAAGTCCAAGACAAGTCCGAGAGAACAGAAAAACGTCTCGAGTCCGAGTCCAATAGAACTACAAATCCACTGCCTAATTTCTGAATTCTAATTTGCCCTATTTTTTTTTTTTTTAAAGCCAATTAAAGCAGAAATTTGAGTTTAAATTACAAACAATATTAAGTTGATGTAATGATCAACATGATTATGTCAACAGAACTCTACAAAATATGTTTGCAACTTAAAAGGTTTAATTAAAACAATAAAATAATTTATTTACGTTGTGGTAACAGATCCTTTAAGTTACGTTTTAGAGTGTATAATAAATTCAAGCATGTTTCAAAGTCTAAAACTACAATCAGAATTCAAAGCTGATTCGTATGTCTTGAAGACATCCGCGTAAATGCTGTTTTTGACACAGCAGGTCAGAAAACCTCCAAAGCGGCAAATCTGATATCCATTAACCGCTCATCCCAATCTCTTCTTCACCGAGAGCCCTTTTTTTTTTTTTTTTTTTTTTAGGATAGTCAAGCTTTGAGAACCACTCTCTCTTTTTAAGCACTACGCCTGGCATCCCTACTGTGAAAATTACCTCACCCGTCTCCATTAGCCAGACTGGCACGCTTAAGTTCAATTGCTTGTTCGAACCCCTTCTACTCCCCTGAAATCATTCCCTTGTTTTTTTCCCCTTTCTCTCTCTTTTCCCCACTGTTTGCCGTACCCTTCACAAGCGTTTTTGTGGGCTGCATTTAAAATGTGCCAGTTTGCGCGGCTGCACCATGGTGCAAATTGGGAAGCCAAGCACTCCCATAATTAAACCTAATATTGCAAAGTGCATTGGAAGACAATAGCATTCTGCTAGCATTTTTGTTTCACAAAACAGTTTTGAGCTGCCACCTGTTTTTGTTTAGCGCTTTTTTTTTTTCTCTCAGCTGTGACAGCAATTAGCCTAGCTGCTCATATGGAGCGGGCGCTGTTATACCGCTGTACAGACCTGATAAACAAGCTAGTTTAGAGCAGTTTTGGGACATGCAGAGCTTGCTGAGAACATGTGGTGTAGTCAAGCACAGTTAGGTCTCACCTACAATGTTGTCCTTGTAGCTGAAAAGTGTTTATATGTACAACAAAATGCTGGTAATGATCAAAAATAGGCACATAACGTCTGCTGTAGGTGTATTGTCAGCTTAAGTATAATCAAAGTGGTGTTATATTTTTCAGTTTCTTCATTTGACCTTGTATTGGGAATTAGGTTCCTTGTGAAAATATGTGTAGATGAGGTGTTTGACTTCACTTCTCCGGGTATTCGTGTCACCTTCACTTTAGGTGCTGGTGGTTCTTTCGCTCCTGGCTTCCTCTCTAAGCTTTGAATGTCTCATCTAATCTCTTTCTCTCTCTCTTTCCTCGGGTCTTCAGGTCTAATTGTACCTGAAAGTCTTGAATGTGCATTAGTCGGAGGTGTTTAATATGCAGTCTTTATCAGAAGGTGGTGGGCCAAAGAAACAGTGGTGAGGAATTTCATGTTACTATACTTATCATGCACAGGCCTTCTTTGCAATTACATACTTGACTGATTTCTTTTAGCCTCTTAAATTCATTTCCAATGACCTTTATTTCGTTGCCCCGTTTGGGCGAGAAAGTTTAAGCCTTGCTAATTGTTTCAAACCTTCGCAGCAGTTTGAAGCCAGAGAGCAAAATTTATATTCTCATTTCTTTCTTTTCATTTTTTTTTTATTCATTCCTTCCTTTCCTCCATTATTTTGTTCATTCTTTTAGTTTCTTTGTTCTTTTTTTTTAATATATGAAATGGGAGGAAAAATTACTTTTGAATGCTTTTGTGTTCTCTCGCAAATTTTTTGCATTTCCCTGAGAAATGTTGCTTTCCTTCTGAGAAAACGCAAAAGCATTGACATATATTTTGTTTTTGCTTTTGTTACTTTGTTTTTTTGTTTGTTTGTTTGTTTGTTTTGGTTGTCCTTTCGTTTGTTTTTCACTCAATTGTTTGTTCGTTCTTTTTGTTAATTGTTTACTTTGAATGTGTTTGGTCTTTTGTTTTTGGTTTGTATGTTTGGTTGTTCAATAATCTATTCATTATTGTGTTAGTTGTTTTGAAAGTGTTTATTTCTTTTTTTTTTTTCTTTCATTAGATCTTATGTTTGTTCATTTGTCACTTTCATTTTTTCATTCATAATTTTATTTTTTTGTTGTTTGTTAAATAGTTTTTTTGTTTGGATGTCCTCATTTTTTGTTTTGTTTTTCTGTCTTCGTTTAATTGTTTGTTCATTCTTTTTGTTGTTTACTTTGTGTTTGGTCTTTTGTTTTTGGCTTGGTTTTTTTTTTTGGTTTTTGTTTGTTTGTTTGTTCATTCAATAATCTATTCTTTCTTCTGTTAGTTGTTTTAAAAGTGTTTATTTCTTGTTTATTTTCTTTCATTAGATCTTATGTTTGTTCATTTGTCGCTTTCATTCGTTTATTCATATTTTTTTGTTTGTTAAATAGTTTTTTGTTTTGTTTTTTTTGTTTGGTCGTCCTCTCATTTGATTTTGTTTTTCTGTCTTCATGTTTGTTCGTTCTTTTTGTTAGTTGTTCATTTTGTGTTTGGTCTTTTGTTTTTGGTTTATTTGTTCAATAATCTGTTCTTTCTTCTGTTAGTTGTTTTGAAAGTGTTTATTTCTTGTTTTTGTATTAGATATTAGGTTTGTTCATTTGTCACTTTCATTCATTTTTTCATATTTTTTGTTTGTTTGTTCATTTATTTTTTTTGTCATCCTCGCGTTTGTTTTTTTCTGTCTTCACTCAATTTTTTGTTCATTCTTTTTGTAAGTTTTTTACTTTTAATGTGTTTAGACTTTTGTTTTTGGTTTGTATGTTTGTTTGTTCATTTATTCAGAAATCTGTTCTTCTGTTAGTTGTTTTGAAAGTGTTTATTTCTTGTTTATTACTTTATTAGACCTTATTTTTGTTCATTTATTGCTTCCATGTGTTTATTCATTTTTTTTTTTTTTTTATTTGTTACATAGTTTTTGTTGTTGTTTTCTTTTGTTACTTTGGTTTTTTGTTTGGTCTTCCTCATTTGTTTCTAGTTTTTTGTATTCACTTCAAGTTTTTTTTTTTTTTCTTTCATTAGATCTTTTGTTTGTTCTTTGTTTCTTGTGTAGTGATTTTTACTTTCATCCATCAAAGGACGCAAAGTAAAATAGGGATTGGTACTCACGTCACCACTGACGTTTTGATTTTTGGTTCAAACGTCTCTTAAGGTGTGGTTGAGTACATCAGATGACCACATCCCCCTTTTTCCTAGTTCAGGGCACCAGTAAAGGTCTTTTACCTTGGCAGTATGAGAACCCTCTTAACAGGGGCTTTCATTAATTTAGAATTAATGTAAAGTGGTCAGCTAAAGTATTTGAAAGATTGGTGAGATTGCCAACCTGTACAGCCTCTTCTGTATTATCAGCGCAAGGAAGACACAAGTGTAATAAAAATAAATTTTATTAACAAAAAGATAAACAAGAATAACTAACACGACTACTAAATGAATACCATGAATGATAAAGGAATAAAGTGCATAAGATACATAGAATACAAGTGATTAAGTTGGGTGTGGCTATGGAAGAGTTACATTATCTTATGGAAAGATAAACTGTTTCTCTGAAAATAATAAGGTGGAAAACCTTATTATGCAACAAACAAATAAAAGAGAGATTATTTGTTATTAACTAACATCAGCTAAATTACATCTAATGGGAATTAGGAAATTATATACTGATAATATACAACAATGCCAAGGTCTCTGGAAAGAGGTTTGGTTAAGTGATATTTACGTTCCACGTGGTTGAATCCGATGACGGTGACGTCTTCCACTGGTTGTGCTGGGTGACGATGCAGTGGGGAGAGGAGCCAGAATCTGTTTCAACAGTCTTGAACGTGAAGCTCTGTGGGATGCTGATCTCCTGGAGCACCAAAGGGTCCTAAAATCTGGAACAGGCAGATGAGGCCCTGGTGTAGGTGCAGAAGGTCCTTAACAATCTGGAACACGCAGATGAAGGTACCTTGAAGTGAAGGTTTGCTCTCCTGAGCTTAACCTTGTTGCAGATCTCGATACTGTCTCGCTGGACGGAAACTCTGAACGTAGTGTTTGCTAATGTCTCTCTCACAGGCTGGAGGCTTAGAACGTGGTCGTCTCTGTTGCTGCCTCACAAGCTGTAGACTCAGATCATGGGATCTGTTGTTGTCTCTCTGGATGGACCAGAGGCTCAGAATGGTATATCTGCTAATGTCTCACTCCTTACAGAGTTAAGACCCAGAACGGTGTATCTGTTGTGTCTCAGCTTCGCAAGCCGGGACTCAGAACAAGGAGTGTCTGTTGTACCTTTATCCCTTTCCGATGAGGAGGAGATTGCATTTTGGCGCTTGTCCTTTCGAGTGCTGTGATTGGCTGCTGGCATCAGACGGGGACACACACAGTTGTGGCCCACTCTTCTCTCCCCTGTGGAACTCATTTGCATAAAGCACAAAGTTGGAAGTCTTTACAGTGTCTTTAAAGTTTACCAATGCATTTCTCACTTTCCAAACCACCACCAGAATACCTTTGGCAATATTCTAAACAAATAGAGACTAAACATGATGGAAAAAGATTGAACTGTCATTCAATTGTGCATTAACAGCTGAATTTGTATCAGATGTTGCACTACAAATGGCTGTCACTGAGAATACTTATTTCTGTGAATAAGTATGAAATGGATGTGTAGTTTGCATTAGTTCTAAGGTTTCCAAACATAGTTTTGAATGGATTTGGATGGATCTTTGTGATCTCTCTTAGTTTCACCCATTGCTGCTAAGGTCCTGAGAAATTTTTATGGTTGTCTGTGGCCAACCTTAGGAAGTAGTGTCTAGATGGGTGAAGGGCAGAAACTGCCTGTGGACCAATGAGAAGTCCCGTCCTTCCCAGGCTTAGTACAAGAGGTCTTCTTCTTGCCCTCTAAGAGAGGTCTGGATGTTGTCCTTACATCTTTATCTGATGGCGTTGGACAGTTTGTTTGTGTTAGTCCACCAATCAAAATGTAGCAAACCTTTGTCCGCTGTTACGGACAGAGAGGGGCCCGGCCATAAACTGGCCCTGGAATGTGCTGTTCACTACACTTGCTTTCTTTCATTTGTTCATAATTTTTAGTTTTTAGTTTGTTTTTCCTTTGTTTCTCTCCTTTGTCTCTGCTTGTCCATTTTCTTTCTTTCTTTCTTTCTTTCTTTCTTTCTTTCTTTCTTTCTTTCTTTCTTTCTTCTTTTTTTTCGTTCTCTCTCTCTCACTGCAGTCTGTCTCTCATCAGTCCCAAAGGAGTGAGAGTGAATGGTAGACGTCTGCTCTTCTCTCTCTCTCTCTGTTTGTACTGTGTTCAGACGCTGTGTTATCTCTCATGGGCTCTTCTCTTCATTGTCTGTGCACTGACAGTATAATTCAAGCTCACTCTGGAAACAAAAGCATGTAATGAATGCACACCATCCAGTCTGCTTATGAATGAATTAATTACTCCCGAACACAATAGGACAGGTCGAGCTGGATGCGCCTCTTATAATGTGAGGCATTTCCCTCTGTCAGTGTGTGAAAGAAATGTTCAGTGTTGTGAAGGCTTGTGAAAATGAACCAGCTGTTTGTAACACAATTTCAGACCTTAAAGCAAACTGTTGCATGTTTTAAATCTTTATAGTGACTTTGAGGCCAGACATGTAGCACTGCCTTACAGGTACTTCTTTCAAAATTATTTCAAAGGCTGTTTAAAGCACTGTATTGCTGGTTTAGCCTTTGCTCAAGACCTCAAGTCACTCCAGCAGGATTATAACTGTTATAATCAGTACTGCTCACTGTAATGCACACAGTACTATAACTTCTGCACAAACAAACCTCTAAAGGTGCGGCCATTTTTAATGTTGTTCATCAAATGTTAACGGTCATAATTGAGTCATTTGAATTAGGGCTGCACGATTAATCGCATGCTATTCTCACGCGCATTTCGTCAGTAAAGCCGGTTCCCTGATTACCGCTAAATCGCCATCACCTGCTTTCAAATGAAGCGGCATTTAATAGACAGAGCCGTAGATCACTGAAAAGCCACGCAATATCGCGTTCATATCGCAGATGAATCGCCTGCGATAATGAACGCGATATTGCGTGGCTTGTCCGTGAACTACGGCTCCGTCTATTAAAAGGCGCTCCGTTTAAAAACAGGTGATGGCGATTTAGCGGTAATCAGGGAACCGGCTTTACTGACGAAATGCGCGTGAGAATAGCATGCGATTAATCGTGCAGCCCTAATTTGAATAAGAATCTGCATGATTTGGGAGTTGAGCGCACGCATATTTCACAACTGGCTCAAGTTGGTCATGCGGACTCGCCGTGTTGAGCAACAGAAAGCGGCTTGGTTTGACAAAGATTTGGAATTTGAAAATTCACCAAAATATCCCTAATTTGACTGCACCTTAAGTATCAAGGTAATTATAATTGTTATGTTTGGCCCACACATTTATGCTATGCTTTTATGATCTCCAGTCATGCAAACTGTTGAGGAAAGGTTTTATTACTTTTCACGAACAGGTTA
Organism: Culter alburnus; assembly: GCA_028476615.1. Classification (NCBI taxonomy): domain Eukaryota; kingdom Metazoa; phylum Chordata; class Actinopteri; order Cypriniformes; family Xenocyprididae; genus Culter; species Culter alburnus. Next base: position 185,869 of record JAOTNS010001700.1, read on the forward strand.
ATTTTTTTCATTCATTCATTCATTCATTTAGACATTTGTTCTTTCACTGAGGATTTTTTTCACTTCACTTATTTCTTTTGTTTGTTCTTTATTACTTTATTAGTTTGATAGATATTTAATTGCTAAGTGTTTTGTTCATTCTTTCTCACAGTCATTTGTTTATTTGTTCACTTGTTTTGTTTTGTTTTGCTTTGTTTTGTTTTATTATCCATTCCAAATTGTATTACACTCCTGCTTTGCGATAGCAAGTTTTGGACAGACAAGCAGCTCTCACATTTCTAGGAAAATGGTTAAAATGTGTTTTAAAATTGTCTGAATTTACTAAATAATTAGTTTAGTTGCATTTGGTATTTAGTTTATGACAAGGCTCATATATAACATAATTAGTCACATTCCCTCTCAGTTTGACTCCGATTGATCGATTGACTGATTGATATAATCTTGGAACTTTCTCTCTTCCTTTTGATTTATCACCACAAATACTTACATTAGAGTACACTGTAAAACCCGAATAAGGTGGCAAAACTCCAAAAAAAAAAAAAAAAAAAAAAAAAAAAAGAGGCAATCAGTTGCCTCAAATTTTTTAAGTTAAGAAATTCAATGTTTAAGTAAGCAGAATTGGCAGATTTTTATTTTGCACTCATACATTTTAATTGTTCTTAACTAGAAATGTTTGAGTACACTAATTCATTCATTTAACTTAAAATTTTCATGTAACCTCAATTTAAACATTTTTATTAGTGTGAACTTAGCTAGCAATAACAAGCTAATTCAGAAAATGCTAACTTGCCGATTTGCTAACATGTTAACATGTTCACCTCTCAAACCAAGCCGCATACACCACTTGTCACCATGATGGTAACTCTCCAAAAACCCACATCAACAGAAACTCTTCTAAATTAGCGTAACAAAACATTAATAACTTCTAAATCTCACACTTAACATTAATCGTGCACAAAAAAAACTTTATATAACACTTAATTTTTGCATTTACTCTCCCTTTTGTGTGCCATGGGCAAATCATGCTGGGAAATAGAAATCACAGCCCAGTTTCAGTTAAACTTAAGTTACTCTAAATTAAAATAAATGAGTTCACACAACTCAAAATGATGAAACAGTTCCATTTACTTGAAATATGTCAGTTCTGTGAACTCAATAGAAAAAAGAAAGTTCTAAATACTCATAACACTTAATTTAACTGAACTTGTTTTAGTTTAATTTGTTTAATTTAAGTTTGTCCTACTCAAACCAAGTATTTTGAGCGTTAGGGTTTACAGTGATTACAGAGAGAATGGCACCAAAATCTCTATAAATATAAGCTCATCTAAACAACTTGCTCAAAAAATTAAGGCAGTAATTGATGAGGCTCTGTGTCTTTACTGACAACTCTGGAAACTCCTTCAAGTGCTTGAAATGTTTCTCGGTTGCCATGGAGCAGCTGACAAAAACGGTGTTATCTGTCAAAGGCGAGAAGTGGCCTAAAACTCACAAAGATGCTTCTCCATTCAAAAACAGGCATGTTTCTATCCATAATGCATATCGGCGCTAGAGTGAGCCGGTGAGAGGCACTTCATTGTGTCAGTCTGAAAGACTGATGTCCTTTTTGAGTACTTGTTGACGGCGTGATAGGAAATAAATGAGTGGATGAAAATCACACGCGTGAAATCCGTGTTAGCGACCGCATATGACGGCACTGCATGTGTTCTTCCTGCAGCCTTCACCTGGTTGTTGGTTCTTAACCTGAGAGCTGCTATTGTCTGCTGAGAGCCACCTGGGTTGCCATGACAACTGCTTGTGCACGGGATGATGGGGTGTGTGTGTGAGGTGTATTATGAAAGGAAGGAGAGATAGGGGCCTCACCTGAATGCTTGGCTGAATCTCTATAACTCGTCTCCAGCCTCTTTGCTCCCGGCAGCTGGACTAAAGCCAAGCACCTGGCATTCTTCAACTGTGTGTGTGTGTGTGTCTGCTGAATCTTTCTTAAAACACATTACTTTTGCTTTTAATGTATAAAAGTGCTACTGAGAGTGCATATTTCCCCAATGAATCACTCTTTTAAAGACTTCCCTGATGGAAAATGCTGGTTTTGGACTATGGTAGCTGGACTGCTGGTCCAAAGCGGTGTATAAGCTGTGACCAAGATGAGCTAGGTTGAGACTAGGTCCACTTGATCATAGACAAGTCAGAAGCGATTGCAGTGTCCAAATTCTGCACATTATACGCACGCTATTTGCTTCATAAAGCTGGTTTTAATTGGATTTTCCAACAATGTAAATATGAAATATTTTGTTCACTGATATGGAAGTGTATTTACCCCAAGGTGCTTTATATCATGGGTTTGATTCAACACTGTGGTTTGATTTTCCCTGTGAACAAAAGGAGATCGCCCACTCAATGGGTGCCAAGGCAATTCTCCATAGAAACCACTGTAAACATCCTGTTTAATGAGTCATGTGATCCTGCTGTGTTAATCTCTCTCAAAGCACTCTATAATTAATCTGGAAGGCTATATTGTGTTTGCTTATTGTATTATATTTATTGTGTTAATCTTTAGTGGAATTTTATTAATGTATCAGCTTTGATTTTGTAGTGTAAAAAGTGTGTAATTTCTACACCACTTACGTTGCCAAATGGAACTGCAAAAATAATCATTGTTTTTAAACAGTTATCCTTTAATCGTGAACACTTTTCCCAACTATCATTGGTCGAACAGACCGATAGCTCCGCCCCAAACTCATACTGTTGAGCAATGTGGGGCTGATCGGGATGCTCAAAGAACCAGCAATATTTTGAAAACACCACAGAGACAGATGCTTCATCTGACTATACTATATACATACTATATAATATGCAAAAAAAAAAGTATTATGTGAGCCGAGCATTAATTCATAATATTCATAGTATTCATAAAACACAGATGACCTACTACTTCCTATGATGGACACGTTACTATCCCATGTGGCCACAGGAGAGGATTTGTGAATGACAGTGAAGCGACATAGCTGACGCATAAGTCACATGACAAGTGACAACATGGTGGATTGTAGTACATTATTCATACTACACACATTCATACTGTACAGAATATACTTTTTTTTAACAGTCGCAAAGCTTCAAACCCAATGTAGTACCTACTATTCAGTATGCGATTTTGGATGCAGCGACAGTGTTCAAATATGTTGGTGGAATTAACCTATGAGTTGCATACTTATAGTTGCACATTAAACTGGGAAAAGGTATTTTAATACTGAAAAATATATATACACTCTGCATTTTTACCTCATCAATATCTTTTTGTCTTTCCTTTATCTCTTTAGAAAGAAGAACAAGATGATTTAATACTGACACCGGATGGAACAAGAGAGTTTTTGACCTTTGAAATTCCTCTCAATGACTCGGGCTCAGCAGGGTTAGGGGTCAGCGTCAAGGGCAACAGATCTAAAGAGAGCCACGCTGACCTGGGAATATTCGTCAAGTCTATAATCACTGGAGGAGCCGCCTGCAAGGTGAGCAATGGCTGTGTGGCATGTCCTGATTTTGCTGAGTTATTTTAATGATCCTGGAACAACATTACTAATTTAATAATAAACACAACCATATCCCTACCCCTACCCATATCTTCTCCCTAAAATCAGAGGGAAATGATAGGTGAATAACACTGATGTAGAAGCACCTAACCCTGGTTGTAAGCCTAAACTTGACATAAACTGTAATCTTGTCCCTCAAATCTGATTGGTTTGATTGAAATGTTGTTGATCCAGGAACATGTTGCACTTGGTGAAATCAGGTTCTGCTGGCTGATTGGCTACAGAAAGTACCACTCATACGTTTTTGTTGTTGTTGTTGTTGTTGTTGTTGTTGTTTTTTCATATTCAATCTTTACTCAAAGAAATATGTTCTTGTGTGTGCAATCACAGGATGGGCGGCTGAGGGTAAATGACCAGCTGATAGCAGTTAATGGAGAGTCTCTACTGGAAAAAACGAATCAGGAAGCGATGGAGACCCTTCGCAAGTCCATGTCCATCGAGGGAAACAAGAGAGGCATGATTCAGCTGATAGTAGCCCGACGGATCGCAGGGAGAGGAGAGGTCAGTTTTCCACTGTCTTGTGATGTTTAGCTTTAAACTGTGGTACATTTGCATTGTCAATATGCCCTTGTGAAACAGAAGTGTGCTTAATTTTATTGGATGTGCAATTTTAGAGTACTTCAGACTGTAAAAGAGTTTTACTTTAAAGTACACTTTAAATAGTTGTGTTTTAATAATCTTTTGTCATGCTCAAAAAAGTACACTTATTTTGATGACTGCATGCATTTAATATAAACGTAAACTCTAATACTACAATTAAAATGCAAGTGCTTGAAAACATTTTTTTTTACATTTATTTTCTGTAGTACTCTTTTTAAAAGTATGCTAAAGTTGCCTTCCTGTTAGTATGCTTTTTTTTTTTTTTTGTCCCTTTTGTTTTACTAGAAAAACTAAACCCAAACAGAGCAACATTTGTGTTTGTCTGCTGAAGGACATTTCTGCAAACATGACACAAGAGAAATGCATAGAAGCCACATATAATTAGGCCCAAATAATCCCAAGTTTTGTCCACTTTTGCCAATTGGTGGCGCTGTCACAAATCTACTTGTATGCGCTCAGTTTCATTTTCATACCTCAAAGAGTTCCAAAGATTCAAGCTTTGCATCCTCTCAAACAAATGTATTTGTTTTGATGCATTGCATGTGATTGGTGTTGTGTGTGTATATCTATAAAAAATAACTTTTAATAATATCTAACTAACATGGTCTGAATATTATCTGACCCAAATTTGGGGATGAAAGCTGAAGGATAAATTTAAAAAGTATGGTGGATAATCTAGTGTAGCATAAATTGAAACATTGAACTCTGTGTGACCCAATGAACCAGAATGGAGTTTCAATGGTGCAAGAGGGTTTGAGAGACTTTCACCAAAATTGCCATCAGGTGCTATTTACTGCAGGTTCTAAGGGCTAGACTTTAATGCAGCATAATTATAATAAATGAACAAGCAATATTTCAGTGGCTAGTCCTTAAAGGGGACCTATAATGCCCCTTTGATAAGATGTAATATAAATCTCTGGTGTCTCTCAGAATGTGTCTGTGAAGTTTCAGCTTAAAATACCCCACAGATAATTTATTATAGCTTGTCAAAATTTGCGCCTATTTGGGTGTGAGCAAAAACACACCATTTTTGTGTGTTCCTTTAAATGCAAATGAGTTGCTGCTCCCGGCCCGCTTTCCAGAAGAGGGCGAAGCTTTAACAGCTTGAGCTTCAGTTGCTCAACAACAACAAAGCTGGACAGTCTCACGCAGACAAAATGAGGATTGTCAGTAACGGTGTTCAGCCTTACATTGTTCAAACCGGAGTCGACACTGATGGAGAGACTCAGACAGAAGTTACAACTTTTAGAATGCAACTGGACGTTTCTGAATGGTTAGTAGATAAATTTATGTAGTTGCTGTGGAGTTGATTCAACTCATCAACTAGCATGTGCTGTCATGTTAATCTTTTGTGCAAATCCAGTGTTGAATTGACCCTCGTTTGTGAATGACAGCATGGCAACAACACTCTACTACGACAACTCTTCCTCTTCTCTAAAGCAGCCCAGCATGGCCACACCCCCTTTGTTGTGTGTTCCCGGGGGTGGTGTTTATGTAAATTTTGGGATTTGTGATGTCACCAACCCAGGAAGAGAAGCTTTTTGTAGTCCCTACCAGCCATTTGTAGTCCTTAAAAAGCGATTTCTGTAAAAGAAAATATCTCCCTTTGCATTGAACTTTTAGGATCTTAACTTTGCAGATGTTGTTTATCCTCAAACAGCAACATTACACACTAACAACAGTTAAAAAAGTGAAATCATAATCAACAACCGCTTTAAATGCTGATTATCAAAATGACTTTCTGCTGTTCTTCCTTCCCGCATTAAGATGAACGGTCAGAGTGACTGACAGAGTTGAGTAGTGTGTGAAGACAGAGAAGTTTGACTGCAGAAAAAGTGAATTAAAGTGAGCAGTTCTTATCAGACAGACACAGGAGACGGAGAGAGAGAGAGACAGTGACACTGGGGGTGTGAGCGGCGGATTGCGATCGAAAGCAATTTGACCGCTGAAATGCTCATGCTGATTTGTACTGATAACAGATGGCAGTATGAAATATCAAATATCAACTTCAAATGCCATCTTTTCCATCCCCCTTCTTTCTCGAATGCAATCCTTTGGATGTGTGTTTGTGTTTCTTTTCTCTCTCTATTTTTTTTTTTTTTTAATGCCCGTACAGAGTCATAACATCTGAAAGCATAATCTAACACTTATCTTTCTAAAGAATATACGACAGGCGCTTTGAAGCCTCAGCGTTAGGAAGAGATGAAATTCAGAATGATGACTGCTTATGGAAATGAGATGACTGCAGTCTCTGACCACACTCTCACGCTTAAAGTGGAGCGGATGATTCCCAGAGGAAAACGTTATTGCTCAGAACTTGCTGTTTCATAGCTGAGGGGACTTAATAGAGTTCTCGTTTATGTTTCTTTTAGGTATCAGATTTTTCTTTAAATTTCTTGGGAGAAATAAAAATAGACAGTAACAAGGCAATTGTTGGCTTACAGTATGAGTATAGAGCTATAAAATGAAAGTGTATATTATGACTCAGATCATTTGCTTTTGGAAATATTTGGTGGGAAATGTTTAAATTTGTGATGCTGAAACTCTAGAGGAGAAGCAGGAGACTCCCTAGTTGGTTTATCAATTAGACTGATTCAAACAGATATCTTGTGAGTCTTTTTGATCAATTATTTTAAAGATTTGTTAAAAGAACCAAATCGCTACAAATTGGTGTTTACATGTTCATTGAATACTGTTAAGACATTTAGGTCAGATATACTAACAGCCCAAACCCTCTTTTGGCGTTAATAAACTACTGTTGGGACTTACTAAAGACACATAGTTCAAAATTAGCGCTGAAAAGACGTGGACTCAGTTGTTTTTGTGGCTGACCTTATTGCATATGCATTTGTAGGAGTCTCCCTTTCAGACACAAAATTTATGGGAGGAGAGTATTTAAATGAATCATGCAACATGATTTACTAATGTTTGCAATAGTCAATTTACTGGTATTTGCAGCATTATTTTATGCCCCAAAAAAGCATAACCCATTTTGCGACATGGCTGCAATTGTTGCTGCTAGAAGGAGACACCGGAGAGAACAGAGAGCGCGTGGTAGAAGGGAGAGAATATTTTCCACTCATATTAATTTCTTTGGAATGCCAGAGGAAGACGTTATCTGAACATATCGTTTGCCAAACCATGTTGTCCTAAAAAAAACAGTAGGCCTATTTTTGTGAATCGATAAGTATTTTGTGTTAAACAAGTTGTTCTTTAAGTGAGGAGTAAGCTATCTAACTAATACTTTATTGTCCTCGCAGCGCGTCGGTTAGGTGGTGATGCACTATGATATCGCGGGGCAAATGAATTGCAATATTAATTTAATAACAAAAGTAGCATGATAATAAGAAAAATAATTTAATAGCCCTTCATGCCCATCTGCTATATGCCACTGTGATGGAATAAACAGCGTTCAGGCATGGCATCAAATCGATTAACTGATATATAATATATAATATAATATAATATAAACGTGTGTGTGTACGTGTTTGTCAGATTACATGTAACAAGTTGTGCCTGTGTCGACCCGCACCTGATAAGCATCAGCTCTGCTTATTTGCGACCCACTGCTAATTTGTGCTGCTCTTGGTAGATTGCGTTGGTCATTATGTAAATGATTTGACTGCGTCTGTGTTCTTTAATTTGTGCGTCAGCAGTACATCATGTGCAAAACTTGCCACTCCCATTGACGCATTTGTGGAATTGCGCTCTCACGCCAATTTGCCGTGTTTAGTAAATCTGGCCCTAACCCTTTGATCACAGTGCTATATACAGTGGGTACGGAAAGTATTCAGACCCCCTTAAATTTTTTACTTTGTTATATTGCAGCCATTTGCTAAAATCATTTAAATTCATTTTTTTCCTCATTAATGTACACACAGCACCCCATATTGACAGAAAAACACAGAATTGTTGACATTTTTGCAGATTTATTAAAAAAGAAAAACTGAAATATCACATGGTCCTAAGTATTCAGACCCTTTGCTGTGACACTCATATATTTAACTCAGGTGCTGTCCATTTCTTCTGATCATCCTTGAGATGGTTCTACACCTTCATTTGAGTCCAGCTGTGTTTGATTATACTGATTGGACTTTATTAGGAAAGCCACACACCTGTCTATATAAGACCTTACAGCTCACAGTGCATGTCAGAGCAAATGAGAATCATGAGGTCAAAGGAACTGCCTGAAGAGCTCAGAGACAGAATTGTGGCAAGGCACAGATCTGGCCAAGGTTACAAAAAAATGTCTGCTGCACTTAAGGTTCCTAAGAGCACAGTGGCCTCCATAATCCTTAAATGGAAGACGTTTGGGACTACCAGAACCCTTCCTAGAGCTGGCCGTCCAGCCAAACTGAGCTATCGGGGAGAAGAGCCTTGGTGAGAGAGGTAAAGAAGAACCCAAAGATCACTGTGGCTGAGCTCCAGAGATGCAGTCGGGAGATGAGAGAAAGTTGTAGAAAGTCAACCATCACTGCAGCCCTCCACCAGTCGGGGCTTTATGGCAGAGTGGCCCAACTGAAGCCTCTCCTCAGTGCAAGACACATGAAAGCCCGCATGGAGTTTGCTAAAAAAACACCTGAAAGACTCCAAGATGGTGAGAAATAAGATTCTCTGGACTGATGAGACCAAGATAGAACTTTTTGGCCTTAATTCTAAGCGGTATGTGTGGAGAAAACCAGGCACTGCTCATCACCTGTCCAATACAGTCCCAACAGTGAAGCATGGTGGTGGCAGCATCATGCTGTGGGGGTGTTTTTCAGCTGCAGGGACAGGACGACTGGTTGCAATCGAGGGAAAGATGAATGCGGCCAAGTACAGGGATATCCTGGACGAAAACCTTCTCCAGAGTGCTCAGGACCTCAGACTAGGCCGAAGGTTTACCTTCCAACAAGACAATGACCCTAAGCACACAGCTAAAATAACGAAGGAGTGGCTTCACAACAACTCCGTGACTGTTCTTGAATGGCCCAGCCAGAGCCCTGACTTAAACCCAATTGAGCATCTCTGGAGAGACCTAAAAATGGCTGTCCACCAACGTTTACCATCCAACCTGACAGAACTGGAGAGGATCTGCATGGAGGAATGGCAGAGGATCCCCAAATCCAGGTGTGAAAAACTTGTTGCATCTTTCCCAAAAAGACTCATGGCTGTATTAGTTCAAAAGGGTGCTTCTACTAAATACTGAGCAAAGGGTCTGAATACTTAGGACCATGTGATATTTAAGTTTTTCTTTTTTTTTAATAAATCTGCAAAAATGTCAACAATTCTGTGTTTTTCTGTCAATATGGGGTGCTGTGTGTACATTAATGAGGAAAAAATGAACTTAAATGATTTTAGCAAATGGCTGCAATATAACAAAGAGTGAAAAATTTAAGGGGGTCTGAATACTTTCCGTACCCACTGTATATAATCTATTAAACCAAAGCACTTTCATTAGACATGCCGTTTTGATTCTCTGAGCAGGATCTCTGTGATGGCACACTGCTCAGGCCCCGCCCACAGCCACTGACTGACAGTCCTGCATTAATAACATTTACAAAATGTCTGCTAGTGTGAATTATGAGATGAAAAGTCTTTTTATTTATTTATTTATTTTTTCAAAAAAATAAAAAAAAATTGTGGCTTTTTATCTCACAATTCTGACCTTTTCCCTCATAATTGCAACTTTTTCTCACAATTCCACATTTAGAACTCTTTTTTTCCCTCTGAATTGTGAGATATAAACTCAGAATTGCGAGAAAACATCTGAATTTTTAGATACAGTGTAAACTCATACATTACTCAAAACCTGCTTTATAAATTCAGAATTACGATTCAGAACTTGCTATTACATGAAAAAAGTAATAAAAAGTCCCATGCAATTGAGTCACTTGAAAGTGACACTTCAAGCCATTTTTTTTTTTAAGTTTGAAAATCAACAGGTGAGTTTCAGTTTTTCTAGAATTCCAATTTGTAATATAATATTTAATAATAATATCTCTACTCATCAAAGCCTTCACTCTATGCAGGCACCCTCATTTACTCATGAATGTGACTTCACTGGCCGCGCTGCGTTTGTTTTTGTGTGCAGGCAGTGCAGACAACACAATAGAAAATCACCTTGTCTATTTATAGTCTTTTTGTTACTTTTTGTACCCAGTCAAAAACGATAAATATGATGTCTTTTGTCGTCATTCACGGATGTACACACAGAAACCCCTCAAAACATTCAGCGGCACACACCAGACACACTGCTGAGCTCAAATCAGCCTTTATTAGCGTCTGTGTGGAGTTGATTGGTGCCGCTTGCTGCTGGTGCTTTGAGAGCAGGAGACCTCACGCTGAGATCCTGTCCCCTCACACACGGCCCATCCATCCTCTCCCTCTATTCCCATCCAAGGTCACCCGTCGCCTTCCGGAACGCCGGGGCTGAAGGTCGCTCGTATCTGTCTGTCAAATGAGGATGAGGATGGTTGCTTTCATCATTTTCATCAACTTTAAAGCAAAGACGGAACCCCGCTGTGGTCCTACATACACCGCAAATTGCGCTTTGATACAGCTTTCAGAGAGAGAGGGAAAGCTGAAATAAGAAAAAAAAAGAGAGATGGAGAGAGTAGTGGAAGTGGAAAGAAGAGGAGAATGATGGGTAGTGAGAGATTGCAGGGGCCACTGAAGAAAATCAAGGATTGTGTGCCAAGGGGACGGCGGCCCTGCTCTCTGTGACAGGCGGCAGTTTGCTATTGTCATACAGCAAATGCAGGAAAACAGAGGCCAGCATTAAAATGAATAAGATCCATCACTGTCTGCTGGCCTGGCTTCACACTATGTGTGTGTGTGTGTGTGTGTGTGTGTGTGTTTATGTTTGAGAGAGGCACATTCACAATGTGGCACCAGGCGCGACGCAAGTGTTTTTTGCTAGTTTCAGCCTGCCGCAGTTATGGTTTCCACATCCTGCGCCACTTTGTTTAAATAGCAAATGCATTTGTGCCCATTTGTGTGCCCATGGGCGTGCTGGTCTGAAAAGGAGGATTGTTCAGGTCCGTTGTTGGCGCGTTACTATTTTGAGGCAACTGAAATAGACTGTGCCATTGACCAACTGAAACCTGGTCTAAAGTCAATGGTGCAATATTTGAATATATAGTTAGTACACTGTAAAAAAAATCCCAGTAAAATTTACGGTTAAAAAACTGGCAGCTGTGGTTGCCAGAACTTTACCGTAAAAAATACCTGTACCATAAAAAAAATCTGTTAAATTTGCGGTAAAATAACGTATTTCATTAACTGATATAATGTTAATTTACCAACCTAATGAAGTACTAATATCTGTTTTGTACCTTTATAATACACTGACAGTCACCAAACACAGTGGTGATAAGAGTCACATGATGAATCAAAGTTCTCACAAGCAGATTTTCCACAAGCTGAGAAGGACAACACTAACATATAGAAGGTGCACACAGTGTCATTCACACACACACTAAACACCATCATGGTAACATGCATGAAATTTTAAAAATGCAATAAACATTAATTTAACAACATTAGATGTAACATAAAACTCTAATGTACATAACTGATTAGAAAAAAATGAGAAAAAGGAACAGTTATTTCAACGAAAATATATCAAATGTGAAGTGTCACGCATGAATGTCAATTTACGGTTTTTCACTGTAAATTTTACAATGAAATGTTATTTTTCACTTCCAAAAACTGTGAATTTAACGGTATTTTACCGTAAAATTACATTAACTGTACCGTTAGATCTATTACAGTTATTCACCGTATATAGTACGGAAACTTTCTGTAAACCAATTGACAGTTTTTCACTGCAGCATTTTTACAGTCTTTTACTGTTAAAATCAGTGTGTAATGTGCGCCTATATGTGGGTACACAACGTGCGTGCGTATTGCTTATTACACACACAGGGATGTGCAGCACCACACAAACATGCCAAATATTAAAAATAAAAGGATTACAGTGTTAAAGATTATTACTGTGTGCATAAAAATAAAAATGCTTTGGTGGAATCCGGCTTTTACCGTAGATGGTCTGCTCGAACGCTTTAACCTTGCACACGAGCAGATCCGTTTCCTCACTAAAGACGCGTTCAGTTATTCCGCTTTCAAATTCCACCTTGTAAATAGCGAATACGCCATGACGCGAACACACCGAACGCTCAAAACACACCCATGACTCATTAAGAGAATAGGGACAACCTCTTTAGACAATACGCCGGTGCGACCATTTTTCCCGTCCTTAAACTAGCAAAAGTGGATTCGGACACGCCCTAAGTGCACTTGCGCCGTGCGCTTTAGACCATGCACTTAGATTGTTAAAATAGGGCCCAAAGTGTGGTTCTACTCCTGTGTGTTTGCATAGACACTGAAATGTACATTATTAACAACATCTACAGTATCAACAGTTTTTAGAAATGTATTTATTGTATTTAACCCGTGTAATGCATTAAAAATAAATAAATAAATATATAAAAACTAGCTGTTGCATTCTGGGGTCTTTTTGGACCCGGTTGAATATAAGGTTAGAAAACAGTCATAACATAATATTTTTTCAACTACATCCATATTGTATCTGATCAGTAACTTCTCATGAGTGAATGTGCAATTGTTTTTTAGAATGTTACCATGTTTTTACCATGCCTTTAGTACACCATTTTTATTAATTAAAAATGTTAGGAATTCTTTGAAATTTTAAAATTTGCAAGAACTACAGCAAAAACCAGAGATGCTACATTTTTAAAAAAATATTTATTTATTTATTTTTATTTTTCTGGACCCAAATGCATTAGGATAGTTCGCATTGTTATTATTGTTGTTAACTAGACCTGTTAAAATGTTTTCATTAATTGAAATAAAGATGAAATAAAATACAATATTAATGTTAGATGAAAAACTTGAACTTAAAAAAAAAAAGAAAAAAAAAAGAAAAGAAATGTTACCTGTTATATGTAACTGAAATAGCTAATTAAAAAAAAATACAAATATATTTATTAAAAAAATGTAAAGGTAAAAAATATGAATTATTTTATGTTTCTAAGCTATGCATAAATAAATACGTTTTCTGGAACTATTTCTATAATATATGTTTCAATTTCTATAAAACTATACACCTAGATTTAATATACAAATACTAATGAGATAAGTCTGCATAGGGAGCTGTCTTCTGATACTGTACATATGGTGCTACTTAAGTTTTTGGCATCTTAGAAGCCAGAATATTTTTTTCTGCCTATACCTTTGTGTCTGCAGCTACCTGATGCTTTGAAATGTGTCTACACTCCTAAAAAATATTGTGATGACTCTACAAAAAAAAAAAAAAAAAAAAATTTTATGACAACTTTTAAGTTGATTACTCAAAAAAATAAGTTGCTCCAACTAACAGAGTTGTAGCCGTGGAACAAATTAATCTGTCAGTTCAAATCACAGCTATCATATATAGCATATGATAACATAACTTATTTAGCATGTATATTTAATGAACAAGTAATATATTACTTGTCACTGGCATTAGCGCAGTAATTGCTTATAGAGTCAATGTAGTGTTTACCTTCATGTATCTCTTCAGCACAATCCTAACCACAAAAACTTCAACATTACAGAAACTCTTTTAAATGTCAAAAATAACAAACATAAATGTCTTTCCCTTCACTAAAAACAAATAAATTAACACTTAATTTCAATATTTATTTTACTTATCCAGTCCTATGCAAAGCATGCAGGAAACTAGTCTAATTTACGAAGTTATCAAGATAACTTCATTTAACTTATAACTTAATATTTTAAAAAAGCCAATTAACAGAGAAATTTGAGTTTAAATTTCAATCAATGTTAAGTTGATGTAATAATCCACATTATTATGTCAACAGAACTCCAAAATAATGTTTGCAACGTAAAAGGTTTATTTAAAATAATAAATTAGAATTTTTAACTTGCGACCATGCATTTATTTAAGTTGTGGAAACAGGTCCCCTGAATTACTTCTTAGAGTGTAGAAAGGCATTTTGTGACTTAAATTTGTAAAGTATGTTCTTCTAACTGAAGGCACTTGCTCTTTTAGCTCATAGATGGAACTTGGAAAGGCCCGACATGGGGAGAGTGACCTGATTTTGTCACAATTACAGTAGATTCAGAGTCTCAAACTGTAAATTAAGGGTTTAATAATCAGCCACTGACTTGAGTGAAACTCTCTGGGGTTTCAGATTGAGAACTGAAGCTGAGAATCTTGAATATCTCTCCGACTGCCTTTGGTAATTGAAGCAGTGATGTACTTCATAAGGGATTGTCTTGACCCAGATAATGATGGAATGTATTATTGGTCATTGCGTTTTCTGCTTCAGTTCAATAATTGAGGCTGAGCTTCAGAGAGGCAGTGATTCCAATCGATGGCTTTCCGTTTCTATAAATATAAGGTCATATGTTCTCAGCCAATTAAAATTCTTCCAGTCATTTGAATTCAATTAATTTCTTAAAACATTGGTTCTTGGCACTGAGTTTTCCCTTTACCCCGTCATATTAAAACTATGGGACAAAAACATTTATATAAGTTCAAGTAAAGAATGTAGGTTTCAGTGTTTATTACACTTAGTGTTTTTATTACTAAATGTTTTGGTATAAGGTTATCAAAGTTCAACAGAGTGCTCAAAGACAGCCTCTGAGGATTGTGGGTAATTGCAAGCGTATGCTGCTCCTCATAAAGGCTGGCATCTGAGCCTATCAGCACTGGATTATTAAAATGAGAAATTAATACATTTCCCCGGATCGAGTGTGTCCAATTAGTTTCCACGCCTCTAGTGTGCTGTTAAACTGGCTTGTGTTCGTCTGTGACATCGAGGTGTCATTACAGTTGAATCAAGAAGTGTTTGAGTTTTCTGTATGTTTAACTGTGTTACATTCAAAATGCTTTGGAGTTGAATGGGTTGACGATAAATATCATTGAGCTACAACGCATTATTCATAGTAGTAAAGGGAACCCATTATGCCCCTTTTCATGTTATATAAGTTATATAAGCCAGAATGTGTCTGTGAAGTTTCAGCTCAAAATACCCCAGATCATTTATTATAGCTTGTTAAATTTGCCTCTATTTGGGTGTGAGCAAAAACACGCCGTTTTTGTGTGTGTCCCTTTAAATGCAAATGAGCTGCTGCTCCTGGCCCCCTTTCCAGAGGAGGGCGGAGCTTTAACAGCTCACGCTTCGGTTGCTCAACAACAACAAAGCTGGAGAATCTCACGCAGACAAAATGAGGATTGTCAGTAACGGTGTTCAGCCTTACATTGTTCAAACCGGAGTCGACACTGATGGAGAGACTCAGGAAGAAGTTACAACTTTTAGAATGAAACTGGATTTTCTGAATGGTTAGTGGATAAATTTATGTAGTTGCTGTGGAGTTGATTCAACTCATCGACTAGCATGTGCCGTCATGTTAATCTTTTATGCAAATCCAGCATTGAATTGATCCTCGTTTGTGAAGCAGACCGGTGTAAAATGACGGCATGACAACAACACTCTACTACAACAACTCTTCCTCTTCTCTAAAGCAGCCCAATATGGCCTCACCCCCTTTGTTGTGTGTTCTCGGACCAGGGTTTATGTAAATTTTGGGGTTTGTGATGTCACCAACCCAGGAGGAAGCTCGTTGTAATCCCTACCAGCCATTTGTTGTAGTCCTTTGTTGTAAAAGAAAATATCTCCCTTTGCATTGAACTTTGAGTGTTGTAACTTTGCAGATGTTGTTTATCCTCAAACAGCAACATTACACACTAACTAAAGTTAAAAAAGTGAAATCATAATCAAGGACCACTTTAATCATTTTTGAACATTGTTTCAAGAAAAATAAATAAAGTAACAGAGTTGAACATTTGAGTTTGACAGAGCCAGTTATAACCGTAAACATGACTCGCATGACTCCAAGTGTGAATTTGCATATAACACGCATCATCATCATGCATATTCATGAACAATGTCTGAAGAACTGAGACTGGCCCTCAGGTCCACTTTTTCATTCAGTTTCTTTGATTTCTCTTTGTTTGAAAATAGTCCACACAGTTCTGGGAATCCTTTAGGGAACTAAGAAATGCACACGCTGTCCTCGCTCAGAGATGTTCTTTGAAAGTAATGCATTTGCATCAAGCCAAGAATGTCACTGTAGTTTGAAGTTTTACAAAAGTACTATACTTAGAAGTGTTTCTCAATTCCTTCTACAGTACTTGTTCAGATTATGTGAACTTTGTAGATTTTTCTCAGAGAAGGTGTATTATAACCTGGTAGATATTTGATGTAATCTGCTCTAAATACCAGGAGAGAAAAAAAAGAATATAGTACAAAATCTAAAACCTTTTGTACACTATTTGAACAAGTAGCAAGTAAGTGTAAGTGCAAGAACATGCCTGCTTTGTGCTTTGATTCTGACAGCAGTTTTGCTGCTTAACAGTACTGCAGTTCTTCTTGATGTGCTGCAAAAATACTATTTTTAAAGTCACCATGAAATCAAAATTGACAATATGGAATATTGCAGTATTAATTATAAATGATTTATTCATGCACATAATTATTTTGTTAAATTCATATGCCTGGTAATCTTGAATCAGAATAATTTCCCCTCCCTCTTGCTGCGACATCTCTTTTGTTCTCTAATGATGAGGGCGGGGCAATCTGTCACTCACATGAGATCCACCAATAGCAAACCACAACCATCCAATCAATTCTCCATGAACAAAATCAAGCCCCGTCCTACATATTTTTTTTATTTTTTTCCTCATTCGAGAAGCTGTTTCATTTGGATATGCGTCACAGTAAGGAAAGAAAAGACTAGCATAACTTCTGTTTTATGCCGACTTTAACAGGTATTTTTGGTTTTTTTTTAGTTAAAATATAAAAACCCTTGAAACAAGTTTATTTGAGAAGCACTAATGCATAAGATATTAAAGGGGTGGTTTATTATGATTACACTTTTTAAACTTTACTAAGTGTGTAATATGTTGCTGTTTGAGTATAAACAACATCTGCAAAGTCACGACACTCAAAGTTCAATGCAAAGAGAGATATTTTTTTAAGGACTACAACAAACGGCTGGTAGGGACTACAACAAGCTTCTTCCTGGGTTGGTGACATCACAAACCCCAAAATTTACATAAACCCTGCCCCCGGGACACACAACAAAGGGGGTAAGGCCATGTTGGGCTGCTTTAGAGAAGAGGAAGAGTTGTTGTAGTAGAGTGTTGTTGTCATGCTGTCATTTTGCGCCGGACTGCTTCACAAATGAGGGTCAATTCAACGCTGGATTTGCACAAAAGATTAACATGACGACACATGCTAGTCAATGAGTTGAATCAACTCTACAGCAACTACATAAATTTATCCACTAACCATTCAGAAACATCCATTGCATTGAAAAAGATGTAACTTTTTCCTGAGTTCTCCATCAGTGTCAACTCCGGTTTGAACAATGTAAGGCTGAACACCGTTACTGACAATCCTCATTTTGGCTGTGAGATTCTCCAGCTTTGTTGTTGTTGAGCAAAATAAATACTCTGTTTTAATGTGCGGTGTGAAACAGGCCTAAGAAATTTCAAACTGTAATTCATTGCCAAAGTACACCCCCATTATGACGAAATGTGCATCTGCATTTTTACTATTATAGTGCCTCCTGTGCATAAAAAAACCCATGTGGTTTGTGTCTACATGATGTTTATGAAAGCTGACATCAGGAAGGAAGTGCCAGGCTGGCTACAGAAAACTGTCCTGCTGAAATGAGGGTCTGATCGATTGTGTCTTGAGAGAGCTATCAATCAGCCTGACTGGTAAATTATGGTTTTATTAGCGTTGAGCCAGACTGTCGCTCCACGGGGCGAAGCGGGCCATGATGGGACGCATCCACATGCGCCAAGCAATAAGAGAAGGACTTCTGGATCTGTACTTCATTAGTTTATTTACTCTCTGATGGACCTTTTTGATATGAACTCACAATGACTTACTGATGTCATATCACTGTGACTGGGATTCAAGAGGATGGCAGAAGCATCATGGGAAATGTAGTTTTGCAACACAAAGAAATTGCAAAAAGAAAAGAGTGGGTATGTGTACGAGGCAGTCTTGTTTGACTGGAGGCGTCCGGGGAGCAGAAGCCCAGCTCAGAATGAAGACGCTCTCTCTAATCCACTTACAGCTCAGGAGGGAAACTCATTTGGTGCACCTGAGAAAGTAATTGATTGAATCAAAGGGCAGCGCACTAAGCCACAGTGGCATTGAGCAGATTGGGTGTCACGACAGCCACTCAATCTGACTCACTCACACTTCACAAGGTGAACAGAGACAGTTGTGTACAGAAGCGATCAGCTTAGCTTTCATTTGGTATTTATTGTTGGTTAATATAAGTCTGCCGTATACAAAAGTATTATTTTTTTTTTAATGCAATTTGATTAATGATAATAACATTTATTATTATTATTATTATTAATACAGTAATAATAATAATAATAATAATAATAATAATAGTAACTTAACTATATTCATGTATTTCCTTTCCTATTTTTTAAAATCATTTCCACACTGCTCTTTTCTCTTAAAAAAAGGTAATATATAGATATTCTAAATATATAAGAAAATGTAAATATATGAATATATTCATATTTATATACAGTGTTAGCAGATAATAATCGTCCCACAAAGGTGAAGTCAGTACACTAAGGTTAACCAATCACAATAAAGGTAATTTACATATAACAGTCTTAAAGGTACAGTAGCAAAAATCAGTCTTTTTAATACTAAGGCTCAGTGGGAGGGTCAAAAATAGTCAGGGAATGGTTTGGGTGCAAGAACCCTTGACTAATACTGTATTATAAGTGGACTTCAGATGTGTAGAATTTGGCTCTTTTAACTTAAGCAGTTGTACCCATTCAGTGCCTTGCTCTCACCGTTGAGAGAATTAATTCACCCATTATGGGGACACATAATAAACTGTCACTGGCTCAAAAGCACAGGGTAAATTTGAGCAGTTCGACCCACAGCTGCACAGCCTCGGGCGCTTGTAGCCGTCATAATCCACTTGAAAAATAGACTGAAAATATGTGGGAGAGGACAACAGATCTGCCATAGAAAGGGGCTCATCTCCTCTCTGTGCAACTGAGCAAATGAATGCAGAGAGAGAGAATGGGATTGGAGAGATGCGATAGAGAGGGCTAATGAGGCTGTCTGGGTCTCTGGAGAGAGCTGGACACAGCAGAGGCTGCATGTGACAGCTTAAGACCTGTAATTACAGGCCGAGAGGGGGAGAGGGGACGCGGGATTAAGACCTCATAAACAGCTTCAGGAGGCCAGCGGAGTCTGGAAATGTGTGTATATTATTATTATTATCTCTGTGTGTGTGTGTTATATAAAGGATTAGAATTACTGTATGAAGCTGCTATATAGGCAAGGAGATCTTCTCTCTCATCCAAGGTCAAGAAGGATTTTCTCAAACATGTTTTAATGTAAAATGTGAATGCATGGTTGTGCATTACAGTGATTTTATCATGGCTAAGGAAAAATAGATGATTGGATGGATGGATGGATGGATGAGTAGAACGATGGATGGATGGATGGATGAGTAGAACGATGGATGGATGGAGGATAGATAGATAGATAGATAGATAGATAGATAGATAGATAGATAGATAGATAGATAGATAGATAGATAGATAGATAGATAGATAGATAGATGGATATGGAGGATGATATGGATGGATGGATGGATGGTGGGATGGATGAGTAGAAGATGGATAAAAGATAGATAGATAGATAGAAGATAGATAGATAGAATAGATGGAGGATGAGTAGAACGATGGATGGATGGATGGATGGAAAAATGAGATAGATAGATAGATGATAGATGGATGAGATAGATAGATAGATAGATAGAATAGATGGAGGGATGAGTAGAACGATGGAGGATAGATAGATAGATAGATAGATAGATAGATAGATAGATGGATAGATAGATAGATTGAGATGGATGAGTAGAACGATGATGTGGATGGATGGAGGATTAGATATAGATAGATAGATAGATGATAGAGATAGATAGATAGATAGATAGATAGATAGATAGATAGATAGATAGTAGATAGATAGATAGAAGAACGATGGATTGGATGGATGGATGGATGGATGGATGGAGGATGGATGATAGATAGATAGATAGATAGATAGATAGATAGATAGAAGATAGAGATGGATGGATGGATGGATGGATGGATGGATGGATGGATGGATGATGGATGATAGATAGAAATGAATGGATGGATGAGTAGAATGATAGATAGATAGATAGATAGATAGATAGATAGATAGATAGATAGATAGATAGATAGATAGATAGATAGATAGATAGATAGATAGATAGATAGATAGATGGATAGGATGGATGGATGGATGGATGGATGGATGGATGGATGGGCTGGCAGGCTCCCTGGAAGGGAGTGTTTTAATCCTCAAAGCTAATCCTGTTTGAGAAAGCACTAGATTAGGGGAGATTACGAATGGATTGGGCAGAATAAATGGGTTGGTAATAACTCTGTTCACCTCCTCCCCTCCCAAACACTGTGCTGTTAAAGATCTGTCTCCCACAAGCACATCAGTTCATCCAGTCACCCTCTATTTTCTTGAAGAAATATGTTCCTTTATAAAACCCATCCCGTTTTTATCTCCCTCTCCTTCTGTCATGACCGTCAGATTTCAACAAAGGTTCATAAAACAAATCCTGGTTTTGTAAAGAAAAGCTCATTGAGAAGAGTCAGGCTGAGCGGTTTATTGTCAGGCTGCCCGTGGCACTTGCGTCGGATGAAGTTGTAATTGCGTTGACCCCTTCTGTGCGTCAGTAAACGTGCTGTTTTATCAGGCCCAGCGAGATAAGTCAGCAGCTCCAGACTTCATTAAACGTCTCATCTATATTAAACAGTCTAGTAGATTCCCTCCCCATACAGTGGTTGTTTTCCCCACCGCAGCGCCACAAACGTCCTGAGCAGGGTGAGCAAGATTGTGCCTTGTGTGATGAACATCCTGCAATCCAGTCTTGCTTGTCTTTGATGTTTCTAGATACTCAGAACTGTTTTAGTTGCTATTGATCAGAAGACATCAGTCTCATTCCCCCAAAGCTCTCCTCAGTGAACAGTAGACTCACTTAGAAAAGATCTCAGCAACCCCTGCTTACCTGATCGTTAGCCAATCAGAGCATGGTATTCTTCTGATGCAAAAAACCCTATTTATCTTGGTAGATTGTAAGTGGAAATCTACAGCTGTTTGACAATGATGTCATCAGAGTGCTAACAGCTGTTGGATCCCTTTGTATTTATAAATATATATATATATATATATATATATAAAAACAGGCCTACAGAAAGATGCAGGAAGTAGGGTACATTTTGTAGGAAATGTAATGATGCATTCATAAATAGCCTTCCCATAGTTCCCTTGAGGCTTGTCTCCAGGTTCAGAGAGCTGGGTCTAAAAACACTAGATCTTGGTCTTCCTAGACAGTCAACAGGTGGCGAGAATGGGTAAGGAAGTATTGCCGACCCTCATTCTCAACACAGCCTCATTCAGGAGAAGTTCCTTTGGGAGGAAGTGGAACCTTCTCTCGATCAATGAGGCCCCCATGGGGAAAGTGTGAAACACTAAGGACATAAAAGCTCACAAAGGACTTGAGATCAGACCACACTCACCGACAGCCTAATGAAAAGAGCACAGTAACACCTCTATTACCACTAGCACTAGGGGACGAGATACTGAGGATGTACTGTACAACAGCTATCTTGGTTAAAAACCAAGATTTTTTTTTTTTATATTTTACTTTTTGTTTTGTTCACAAAAGCCATGCATCTGACAAAATGTTGTGACAATTGCGCTTCAAGCAAGAATACCAGTTTATTTTTTTGCTTTTTGTTTTGTGGTTTGTTTTATTGTTTTATGTTTTTTTTAGGCTTTTTTGTTTAAAACTGTTTTTGTTGGGTTTTTTTGTTGTTGTTGTTTTAAGTTTTGTTTTGAACATTGTTTTTTGTTTATGTTTGTCTGAGAAATTTTGTGATAATTGCACTTAAATCAAGAAAACTATTATTAAATTTATTTTGTTTTGTTTTTTGTTTGTTTACATTTAGACTTGCACATTTTAGCACTTGCATCAGACATTTACAAACAAAAGAAAAACTTTCATTAAAGTTTATTTTTCATTTGTTTGTTTTGTTTACATTTTAGACTTGCATCTGACAAAATTTGACACAATTGCATGAAAGTAAAACACTAATAAATTTTGTTGCACTTCATGAATAACATTTTATTATTATTTATTTATTTTGCAGTTTGTTTTTTGTTTTAAATTTTGTTTTGTTTTGATGTTTGTTTTGTGTTTTTTGTTTTGTTTGGTTTAGCATTGTTTTGACCACTTGTGTTTGTTTTGGTTTGTTTTGTTTTTGTTTACATTTAGGCTTGCATCTGACAAAATTTGTGACAATTGCATGAAAGCAAGAAAATGCTTTCATTCAGTTTTATTTTATGTTTTGGTTTGTTCACAAAAGCCATGCATCTGACAAAATGTTGCAACAATTGCACTTCAAGAATAACATTTTACTTTTTTTTTTTTTTTTTTTTGCATTGTTTTAGACGTACATCTGACAAAATTTTGACAATTGCACTTAAATCAAGAACGTTTTTTTTTTTTGCTTTTGCTCATTTTAGGCTCGCATCTGATAAAAATTCTGACAATTGTGTCTAAAGCAAGAAAAATAAAGCGGCTAAAAGATTAAAAAAATAGGCAGTATGTATTTTATATATTTTTTCCTCCTTCTCTTCAGGAGGCTCCGGGTAGCCCGTCTGTGCCTCTGAACTCTCCACGAGACGAAAATGAGCGACGGATCTCTCAGTCTCTGTATCCCGGAGAGAGCCTGAATGACAACCACACCCCACGACCCACCATGATGGGTAGAATGATGGGTAAGCTAATAAAAACACTCACGATGTTAGTCTTAGCCAAAGACTGCTCTTGTGTATCATTTCACACAAAAATGGCCAGAGATTTCTCAAACCAGCTAACTCCAATCTGATCAGCTGACTTTAAGAATTATTCTGGATTCAAGGCATAATTGTTTTTATCTGTTCATTGGTAGTTTCTAAGTTGCCCACGAGTAGATGAAATTGATAGATTTGCAAAAGATTGTGATGTTTATGTGATGTTCAAGAGTTTAATCTGACACACTTTTAAGCAAGTAAACCAGATGTCCTTGCTCACCTGATATTTCTGATTTCCACATATATCCGAATTGAAATGTGTCAATTTACATGTCATTTGAAGGTCTCTTCCTGTCTAAAGAGGCTTTCGCGCAGGTAGTTATAGGAAATAGCCACCAGGTTAGTCCTCCGAGAACTAAAAATGAGTATCGTCAGCTAATTACTTAATTAGTGTTTGTTCAGTCAACTTAACATTACTGAGTGAAACGCACAAATTAATGTTGACATAACTAACTGGGCAGTGGATCCGTAGTTCCCAGTATGCTTTGCAAGGGCCTGCGTTAGGAGAGTAAATTTAGGGATTACAGTGTTATTTTATGTGTTTTTCAGTAAAGGGAAAGATGTTGTTAGTTTATGTTAGTGTTTAATGTTCAGTTATGTTGGACATTTATTTTGTGGTTACCATTATGCAGAAGAGTGGTGCCTGTGTTTGGGCTGTGAGAACTCATATATGCATGTTTATAGAATGGAATTCCTTCCATCAATTAAATTGAGTTTGGTCAACAAGTTATTTTTTAGTGCATTTTGTAGATCAAATAGTTAATTTAATAAGGTAAATTAAGTCAATAAACTGCACATATAAATATTGTGTAAGTGACAAATTCTATTTACTCAAAGACATTTGTCAGCTTACTTAAATTTCTTTTGTTCATACAACTCAAAAATAGTTGCGTGGAACCACTTGACGCTGCTTTTTAATGTAAATCCAACAATTCATATTTTTTGAGTGAACGTACACTTACGTCACTGCTAGTTGTAGTTCCTATAGAGCTGGGTCAGACCCTAGTAGGAGCTAATTTAGTCCCCCCAACAGTTCCTGCTGTACAAACACGCCAAAAATGGGTACTTTCTGCAGTAGTTATAGGAATTATGGAAACATTCCTCCGGTGCGAAAGCCCCTTGATGGTTCTTGGTCAAAATAGTGGCAACATGGGACAGTCTTCATGGAGATAAAGACTATGCAAGACACACACACACACACACACACACACACACACACACACACACACACACACATGTCTGTACATGTCTTGACCTTCTGTTTCCATCCGCACCTGTTTCCACCTGACATACACAGTTTAAATACACAGATGAATGAGCACATGGACACACACGGGCTCGGCCCAGCCAGTCCCAGCATGCTCCTGTGGTTTTGTAAATGGAGGTTAATGTCATTTTCAAGCCTCTGTGTCTCATCCAGCATGACTCTTTCAAGTCGGTCCTGATTTTTCTCAAACTCAGCTCCATTTCTAGTCCTGCCAGACAATTGGAATCGACAGACCAATCCTTTCACCGTCATGCTTGTCATTTCACAATCGACTACTCAGTCTTGAACAATAAGCTCTTTAGTACCTGACGCAAACCCTGATCTTCCTCCTCCTCATCCCTCTGCTTTTCTTCCACTTCTTGTATCTTCTTTCTCTTGTTCTGACCTTGTCTACTGCGTGTCTCTCATTGCAGTGTGACAATGAGTCAGTCAATGACGTTTCATTCTCCACCTCAGATTTTTTGAATAAGTTTGGTTTTAGTTAGCTATATGAAGCTATAAAAAAGCAGTGGTGTGACGTCATGATTGACAGCTGTGATTGACAGCTTCTCTGAGCGAAGTTGTCTCTGAAGCACCAACACACTTTTTTCAGGATTTTCGGGAGGAGATTGGAGCTTTAACTTTAATTTCTACATTTCCATAACTGTTTATTTGACACCGACATAATGAGTTGTTCTGCGTTAAACTGTACTAACCGATTCTGCGGGAGAGTGGGCGGGCCCTTGATACCGCGCAACCACTTCTCGCTTACTATTGTGCAGACTTAAGCCCCAAAGCAGCGAAACATATTATTTTTATTATTATTATTATTATTTATTACAAACTCAGAATTGTCTTTCACCTTGTCTCTCTCTTTTTCATTGTCTTCACTTCTCATTCTGCCCTAGTTGGTTTGCACAAATGTATGCATTGACACTTTCTAAAAGCATGAGAGTGAATCTTCCCCACCGCCAGTGCGGAGAAACTCTAAAACTTCTCAAAATGCAGCACTTCAGAGAGTTTAGCTCTACAGATTCTCCCGAGAAAAGTAAAAAGGCAAAGTTTGAGAAAGTTTACCTCAGGGATGATGGCACCCTTCAGCTATTGTAGGCCTGACACATTGTCATATATCTCATAAACTCTAGTTTTCTCACCACATGCACCCGAGAATTGTTTCGCCACTTGTCAGTCACTTGCATGACATGTTATTTTTTGTTGTTCATGAAAACATAAAAAATGCAACAATAACACATCACACATTAAATGGCCCATTACTGACGTTCTGAATGACAGAATGTCTGTCACGTAACTTTACGCGCTGTAGGACGTGAGGACGGACCTTGATATATGGACTCTGTTGTGTTTGTCAGAGGTCATTTTCTAAAGGACCAAAGTGGAGACCTGCCTGACAAAGCGTGCTGCATCACTGTCAGGAAAATAGTCTTCAGCAGCCACAACTCATTTCAAACATATTTGCTGTCATTCAGGAAGGAGCAGACATGGCAGGGTTTGAGCTACAAGGTTAGCGAGATAATGTCGTCTCGCATGGCTGTTATGACAGGTCGGGATGAGGAATGAAACTTTAAAGCTTGAAAACAGACTGAAATGAAAAAACTCAGGAATAGAGTACTATAAATACAAATTGATAGTTGACACATTTTAAGGTGAAATTTATGTGACTAGATAAAGGAAAGTATAAATCTTAAGTTGTGTCTCCATATCTCTGTTTGCTTGTTTGTTTGTTTGTTTAGTTAGTTTATGAATTCCATCAACACCTCCAAAGCTTCACAGTCCTGTACCTCGTCCTGGGTCGAAATTTAATTCGGTAATGTTAGGCAGTTTTGATCTATATGCTGCTGAATGTTTGATGATTGTGTTATTTTGCGTTGTACATAAGTAATGCTTCTATCACTTGTTTTGCTGCTTTTTCACTGTGTTTTGAACCGGAGATTTTTACTCTTTACTCTTGATTGTACTTTGTTACAATAAGAACATGCTTGTTTGTTTATTTGGCCAAAAATGGCACAGTGCCAAATTTTTTGTTCATATATTCATTCAAATATCCATTAAGTGATATATATATATATATACATTTGACAGCCACTAAAGTTACTAGCCACTCAGCATTCAACAATTGTGTGTTGGTAAATTACTTTATATGATTAAAGTTGCTTTGTTATGCTTAATTACTTTTTTTGAGTCATTTTACTTGATTTACAACCTTTCAAATTTAAAGAGATTGACCACCCAAATTACATTGTATCCTGGTATGTACAGGTGGCAAGAGTTGAGCCTGGGCTAATATGAGAAATTTTATAAGCTAGATATAAAGAACAAAGAAGCAAATTACAAAAACATAGTACATTAAAATAATCTTTTCAGCAGTAGGTATTTAACATATAGCTACATTTATTTAACATCTTTTGTGTTATAGACAGATATTAATTGGGCTGCTGAATGCATTAACTGACGCATATCCAGTTATACCCACTGTTACGTCCACTTAAGCCATACCGAATTCACGCGAGATACTCCACACTCCTTCACTAACTGCACGTAAATAACGAATTGTGTGATTGGATTGTAATTTTGTGCTACGACGATCTTCGACGATCTCTGTAAACTGAAATTATATTCAGCCCGCCAAGTGGCTAGTGGGAGTGGCTGTCTTACCTGCCACAGCTGAAATTACCCGCATTTGGCGGTAATGTCAAGCCCTGTGTACGAATATATATATATATATATATTATATACAATAAAAAAAAAGAATTGAAACACTAAGTTACATTTGATTTCAGTGACAGAGCAAAATGGAGAGAGGGCTATCACCTACAGAAATTCATTTCCAAAAATCAGATTTAATTGCTTTTCAAACCACAAACGAATGATTTCATGTCATTTTCTGCTATTGAGTTCAAATACCTAAAGCTAAGTTTACACTACAGCAGTGGTTCCCAAACTTTTTAGCGTGGAGTACCCCCTGAAGGGATTACCATCCTTCTGCGTACCCCCTCACTTCCACTTCGACTGCAGTCACACCTTTACCATTAAGGGACAATATTGCCCCCTAAATTGATTTTCCAGCATTTTTTTTTTTTTACCTTTATGAATAACTTTATGAAATAAATGTTTTAAATAAAAATGTTCAATAGAAAATATGCAATGATGGTAAAACTAAGTAAAACTTTTAAATATTAAACTAAAAGCCAGAAGGTGGCAGCAAGTCACTGTTTTTATGAGTGAGTCATGAGTCATTCATTCAGTAACGAAGCAAGTGGCTGTGAATGAATCATTGAATCATTGACTCACCATTCGTTCAAATCCGCAGAATTGTTCACGAAATACAGACGTGTGTTGTAGTTCTGCTGTGGTTTTCATTAGAGCTATTATTTCATTGCAAAAAAGAGTAAATACTGACAGTACTGTGTTTAAAATGTTGGCTACGTTTTATTTTTGACCTGTTGTAAATAATGTCACGTTTGCAGTCATGTGGATATTTGGGAACAACTGCATTCTTGCTCGTTATCATCATTAAATACAAGAACTCACACAAGGTATGTTTTTGTATCGGAGAAAGTTTGAGTCTTAAATCGAAATGAATCCATTATCTGTGTCTATATTTGTTCTTCATGCGAGTAAGTGCTAAATCCCCACTTTCACAAAGGTGCATTGTTGAGAACTACAGTAATTTAGCGCGATTTAAGGCTGCAGATTCGGCACACAATCTATCATATGCATGCTGCTTGTGTGGATACAGTCATTTTTGACTGCAAATAATGAGATAATTTGATTAAATGTACTGGATTTACGACATTTTTGGCAATTAGAAATACATGCTCGATTTTAATATTATTTTAAGGTAGAATTAAATGAACTATTCAGCGTTTTGTTTGCGTACCCCCTATTGTCACCTCATGTACCCCCAGGGGTACGCGTACCCCAGTTTGGGAACCACTGCACTACAGGATTTTAAACGTCGGCAGATCGCTGTGCTGTTCAGACTACGTGACTTGCTGTGGAGTCTTGAAGTCGTTGTGGTGTTTACACTACGTGACACTACGTAAATCATCCGCAACAAGGAGGTTACACACTACACGAGCTGACGACAACTGTCACCCAACTACTTTATTTGAAAATGAACATTGGGAAGAAATTAGATAAAATTTTGAATTAAATTTGATTAAAATTAAAATAATATTAAAAATTTAAAACATTCTGGCTGACCTCCCAGAGTTAAGGCAACTGTTATTTTAGAATGTTTCCCTTTATTGTTTCCACGTGACACACCACGGCCAGCCGGATACACTGTATGACAGATGCTTTTCTCAGCATCTCATCAACTATCTGATTCTATTCCGATTCTTAAATATGTGCAAGTGAGTGTTTTGTCATTTAAAAACCTATGTAATGACTTTGATCTTAAAATATAACGTGAATTCATCCATTTGTCCTGAAATACATGTGGCCGTTGAACTGGGAGAACAGTAGAGTGAGTGAGCTTTATATTACTTGTGTATATAGAGACAATGTGTATCTGATACGAATAAACATCGGCAAATTATATTTGAATGGATTGTTATTGCTGCTTCCATAGACATCAGTGTATATTTCATTGGCTGACACGTGACGCCACAGGATATCGAGTCGGCCGACAGCTTCAGATATTTAGCATGCTAGATATTTGTCCGCCGTCTACAAGGTGTCGGCGATGCATCAGTGAGCCTCTTTGATGCGCCATTGAGTAGTTCACACATAGAGGTTGGCGAGCGCCAATCACTCGCTGATTTCCCCCGATCTCAGCCCGACCTGTCGGCGAGCTCGTTAACTCCCTGAGGTCTGAAAACACGTCGGCGCGTTTTGCAGGATTTTTTTCACATTGCAGCAAAACAGACTTAAAATACTCTGTCATTTCTTGTCATAGAGACATAAGTAATATATCAATTGAAACTATAGAATGTCTTCTTTTAATTGTGTACACTCAGAGTAAAAACACAATGTTGTGCTTTTTGTAAAATGAAAACTAACATGATGCATGATCTCTCCTCTCCCTCTGAACGAAGTCCAATCTGATAGTTCTCAGAAAATGAACTGTAACTTATGAATACTAATGACAAAAAATGACACTTACGTCTAAAGAAACGTTGAAATGTCAGGTTTTAAATCGTGCAAGTCAAATCGAAAACAAACATTCTGTGTTTATGTAATCTGTATGAAAAGAGAGCCATGTCAGAAGTCTGTGATTCAGCTCATTATCCGCTAATGCGGCCACGCCCACGGAGCCAGCGCTATTCAGACGCAAATTCAGAGGCAATACATGCATTCATCGTCTCAATCGTGTATTTATTGTCTTGAAAAGTGTTTATTTGGATGTTAAAGCCGTGGTTAGCGATCTCTAGAAGACATGCCGTTAGTTCCTAGTTCCTTTTCTTCTTTATATGAATTTGTGGCCTAAAGGTGTACAGAGAGCGCCCTCCGGCTGCAAGTATGAATTGAAAAGACCATTCCTGAAATGTCCTCTTCTTCTTTAGAATAATTTGTGGACTAAATGTGCACAGAGAGCGCCCTCCGGCTGCAAGTATGAATTAAAAAACAGTATCCAGCACTCATAGTGATGACAATAATTACTTCTCAGTATAGAAAATTGACATAAATATATAAGAATCCATCAATATTTCTCCAAATGTGCATGCTTTTAAGCTAAAAGCCTATATGAATGCCATAGAGGTAACATAATTGTTCAGACACTTTGCATCACAGAAATACATTATATTTAAAGAATATAATAGAATACCATTATTTAAATTGTAATAATTTTCACAGTATTGCTGTTTATGATGAGCGAGACATTATTACAGAGGGTTTTTTCACAGCCTACCTGACTGAAAGACCTCATTAATATGCAAGTCATTTCAGGTCATTATTGATTCTTTGTCTTCTCAGGTGTAAATGGCCCATTATTCATACAGATTCACGCCTCCACGCATACTGTGTTCTTGACAAAAAGTGTCTTACAAAAACTAAATCAATATATTGTTTTATATGAAGGAGTAGGCAGCATAATTTTTACATAATTCTGAAGCAAAAACTCTAGTCTACAACCTCCAATACCCAAAAGTCTTGTGAACACAGATTTAATATACTTTTTTGGCCTTATTTCAGTGACTTAAGTTTTTTGTTTTTTCAATAACCACGCATAAACATTATTCCTTCAAAAATACAAACATGTACATACATGTTCCTCACATTATTGTAGCCTAGTTTGTGCTGAATACAGTGTAATGACACTTTTGTCATTTATATGTTTATGAACAACTGAAAAAAGCACAAATGTCAGGGCATGTCAAAACTTCTCCAAGCCCCAAATAAGCCTCAGACTCCAGAGGGTTAACTCGTTAAATCGGGCTTAAAATCCTGTAGTGTAAACTTGGAATAAACAGATTTGGGCCTCTTCTTTCCATCTTTCCATCTTTCCTTGTCTGTTCCTACTTCCTAGAGGTAAGCTGTGAAATTACACCTTTTCTGTTTAGCAGCCGTGCTGTCGATGTTGGATTCTTGTAGTCTTTTATGTTCAAGTCGCACTTAGTGTTACTTTAAGAAGTTAAACGCAGTTAAAGTGACACACAGAGGGACTTTTTTCTATCATTTAAGGGGATGTGCTGTACCAATTTGAATTTGCCCTTCACAACTGTTGATTTCAAAAGAAAAGTGCCTCTAAGTGTGTGATGGGAAAGGTTAGCCCCATTAAACATCAGAAATAGGCACTGTGGCAAAGGCTCTTACCAAAAAAATGGGGTATATGGGTCCATTAATAGTCCTTTGTGTAAAACAGCGTTTCTGTGAATGGTGCTCCTGGAGACTCTCACTAGCCATATTCTGCCCATAGAGAGACATATTGAGGACTATTCTGAATGAATCTACCCCTGAATGACAGTCATTACAGTTGCGGATGCCTTGTGCACTTGAGGTAATCATAGTGGCAGAACATTTTAGTGTGTAGTCATTTAGACAGAGTACTGGAAATCATATTCAGCACCTTTGAACAGGTAGAAAAAAAGGATTCAAAGAGAGAAAGAAGTCATATTGCCTGTAGGATAAGTTAATAAGCCATTTTGGATTAACATGATATGGGCTGTTGCCACCACAACATTGTGAGGGTGGTAATTTTGAGGTCATCATTTGTGACATTTAGCAACTCTTCTGTGAAGTCTGTTTGTGCTTCTGCTAACAATCTGGCTAGTCATTTAGCTTGTGATTTACTTAGCAAATTGGTTAGCTAATAAGATTGTTTTGGTTAATGTTTAGTTAAGCAGTAAAGCTATGATTTAACTAGCGGTTAAGCTTGTGATTTGGTTAATGATTAGCAAGTAATAATGCTTGTGATTCAGCTACGATTTCACTATTAATTTAGCTTGTGATTTAGTTAGTGATTTGGCTAGTGAATAAGCTTGTGATTTGGTCAGCAATTACCTAGCAATATATTTTTGTGATTCAGCTTTGATTTGACTTGTAATAGGCCTATAACTTGCGATTTAGTTAGCGATTTGGCTAAGAATAAGATTGTGGTTTGGTTAGTAATTACTTAGCAATATGTTTTGTGATTCAGCTAGCAATTTGACTATTAATTTAGCTTATGATTTTGTTAGTGATTTAGCTAGTGATTAAGCTTGTGATTTGGTTAGCGATTAGCTAGTAATAAGTCTTGAGATTCAGCTTTGATTTGACTAGTAATAGGCCTATAGCTTCCGATTTAGTTAGCGATTTGGCTAGTGATTTGGTTAACAATTATCAAGCAATAAATTTTGTGATTCAGCTAGCAATTATTAAAATACTAATTTAGCTTGTGATTTTGTTAGTGATTTGGCTAGTCATTAAGCTTGTGATTTGGTTAGTGATTAGCGATTAGCCATAAGTCTTGTGATTCATCCAGTGCCGCAAAGTACGCAAGTTGCGTAGGGCCCCCAAACCACCAGGTGCCCCTCTTGCTTTCAAAGATGATTTAATGACTAGGGCTCTGTGATTAATAGAATTTTAGTTGATTTGATTTGGGCTTCCAATGATTATGAAAACATGATGCCACATTCCGTACCTTTCCTTTAAAGAGTTGCGTTGTCACCCCTCCTACATTACATTCAGATCAGTCAAATCATGTATCATGAGTATCGTAATATACAGTCCTCCTGCCAGATGTGCTCAAAAACAATAAAAAAATTAAAATATATTGAGCTGCGAAAGAAACACTTTTCCCCAGTCGGCTTTCTGTGCGCGTAATCCGAGACAGAACAAAACATGGATGAGTATAGGCTGCTTTGGGTGTGTGCTTAAACAGACAAATGCACACAAAAATATGTCAAAATGCCCATCTTGGCGAGTTTTCACTTAAACTCAGTTGGTCTTAAATGAACATAAACAGTTGGGAAGGTAATCGAATGCTTGGCAGTATATTAGATCTGTGCATTCGGTCTTTAAGTGACAGCAGCCTAATAAACCTGCTGCTGTCTGTCATTTGATGTAAATAAAATAAATGAAAACGAGAGAATCATTCAATGCTCTTCACTGAATAACTTTAGTAACTTTAATAAGAATCAGTTACAGTACATTTGTTTACTTTATTCAATTTCTGTATAGTAGGCTATTATTATTAGTAGGTTATTTTTTTTTTCTTTTTCTATTGTATCTTTGCTATTGTTTGTAATTTTATTTTTTATGGTATCACTGACTGTTTCAACTCACTGTTGTTTGTTTACAGTGAAACTGCTATGAAAGGACAGATGAAGGGATGGGGGTCATTTTGGGGTTTTCAAGAACACATTGACAGGGGCCCACTTACAAAGTTTTGCTCAGGGCCCCCAGAAATCTAGAACTGGATACATATGATTTGACTAGTCATAGGCTTATAGCTTGCAATTTAGTTAGCGATTTGGCTAGCGATTAAGCCTGTGATTTGATTAGCATTTACCAAGCAATAAGTCTTGTGACATAGGGTTAGGCAAGCTTGTGATTTAGTTAACTATTTGGGTACTGATTAAGCTTTTGATTTGTTTGGTAATTAGCTAGCGGTAAGGCTTGTGATTCGGCTATGATTTAACTAGTGTTTAGATTGCAATTTAGTTAGCAATTCAGTTTGTGATTGGCTAGAAAATGCAACTGTGTGATGTTTTGTAACTACTAAATTACTTGCATTTAATCATTATGCACACACTTTTAAACAAGTATGCAGAATGCTACAACAAAATTGATTCATCTGGGAGCTCGTATATCAGAGTGCTAATTATCTTTAGACTTCTTTTATTCCTCAAACATAAAACTAATTAATAGTAAAGCAAATGTTGCTTGTCTATGCAGCTGCATTAGCGATTAAACTTCACTACTTCAAAGTTAAACTCCTTTTTTTTCATGTGCCGCCTCTGATGTTTTGTGCACCACCAAAACATTAAGTTGTAAATTAATGAATCTTGATATATACTGTAAGCTTGTAATATTTTATCTTTGTGCAATATCTGTACTTATATAAAGAGATAAAAGAGCCTTAAAGCTTGTGAGTCGGAGTAATGGCCAGGACTATTAATCTGACAGTATAGTGCCGTCACATTGATTGGCTGCAGTTGCTGTCAGTCAGATTGATTGGCGGTGCTGTCGGTCGGCTGTCAGTGGGATGGGCTGCTGGCTGTGAAACTGTGTGAAGATGTAGCATATACACTCAGCCTTACATCAATCTAACTGGCAGTGTGAATCCACCTCTCTCAAGTCTCTACTACACAGGCTACTTGTCAAGGTATAATGCAGCAGGTGGCAGATACACATCTTGGGGCTGAATCAAATGTGTTTTCTTTCTCCATTTCTTTTTTCTCCTGTCATCTTTTGGCCAAGACTTTGAGGGATAGGTTGTTTAAAGGAGAGGTTATTTTAATAAAGAAATATAGAAAATATGCAAGTTCTTGGCAGTAATCAGGGATTTATTTTATGTGGAGTGAATTATAGCGGTCTTGCTCGCTGCGAGCACAACTTTGTCAGAATTGGAAAAAAGTCCAGCCAGTAGAAGAAAATCACACTGTGTTGCAAATTGAGGACCTGTTGCTTACTTCTGGACATGCTGTTTTGGAGGAACATCTTTTCACACCACAGTAATCATGGAAATTTACATCACCTGTTAATGGCTGTAGAATTGCAACATTGCCGTTCTTAAAAAAAATAAAAATAAAATAAAAAGTCTGAGTAACCCAAAACTTTAAACGGTAGTGTATGTTTGTCTGTTTTAACCATATTTTTCTTTATTTGCCAAAGCTGACTTGTAGCCTAAATCAGCCTTTAGTAAGGACAGAAATATAATATAGTCAAGTCATCTTCATTTATATAGCACTTTTCACAATACATATTGTTTCAAAGCAGCTTCACAGTGACAATAGGAAAATTATCATCAAGCTAATGTTGGTTTTTGATTGATTCATTTCCGTTGTAAAAATTGTTAATCATTACTTTAGGGGCTGCTTAAAGGTGCCCTAGAGGTGCCTTTTCAAAAGATGTAATATAAGTCAAAGGTGTCCCCTGAACGTGTCTGTGAAGTTTCAGCTCAGAATACCCCATAGATTTTTTTTTTTAATTAATTTTTTTAACTGCCTATTTTGAGCCATTATTACATATGCACCGATTAAGCGTGCGGCCCCTTTAAATCTCCCGCTCCCCCGCCCCCGCGAGCTCTCAACTGCCTTAAACAGCAAACACAAAGTTCACACAGCTAATATAACCCTCAAAATGGATCTTTACAAAGTGTTCATCATGCATACATCGATTCCTGTGAGTATAGTATTTATTTGGATGTTTACATTTGATTCTGAATGAGTTGAAGGCTGTACTCCGTGGCTAACGGCTAATGCTACACTGTTGGAGAGATTTATAAAGAATGAAGTTATGTTTATGAATTATACAGACTGCAAGTGTTTAAAAATGAAAATGGCGACGGCTCTCTTGTCTCCGTGAATACAGTAATAAACGATGGTAACTTTAACCACATTTAACAGTACATTAGCAACATGCTAACGAAACATTTAGAAAGACAATTCACAAATATCACTAAAAATATCATGATATATCATGGATCATGTCAGTTATTATTGCTCCATCTGCCATTTTTCGCTATTGTCCTTGCTTGCTTACCTAGTCTGATGATTCAGCTGTGCACAGATCCAGACGTTCTGCCCTTGTTTTAATGCCTCGATCATGGGCTGGCATATGCATATATATGGGGGGCGTACACCCCGACTGTTATGTAACAGTCTGTGTTATGTTGAGATTCACCTGTTCTTTGGAGGTCGTTTAAACAAATGAGATTTATATAAGAAGGAGGAAACAATGGAGTTTGAGACTCACTGTATGTCATTTCCATGTACTGAACTCTTGTTATTCAACTATGCTGACGTAAATTCAATTTTTGAATCTAGGGCACCTTTAAATGACACATTTCCTACTGAGAAACCGAATACCTTGAATGCATTCTTGCCATTCATTTATGTGTTTAGTCTATATGTTTGCGTGTTTGAGCGTGTATGTGTGCAGAAGCTTGGTCTTTTTAAAAAAAAATAAAGAAATAAGAAATAAAAATTACTTGCCTGGGACGCATAATACAGAAAAATTAGTTGTGTCTGCGGATCTATGCGAACTGAAATAATTTGATAATGTTTTATCTATACATAGGGAAAGGAAAGGGAAGGAGGCCTTCACAGGGGATAATTTAGTTGACACTTCAGGGCTGCGTAGAGAGATAGAGAGATACCACAAAGAACAAGTTGAGCTTTTAATATTTCACTCTTTCATCACATCTCTATGTGACCTTTATTTCCTCAAGGTATGTTTTTCTCTGGATCTATGCTCTCTTGTGAATGGCACTGTACCAGAACTAGAATGACAGAGATATGCTGGGAATTGCATCACGCTAACAGTGCCTCCTCAACCTCCCCCAGCTTCCCTTAAGTGGTTTGTCTGCGCCTGTCAGATTAGCACACCCGCTGTATTAATCTGCTGATGAAGACTACAGGATAATGAGAGCTGTTATGCTAACAGGTGGAGGGTTGATGGGAGATAACAGACTTATACAGTGACCACAGAGAGCCTGAATCACTTGCACAACGAGAAGAGAGAGTCCTGCTCTGACAGCTGTGGCTCCCTGTGACCTTCTCCTGTGATATTACTGTGCCATACACTGCTCAGGGATCTGACCTCTAGAGTATTACACACACAAACAATGTGTGTGTACATATAAGGCATGTCAGTTAATTCACTGCAATTAGTTATAAAACAATAACATGACTAAGAAAAATTACACACAATAATGGATTCCCCTATGTAAACTCACAGTAAGGATTATTCAGATGATGATAATATTAAAGAGACCATTTTATGCCTTTTACAAAGTTTTGGGCTCTACTAGACCTTAAATGTTCAGAAAGCCCATATTTGACACCGTTGCAGCTCCTCTCTTCCCATTCTGTCAGTAACGCTCTGTTTAGTTGCTGTCTCTATGAAGCCCCTCCTTCTGAAAAACACAATGTGTTCTGATTGGTCAGCTGGACCAGTGTGTTGTGAATGGTCAAGCGTTTCGAGCGTGTTTGGGAAATGTCCCGTCCCTTACCATAACCATGAGTTTCAACACACTACTAACTAACTCAACCAGGCCCCGCCCCTTTATTTTGCATATGACTTGGGTGGGAATTATTTAAATGAGGAATATTGTGACGTGTTCGTTCCCAGAAGAAAACTCAAGACTACAATGGAGGCGTTTCAGGGAGTTCAGAAACAGTGCACACTGATGTAGAGAATAACTCCTGCTGGAGGGACTTTTGGAACTTTAATGCTCAAACAGCAATATTACACACTAAAGAAAGATGAATATCTATTTTGAAAGGGAAAACTTTTTCAGGTCATGAATTTGTGGTAGCTGACACTTAACTGATCCCGGCTGTGTTTCTCGAAAGCATTGTGAGTTAGGTTGATTGTAGAGAAAGTTGGTGCTTTTGAGAAATGCAGCCTTAGTTGCCCAGTACAGTAATGATTATAAAACCAGGACTGTGTGTAGTTATTAGATTTTGCTTTTGCTTTGTTAAAGTTTTACCTTCAAATTTGTACAAAGGATAGTGTATTCACTAGTGGGTGATATTTCATTTCATACTTCTTGAGCTTATGTTGTACTTCAGTTCCGCCAAACAAAGAGTGTGAATGACGTTTGTTAAATATCCCACCTGGATTTCAATTATGAATAAATCTGTGTTTAGGTCTTTCTCAGAGAAAGTTTGTGTGATTGCCCCTGAACTGTCAAAACTTATGAAAGACAATCTAGCTCTCATTAAGTCAGAGGAAGCTACTTAGTCTCTTTTTCTTCGGTTTTAATTGTTTTTAGTTTAAACAAGAATCACCATAATAATGTTGTTAAACAAATTAATGTCTTAAATAACTTTAATGATCATGCTAAATTATATAATTTAATAGTTTGTTTGTTAATGAAGGGTGTAATTGAACCATCTAATTTACATTTACATTAATGCATTTGACATACACTTTTCCAAAGTGACATACATTGGATTTAATGTACACATTTTATCAGTTCTTGCTTTCCTTGGGATTCGAAACCATGACCCAGCCATGCTCTACTGATTGAGCTACAGGCAAGCTAATATTGGAAAGCTAATGTTGTTAAGAAAACTAACTGGCTAAGATGGTAAGTGTCTGAATTGTCAGAGTAGTGACAATTAATGAAACATTGTGGGTTTCGAACCTACAACCTTCTGGTTACTGCATGCCACAGTAGTTGGATTTATCTGTTTTTCTGGTTTTAAAGGTGCCATCAAATGTTTTTTTACAAGATGTAATATATAAGTCTAAGGTGTCCCCTGAATGTGTCTGTGAAGTTTCAGCTCAAAATACCCCATAGTTTTTTTTTTAATAAATTTTTTTAACTGCCTATTTTGGGGCATAATTAGAAATGCACCGATTCATGCTGCAGCCCCTTTAATTGCTCACGCTCTCCGCCCCCTCCCGAGCTCTCGACTCTATCATTGCATAAACAAAGTTCACACAACTAATATAACCCTCAAAATGGATCTTTACAAAGTGTTCGTCATTAATGCTGCATGCATACATCGGATTATGTGAGTATTGTATTTATTTGGATGTTTACATTTGATTCTGAATGAGTTTGAGGCTATATGCTCTGTGGCTAACGGCTAATGCTACACTGTTGGAGAGATTTATAAAGAATGAAGTTGTGTTTATGAATTATACAGACTGCAAGTGTTTAATAATGAAAATAGTGACGGCTCTCTTGTCTCCGTGAATACAGTAATAAACGATGGTAACTTTAACCACATTTAACAGTACATTAGCAACATGCTAACGAAACATTTAGAAAGACAGTTTACAAATATCACTAAAAATATCATGTTATCATGGATCATGTCAGTTATTATTGCTCCATCTGCCATTTTTCACTATTGTTCTTGCTTGCTTACCTAGTCTGATGATTCAGCTGTGCACAGATCCAGACGTTAATACTGCCTGCCCTTGTGTAATGCCTTGAACATGAGCTGGCATATGCAAATATTGGGGGCGTACATATTAATGAGCCCGACTGTTACGTAGCAGTCGGTGTTATGTTGAGATTCGCCTGTTCTTCAGAGGTCTTTTAAACAAATGAGATTTATATTAGAAGGAGGAAACAATGGAGTTTGAGACTCACTTTATGTCATTTCCATGTACTGAACTCTTGTTATTCAACTATGCCAAGATAAATTCAATTTTTAATTCTAGGGCACCTTTAAATGTGTTTTGGGCACTTAGGGTTATCAGGCTGGGATACCAGCTGGCTGACCAACTATACATCAGAAAATAACCATTTAATATATCATTATTTTGGCAGGGAGTAGATGCATCGCTTTGCTGTTTTAATGGCTGAGGCTGTTTCTTTCATGATTTCCTGTGTTTACAGCATAAGCCCATTCTCATATAACCTAACCTAAATCAAATGTGACTTAGTCAATGTTGCCAACACATATGATGCAATATGATGTCAAATGGTCACTGTACTTTTGGAAGATTTATTTTGAAGAACACAGCAAGAGAGGCTGTGGCATCAAAGACCCTCATCTCAATAATGACCTGCTGGATTTCCCCGACCACAGCAAGTCACTGTGGATGGACATTCATGACAAACACTTGGCTTTCACTCAATCCCCCGCTTCTGGGAAAAGTTGATTGTTGATGACTTTGTTCCTAAATACACGGGAGGTTGTGATTAATACCACATGTTGGCCTATTTCTTTCATTTAAACATTTTTTTGGATTACCGGATTACACAAAGTTGAATTATGTTTTTTTTTATTCAATGACTGGAGGAAAGTGAAACCTTCATGTTCCCGCAAGTCTGCTCGGTGAAGTCCAGCTTTCAAAATGCCTTCTTTAGATGTTCTTGAAATTAATTTAGTGCACCGACTCTCCTCAAAAGCTTTTGCTCACTATGAGCTAAATCAAAACTTGGCCTGTATGAACTTTCTAATGATTTATCGTAGAGCATTTTGTGAAAATCTGCTTGAATACTTCGAAAAATAGAAGTCTAATGGCATGGCCTTTCATTTTGTGCTTAAATTTTGCCGTTGAAGTCGTATTTTGGACCTAATGAACATCTCAGCCATCTTAAATGACCAGCCATCCTGGTGACCAGCAAATGTCATGTACTGGATGGCGGCATTCTGATTTGATGCCACCAGGGCAAGCTCAACTAACTTAACCAACAAGCCAACCGTGTTCAACAGCTTCACCAGAAAAACCATGATGGTCAACCAGTTTCTTCAGTTCCTTTTTGCTTGTATTAGTAGCTTAGATTTGCTTCATTTTAAGGTTTCAGCTCTATTCTTTATTTGACTTTTATACTAGGGAGCTGTTGAATGCTTTATTCTGATTGGTTGACAAACGTTATTTACTTACTTAGACTTAGATCCTCCTGTGCTCTTGGGCACATCGGGCGATGAGGTCTCTCCACTGTTGTCGGTCCTCTGCAAGCACTTCAGCTTTGTCCCAGGATACGCCGACAAGCTTGAGATCATTGATGAAGGTTCTACACCAGGTATTGTGGGGTCGGCCCCAGCCACGTTTTGCCCCCAGGGGGCATCAGTGCATTGCCTTTCGGGGAATGAAATGTCATTGCATTTGTAGAATATGACCAGCTAGCCTGAGTCGTCACTGTGTGATTGTGGCTTGAATGTTGGAATTTCAACAGCCTTGACGGGTGAAGCAATGTATGTACTGGATCTTGAGAATCCACCAGAAACATTGCTGGTGGAATGCGTTTATTCTCCAGATAGTGTTTGCCATTAGCTTCCATGTTTCGCATGCATACATTGCGATCGGGACGACAATAGAGGCGTATAGTCGTAACTTGATCTTGAGGAAAATTGAAGCTGACTTCCAGATGTGCTGGAGGTAACGGAACATGGCAGAGCTTTCCCCATTTAGCACCGGACATCGGTTTTGGCATCGCCATTATGACAAACAATGCTCCCCATGTAGATGAATTTTCAGTCGTGTCGCATCAAGGGTAATGTTGGTTGGCATACGTTGATGTAATAGTGCATGTAGTAAATGCACAGCTAAAGTAGTCCCAGGCAGGTTTTGACCACATTATAGTTCCATATCACTTCACCAAATGATTTCAGTTATTTCAAATGCCCTTACAGCCTACAATAGTAAAAGAACTAAAACCCACAAATATATTGACCAAGCAAATAAATATAACAAACAATAAGTTTGAAGTACCAAACTATTTCTATGTTTTTGCCACAAATTTACCTTTTATTATGTATGGAAAGCATGCTTTCTTCCTCTTTCTTCACTTTGCATATCCGTCTTCACTTTGCATATTGGCTGCATTACCAACTCTGTGTGCTGTACTTTTCAAATATTTCAACAGCCCATCGTCAATTATTCCTTACTTGAGTTTTCCCACACTATAAGAATTAGGAGTAGAATATCCTATATGGTCCTCATACTCTTTTCTAATAAGTGATTGTTCAAAATCACTTATTACTTCACTTCACAAAATCACTTATCTTCCCTCCACCAAGCATCCTGAAACTCTCTTGCCCTCTTTCATTCTGGACACAGCATCGAGGATCCGTTTTCATTTAAGTTTATTTGTTCGAGCCCGATTTGGGGGGTCAACGCTGCTGTCTACGCCAATCACTCCATTCCCACAATGTCTTGATTCTGGGCCCAGCAAACAAGGGGGGTTTATTTGTTATAGCAAGAGAGACCCTGCAAGGGGTCGTTTGATCGCAGCATGACAACAGTAGCCCACCACCATGCCATCAGCACCCTGCAAGGAGAATTTTGTGCAGATTAAACAGAAGAGGCAGTTACAAACACAAACAGCTCCTTCATGAGACCCAACAGTTTGGGAAAGACTGCATATGAATGCCTTGATGTTTATCCCCAAATGACCTGAATCAAATGTCCTCGGGATGCAATCATGATGCAGAAGTTTGGAAATCTTTAATGATTAAACAAAAGCATGATGTGTTTGGTAAGAAAGCTCTTTTGGGTAAAGCAAGTCTTTTGTTTTTTGCTTTAGCTATCCAGTTCAAGCCAAACTACATCCTGTTTAGCTAGCCTAATGAAGTTTATTGTCAGACGAATATTGTCGTAATTGGATTATACTGAAAGTGCAGAAAATAACAAGGTTCTTGTTGTTAATAATTTTTTGCACTGTTGGGACCACATTAAAACTAAGACGACAACAGTTAGTCTTACTTTTAACCCACCCAACTCTTCACATCATGCCTGCACTATCATCCACATTGTGGCTAATGGAGGTAGACAAGGTGCTGAGAAGGTGTCAGCAGGATTTTCAGTCACTAACACCCCCCCTCCAGGACAAAGCTCTCTGAAGAACATCCAGCAGAGCTTTTTTAGTACATCAGTCCCAGCAGCTTACTGAGCAGGTACATCATTGTGCCTTCACTAATCATTAGAAATTAGCTGTTTGAAATTCTCTACTGTACAAGCTTGTCGGTTTCCCGTCCTCTTCTCAGAGCCTAATGTATAATAAGCCAAGTACGCCTTCGCTATTTCCCTTGTCCTGCAATTAAGAGGTCCGTTTTTAGGCAGATTTTTTATGATTCACCATGAAATCATGAGCGTGAGTGGGTGGACGGGGATATAATCTCAATAAAACGTTAGGCCAATTAGTCGACCACAGCAGAATCGTGGTCTGTGCGTTTTTATCTTCCATGTTAAAGACTTTCACCTTTACAGTGTCACAAGTGTCACACTGGCTATTTCTATAGGTGTCCTTTACGCCATTTAGCATAGCCAAGAGTAATGCCAGGAAACTCCTTGTATGAGGAGGTCAGCACTTGTGTCAAAAAATCTGTAGGAATAGCCTCATTTACTGCGAGAACATGACTGTATTCAGCAGTAAAGCCAATTAAAACCATGTTCTGCATGAGCAAAAAAAAAAAAAAAGACCTTGAGTGGACCGTTGTGGGCTTTTCGCTTTTGGTTCTATTTCTTTTTTCATGTGGATTTAATCTTGGTTACTGGCAGTTTCGTGAAATTTATTTTGCTGTTGGGTCAGTGACATGATCCCAAATTTTTTAATTAATTGAAAAAATATAATCAATTTATATACTCAGACTTGAATCAATCTATGACTTTTCTATGACACACATTTCTATTTTTCCTTTAAATTATTATTTATTTCTGAATTCAAATTAATTTCAGTATTTTTTGAAGAAATGAAATATGTGTCTAGACGGTAAAATGATGTCATGAAGAAAAAAAATAACCATTTTTTTCTTGAAAGTTAAGTAGTTTGACTTCATTTTCTATTATTATTTCTAAGAAAAGAAAAGCAGTTTTTGAGAAGGTTTTGAGAAATTCAACTGGAAATGATATCATCCTGAAGACCCTCTGTGTGTAAAGGTCAATACGTCTCTTAAAATATCATATAATTTGACCTTTTTATTTCAATGCAAAGTTAGTACAAGTATTGTGTGACTCCCTAAAAACTTAAAGGGCATCTATAATGCCCCTTTTACAAGATGTAATACAAGTCTCTGGTGTCCCCAGAATGTGTCTGTGAGTTTTGCAAAATAGCCCACAGATCATTTATTATAGCTTGTCAAATTTGCCCCTATTTGGGTGTGAGCAAAAACACGCAATTTTTTTGTGTCCCTTTAAATGCAAA
Organism: Culter alburnus; assembly: GCA_028476615.1. Lineage (NCBI taxonomy): Eukaryota > Metazoa > Chordata > Actinopteri > Cypriniformes > Xenocyprididae > Culter > Culter alburnus. The sequence goes on from JAOTNS010001700.1 coordinate 229,561, forward strand.
TAAGCTGCTGCTCCCAGCCCCCTTTCCAGAAGAGGGCGGAGCTTTAACAGCTCGAGCTTCGGTTGCTCAACAACAACAAAGCTGGAGAATCTCACGCAGACAAAATGAGATTGTCAGTAACGGTGTTCAGCCTTACATTGTTCACCGGAGTCGACACATGAGGAGACCAGGAAGGAGAGTTACACATTTTAGAATGAAACTGGAACATTTCTGAATGGTTAGTGGATAAATTTATGTAGTTGCTGTGGAGTTGATTCAGCTCATCTACTAGCATGTGCCGTCTTTGCATTGAAATCCAGCGTTGAATTGGCATGGTAACAACACTGTACTACAACAACTCTTCCTCTTCTCTAAAGCAGCCCAACATGGCCTCACCCCCTTTGTTGCATGTTCCCAGAGGCGGGTTTTTTGTAAATTTTAGGGTTAGTGATGTCACCAACTGGAAAGAAGCTTGTTGTAGTCCCTACCAGCCGTTTGTTGTAGTCCTTAGAGAATTATTAAAAAAGACAATATCTCCCTTTGCATTGAACCTTGAGCGTCGTAACTTTGCATTGAAATGTATTGAACTGTAAAAATCATGATTAAGATGTGTACACTTACACTCACATTCAGTATGTAACAAACATTTTATGACCACATTCATTGGCCCAGTATTATCATTCTAATGTTTTTCTCCTCAGCTTATGTATTCATGATTGCAGTGATGTGCTGCTCTTTGACTTTTTTGCTGTTCTGTTGAGCGTGACTGCGCATATGTTTCTGTGATATATTGGTGTACACACATGTATAAATGTCTTCTCAGCTCCGCAACTGTGAAATTCAAGCTCACACTATTGCACACACACACACACACACTTTCATTTGTACTCTGGTATGTATCTGAACACCAATGACAAAAGTTTTCCCACATTTCCTGACCCACTGCTCAGCGTGGCCTTACTGCAGCGAGAGAGAGTCTTTGAGAAGCTGATGCAACTGCTTGGTAACTCCTTCTCCAGCGTTATGGGTGATTGCTCTGAGATCGAAGCTCTGGGGTCTGGAGCCTCTTGTGGATCTTCACCGTGGCCCATCCTCAAGGACGAACTGCCTGCATTGTCAGTGCCTCTTTTTAAACTTCCAGGCAACTTGATAACCAGGGGCACCAATGCTTTTTTACTTGTTTCTTTGAGCTGAGTTTCAAGTTGGCTGCTCATATCTTACCACTGCAAAAAGCTGAAAATGGGCTTTAAAAGTCTTGTCTCAAGAGAAAACACTGCTCATCCTCACGTTCCTCAAGCTGAGCTGTGTAAATATTTGACTCAGTTGAATGTTTGGTTTGGTTTTGTCTTGTGTACTGTTAATGATCTAACGATGAAAGTTTAGCACAGCAGATTGTTGATTACAGGACTGTTAAAGTCTGTGTCGGATGGATTTAGTCCAAGTTAATCTGAGTCTCACGGGTCAGGGCTGTGATTCTGGTCACTTCCTGAAGATTCATGTGTTCATTTACTGTCAGGACTGTGTGTGCATTGACACATTTCAAGAGGCCTTTAACCATGTACGTTCTGATGCGACTGCACTAAATAGACATGACATAGCGTCTCTAATGAAGTCTACTAATTACACAAGATGACATGCACTTCTTAACAGGACCAGCCTTCAAGAGTGATCTAAAGTTGACTTGGTGATCTGTTAGTACATTTATCAGTTAGCAGACTAAATTTTTACCATAGGGTACAACCACACCCAGTATTTTTAGAAATCCTCAACGATGAAAATACATGACCTAGAAACAACAGTCGAGTATAGCTGCATTCATGAATAGTTATTGTTGTTTATTATCAACTAATTCTATAACTATGAAATGTCATTTCGCATGCTCCTCTACTTCTGGTTATGATTATCATAATGCCTTAAAAGACAGGTACAATACTCAGCACTGTCAAAAGATTTGTGCCACACTTAACTGCAACACTTTCTCATCCTGATTCTCATAGGAACCATGTTTGACCTTACATACATCTGAACTCCTTTTCCACAGAATGGTGACATCATAGCAATAAAAGCAGTTATAAGTAATAAACTGAGTTACATAATCCCAGCTTGTTCTCTTTTGTCTTTAAGGCTAGCAATAATGTTGCAACCAATTAATCAAAGTTACTGTCACAATTCGTAATTCAAAGTGTGGCAAATAGAGACTGTGTTTCTTCAAGCACTAAACACAGAGCTACGACTATGGTTTACCTAACTACACCACCACCGCACTAACGATAGCTTCATATCTGCATGCATCAGGGAGCCCTTTCAATAGTGAGTGGTAGGTGCAATGTCGGTTTTTAAATGTGCGTCAGGTTTTCGCTCGGGTTTATCTTGTCGCTGTTTTATTTTTATTTATTTGTTTATTTTTATCATGCACTTGCTGTAGTATCGTTCACCGGCTGCCTTGAATAGATGGCAGCACCTTTAACCTGTCCCGGTGCTGGAGTTGTCAGTTCATTCTACAAGATACGACATTGATCTCTGTTGTCAAATGATGCAAAATCGTGCCGTAACACATGGTCTTGTCAGTCAGCTCTCCACCTACATCATCTCTCATGTGATCATGAACCTCTCATCTGCTGCCCTTTACGTAGCAGATGCTTGGTGCATACTCAGTCGATGAATTAGCTGTGATGTGATTAAAGCGTCTGTTTATCACCTGAATTAAATGGTTTTTTTATTTTTCACCTAGACGACGAATCTTGTCACATTTTAGCTTCGCGGCATGACATCTCATCACACCCTTTAATATATTAATAATATAAATAATATATATTGTATATGTTGTATTATTTTTACCAAGAATTTAACATAATATTATATAGAGCCTGACCTCTCCACAATGAAAAGTGCTGCTTTTTCCCCTCCATACTCCACACACTTTTTTTTTTTTTTTTTTCTTCTTTTTTCAGTAAGGTAAAATCCAGACGTTGGCCTGTTTAACATGTAACCAAATCTGAAGTGTTCCTTACTTGTTTTTTCATGTGCACCAGCTGCATGTTTCAGTCACAGTGTGGGCCGCCTAAACCCGGGCTAAATACGTACACCCTCATTTATTTATTGACTTTGCCCTTTTTCTCCCTGTTCTGTTAAGTATCTTTGTTGTCTGGGCCCACCTCGAAACTAAACTTCTAGTTGTTTAGTTCTTTTGGGCTAATGTTGAGAGATCGCCAGGTTTATTTTTTTTGTATTAGTGAGTTTACTTACATTTGGATTGTCTCTTTTTAATCGTGTCCTAAATGTATTTTTAGCCAGAACTAAGTTGACATTATCTAGTTGAAATTTACACAAGTCCCTCTTCCTGCTGGCCGAGCAAAACAAAGTAGCGTAACTTACACAGGAAGTTATTGTTTTGGGAACGATGGAAATCCCCTTCATTTTAATTGGAACATAGTGCACCTTGTTTGTTTCTCATGCTCATAAGAAAACCCCCCGTTTGATGCTCTAGGCTTCTGACTGCTTTGTAATATTTTTGTAGGGCGTGTTTCTTGTGACTTTTTTCTACCTGTGTTGTCGGATTAGTAACTATCTGTTTCAAAACTAAATGTACTGTTGCATTTGCGGTACCAAGAAATATAATGTTAAGTGTGCACAAGGTGCTCATGTAAATGTATGTTTGTGAAACGGCACTTTGTTTTGCCCGATTTATTTGAGTAGAACAACCCTACATTATTTAGAGGGGCCCTCCTGGCTGCCTTTTGTTTGGTACAAAACAACACCTTTCGGTCATCCAGATTAGTGAGCGGCAGATATATATATATAAATAGGATATGTATTTCTATAGTACGTATAAATTAGGTGCTATGCTATATGATGTATATGTATGTATGTGATGCGTATGTCTGAAGATCCTGTATGGAGTTATGATTTATGGCCTTTATTCTTACTATTCTTTTATGTCTTTCTTTTTTTTTTTCCTTAATCACACTGTGTGACCTCGGCCATCGTCTCCTCCCACAGGCCCCATACCATACTGTCCCCCCCACTGATGAATATGCCACAGGATGACACCAGCTCATCATTGAAGATGAATCTGCCACCTGTTCTTCCCTTGCCCCCGCTCCCGATTCGTCTAAGACAACAATGCATCATCGCTAGCTCCACGCAGAATGCAAATTGGATTTGTGGACGAAGAGAACTGCACAAGAAAATATCCTGGCCCAAAGAATCTGTCTCGATCTCAGATTTAAGGACTAATGGCTCCCACCCGTCATCACAATAATGGATTGAGTGTTAAGTAAGCTGCATATTGTGTAGTTGATTTAAAAGGTGCCCTCAGTAACATTTCCACGTGATAACACAACCAACTGAAAATTTGTGTAATCGGCATTTAGGAATCAGGCAGAAAGAAAAGCCTACGGAGAATCACAGGTCAATACTCTCTTATGACTTTTATAATGGGTTGTGAATGACCAGGTTCAAAGCAGATTCCTCCTTACGAGAGTCTTTCATAGTATACGACCTAAGCTTCTTTCAACTTCTGATATCCACTGAAACAAAAACCCGAAGGTTCGACGGCCCGTCATTACCGGATTTAACTTTGTAGTGTTGTCATGAATGCCAAACCTTAAAGTGTTTATTGAGTAAGTAAACGCATTATTCTCTACCACAGAGAACAACAGCAACCTGTGGATAAGTACGTTCGATTGTGCATAGCTAATTTTATTGAGCATTTTATTAAAATGTTAGTCTTTTCTTCCCATTCAGTTGGTTTCATGACGGGAGTCTCATTGGGATTGCCCCAGCTAATGATTTTCCCTGATTACTCAAACCTGTCAGAAAGCCCAACACGCCCATTTTGCTTGCACAATTCAACTGGTGAAATTTGAGAGCTGATAAATAAATCACTTTGGTATAATGGTGTTTTGCGTAACATCCCGCTGTGTTGGTGACAGCTGTCAGGTCCCAGCAGGGAGGACAAGGTACCTTGCACGGTGTCAACCAGTGTCCCTGTGTTTGACTTAAGTTGAATGCTTAGGGCTCAAAAGGCTGCTGTGGAGATCTCGTGGCCACTGTTCCTGTTTTGTATATGTGTTTTTAATAATGCATATGATCTGTCGGTTTACCAGAGAGTGTCTGGGATGGGTTCCGTTTAGGCAATTCTTTATCATGGTTTTACTACTGTATCTCTAACTGGCATTTTAGCCAAATTAGATACTAAATAATCTACTTAGGGCATAGAAGAAAATCATCTTTTCATTACAGTATATTGTGGTTATAGCAGTAGTTTAGCTAAATGTGTTGATGCTTGTTTTTTTTTTTTAAATAACATATTTGCATGGATTTGGCCAGAGTTATAATGATCATTGTTTTACTTGGTCTCACTACAAATAGAGTTAAAGAGCAAAAACTAAGATTTCATTATATCTAGTATGGGCAGCTAGTCAGATATTGTGTCCGCCCACAGAATAAAATAAAAAAAGCACCTCTTTTCACAGAATGTGTGATTTTTAAACCTAATTGTTTGGGTGGGGAAAAAAAGTCAGAATTTGGAGATAAAAAGTCGCAATTATCTTTTTTATTAGTATTAGCTTATTTTTTATTTTTTTTTTACGTGGCAAAACATCAGCGTCCATAATAAGCAAATTATATACATTAATATTAGAGGGGATATGTAGAACCCATATTTACTATTAATTACAACTTTTTTCCTCACTAAAATGATTTATATAGTAAGGTAGTTGTCAAGTTTAGGTATTGAGTATGGATTAAGGGTGTAGAATATGGTCCATAGCAGTATAATAAGGCATTAATATGTGCTTATAACTACTAATAAAGCAGCGCAATATTGCCCTAGGACATATGCTACTAAATTGAGGCAACTATATAGTTAAATGAGAACTGAACCCTATAATACAGTTTATATAATGATATATGACTATAGTTTTGTTCTGTTATTGAATTCGATTATAATGTTACACTAGACCGTCTTCACGTCATGAGGTCTATGTTCTTAGTTCCGCTTGTCCCCCGTTCCTGCCTGCGGTCGTTTCCTTTTTTCCGTCTGCTCTAGTCCCCTTGTCTGCACTCTTTCACTATACCTGTGCAGTGGTTTTTATTGTCCACCATGGGATCCTTGTTGATCTTGATTTAAATTATCCAGATCATTTCTAAAACCTATCCTACTATATTCTTCTGTTAAAACATTTTTATTAGAAACACCATTTTTGAAGCATACTCTACCCTTATTCAATCGTGTCTAATGTCATGAACGCTACCCACATAAATTTACACTATAAATTCTTTATCTGGCCCTAGGGTTATGGATACCCAAACAATGGACTGTGTTTAGAGCCGATCGTTAGACATTTAACCAGGACCTGGATTTTGCTACATTCAACCTCAATGAAGGCAAACATGAGAATTAATTTTTATAAATACTGTCATTTCTAACAATCTAATAATTATTTATAATTTCTCACCCTTGAGCTCTTAAAACCGTACATTGGTTGACATAATACTGATATTCCCCTCTATTGAGATCTGAAATGTTTGCTCGATAATTCGCCTGAAAGAATTTTGGGAAGCGTTTTTTTGATCTATCTATTTTTCTATAAATTTTTTTTTATTTTTATATTTGACTCCTACATGGTATTATCCTGCGGATTTTCTCAATAAAAGGGGTGGGACAAAAATATCTAATACTAAAAACTTCAAATAAATCATTTGAAACAAACAGATTAGTTATCGTAATCCTGTCTGTAATCAAACTAAAAAATCTATCTAAAATTAAAATACCTTAATTTTCTATGGTCAGTAAGGTGTCATACAATTCTCAGAATCCTAGTTACAAGCCTAATATTCATCAGAAAACCAATTTCTATAAAATTTAATTTCTAAGACTGAATGCCTTTGGAATGGGGTGATAAACCTAGCTTCAATTTTATGAGTCCATGTATCTATTATTATACTTTAAAACAATCACTCACTTCTTCCAAAATATTTGTGTATTTTAATTATGCATTGAAACATTTTTTTCTATTAACTTTAGCCTATACCCCCCAATTGGTCTTCACTCCACTATTTTATAATATGGGAATTTTATTTTTTTTTGGTACATTTCTCCCTGAATACATTTGATTTTTAATTGCCTATGCACAAGGCCAGACCTGTGTGTGTGTGTGGTGCCAGGGATGTGTGTGTGTTAGCGCCCAGTTCACTGCTCTTCTAACGGTACAAATGGTTTGCAAATGGGTTACAAAATGCTGCTGCCTACCGGCGAGAATAGGCTCCTAAACGCAGTGACTTGAGCACATTAATTTCTGTCCACTTCAATCCTCATCGCTCTCAGTTCCTTGAGACAACTGCACACTTTCCTACAGAACTCTTTCAGGCCATTCTTCCATCTTTCTCCTCTCCATAATCAATTATTTCACATTAATGTATGTTTGCGTTGATTTTGTTTGGATGTCATGGTGTGACATAAGACCGCGAAGCAGATTACCACGTTGCTCCATCATGGGTGATTTAACGGTCCAGCTATGGCATGTTGTCACTATCCACCACCCACACATATCAGCTAGCACACTACACACTTGGGCAACGGTCGCGTGCGCACGTCGCCCAGTCTAGGTCTCTACAGTCTGTGACAAAAAGAAATTATTTGTCTATGTTGTTCTATACGGGGCCAAAATTGTATTCATATGGAGCTTACTCACTCCTCTTGTCTTGGCACTGATCAATCTCTGTATTTTCAGCAAAGTATTCAGACCTCCCCATGTTTTGTTTTGTACTCACATTTTTTTCAGGATCATTCAGATTCTATGACAAAATTTAATTTAGCAGAAACACACCATGTGTATCTCTCATCACTGATGTACTCTCCTCGGCCACTACATTCATACAGGTCACAACATGTGGATCAAATGTTGTGGCAGTTACTCATACCACTGGAGGGGCGCTAACCACCTGAACCTCAGATGTTTAAAGACCCACACACGTACTAGCAGTACTTTTTTTCCATCTAAAAAAAAAGCGCATTTTTACAGTCGTCACAACCATCACTTGTATGATTCAGATAGACTGTCTCCCAGATTCTTTCCTCCATAGGGACTCCCACAAAATGTCCCGCTTTTATTTTCTGGTCAACTTATGCACTCCATTCATTTTAGTAGGGGACCTTTTGAGCATGCCATAGAAAGTATCCTCTATTTTTGGTTTTCCCACAAGGACCTTTTTTCATGTTGAATGTCCTTAAAAGAATTTTTTTTTTTTTTTTTTTTTTTTTTTTTTTTTTCTCTCTGTCAAAGAACCTTTTTTTCCAGGATGTTTTAGGTTTCTTCATGAACCATCATGCAATAAATGAACCTTTCTTTTTTAGGTGTATGTTGACGGTATATAGTATAGATAGTAAGTGGGATCCCTGATTTAGCCAAATGGTTGTGAGAATGGGAATACTCAGCTTTTCATATTACTTTAGAATTTCCTTGCAAGTGTGTGTCTCTGTATGATTTTATTTGCATATTTTTTTTTTCGGCATTAATCGGTTATGTGCACTTCTAAAGGACTGGGTGGTGTAAAAATAAGGTTCAGTTTGCGAGTGTGGGGTTCTTATTTAGAAACTCGAGGGTTCCTTTGACTTCATTTTAAAAGAACATCTTTTTTATATGCATAAAAATTTGGTTTCTAGGATGGTAGACACTTTTTCTTAATAACATTTACAAATTTACTTTTTTTTTCACTCTGTTTCCTTAGAATGTGTTGACAAAACCAGTTTCATTTAAACAAAAGGTGCAAGTTTTGTAGTAATACGAATATTTTTTAATTGGCTGAGTTTCATTCATAACACTTAATCAAAATATAAACACTGAATTGAAACTGAATCCATAAAATGATCCCATTATTAAAACCCCCAAGTATTTAATTTTCTGTGTTACCGCTCCGTCCGTCGGCACAGTTGTGTACCGCACATATTCAACGGATGGACGAGTTTGACACACACAATACTATTGCTTTTTTTATACTCTACCAATATGGTAGAGGGCAGCACTGAGTCGTGTCATTTATAGGACATTCATTCAGAAGGATAGAAGAAGAAAAGTAGCGGCTCTGCCATTGCGTGCAAGTTTAGAGCGAGAAAATTCTTGGAACAGTGTGTTGTGTTGATCACTCTTTCTGTACTCTTCTTCAACTACTGCACATACATTACATCACACGTATAGTGCCACCTAGTGGACTCTTCTGTTTCAACATTAACCCTCCAGCAGACCCTCCTGATGATAGAGAATATTGGGCTTACAAATGGTGATACCGGAATACAGGACACAGCGTGTATACTTTGGGCTTAAAAGTTCTATACTGAAGCACCTGACAGAACCCTTTAAAAGGGACCTACGATGCCCCTTTTACAAGATGTAATCTAAGAAGTCTTTGGTGTCCCCAATGTGAAGTTTCAGCTCAAAATACCCCCAGATCATCTATTATAGCTTGTCAAATTTACTCCTATTTAGGCGTGAGCAAAACACACCATTTTTGTGTGTGTCCCTTTAACCCTTAAATGCATACCTCGGGTCTTTAGTGACCCGGGACGTCATTCACTACCCCTCCTCCTACTTCATTTTTAAAGTTAGACATCAACCTCTTGGTATTTCCTCAATCATTCATTATAAAGAATATACAAGAAAAAAAAAAATCACAAAATATAAAATAATGCCTATTTTTGTATTCATTTTTTGTAAAAATTGTATAGGGTCGCAAACGACCCGATTGTGTATGAGTGTACGTATATGTTTTTCTGCACACAATACTGAATCTTAGATGACTGGAATAAGTGCAATTCACGCTTGTTTTTTTTCCTCACACAAGGTGGCAAAGTCTGATACACAATGCTGATAGTTCTCACACCACTCCATGTTCATCAATTCAGAAAACGAATAATAAGCAAAAACCATGAAATGGCTTTGAGTCCAGACCTGTGTTTTGAATTTACTGATTGGATTGCATTAGGAAAGCCCACACCAATCAGGATTTCCTGCAGAATATTACTGACTGCAATCAATATGACTGTAACTGTTACTCTGGATGGATCTGGTGAAGCTGTTAGCGATCGAAATAGTGATTTGAAGAGGTTGAAAAATTAAGTTTAGAGATACTTTGAGATCGCGAATGGGCTCATATTCGTGACCAAACATAAAAATAGGTAGCCCATATATTGCTGAATTTACTCTGATAATGATCTCCGACGAGGACAGTGATGATGGCGATACAAACTCTGCTCAAAAGCTGAGCCCTAACGTGTCCTAGTCACCCACCTGCATAACAATACGAAACCGGTAACAAAATACTGATTTGTATGTTACCAGAATATGCTATCTCCCTGTGTACGTCGATTGTATACTTATATCATAGGAGTTTTATATTAAGCCTCGCATCAGCGACAGGTTACAGTATGATTCCTTCCGGCAGTTGAGATAAAGTGTAGTCCTGGTCCAAATACTAAAAGTGTACCCGTCGATGATGATAGATTGACAATAGTGAGGCGAACATACAGTCCTGCATTTAAGTGGTTAAATGCCACAATGGAGTTTGCTGCTCCCGAAAGACCTCTCCCAGAGCCACCAGCTTGTGGCATCACTCCCGGCGCACAGCCTCTGCGCTTTCCCAGGCCCAGAATAGAGGGGCAGTTACTTTTAACTCAGCTACAAAACAAAACTAACAAGCTGGAGAATCTCTCACGCTAGTCTGTCCCCAAAGTGGACATTATGTAGTAATGGTGTTCAACCTTAAGTCTGCACGCACCGGGACAAATGTCCCGCATGGCTTAACCGCCCTGTCGTTTAACTAAAACCCTCGTGAATAAACAAAGTGGCGCCATGTGAGTGCCGCACCATTGACGCAAAAACAGCAGGCTGTAAGTCGTCAAGTTTTTTTTAAAAAACACCTCGGGTTCTTTTTGTGTTTGAACGCGGCCGCGTTAAAAACTGGCAGACCAATGAGAATGCCGCTTTTGTTCACCATATGCCGTTAGCTGCTTGAAGTTACAGTAAAACACGACTTGGTGCGTTACAAGGCACAAAACGGCACTTTAACGTTGTGTCCCCGCAGAAGGCACAGACATTGACTAACCAGATGACGAAGAGACAGAGTAATAGGACGTGTGAAGACCGCCCCTCTATATGGGTGCTCTGCCTAACATTTTCTGGCCACAATCCACCAATATTTTATTGATTTGCTTCTGTTAATATCTGATATACTTGTTTTTTTGGTTTTGTGTGTTATGTGTGGATTCTTTGTTTTTTTTTTTTGCTTTTTCTTTTGTTTTTAACCATTCAAGAAATATAGTGAGCGCAGCAATGGTCTCTTTCATAAACTATGTTTTTATTTGCACTAATTTGCTGAATCACGAGCTGGCCGTAAATTTCGCACTGTCCCCCCGTTGAGACTTAGTTTGCACTACCGTTACCTGACCTACCATCCTCCTCAGTATGTCATATTATATGCCATATTATATTATCTGCATTTGTTTAATCTCCTTAACTTTATTATACATATATGTTTATTTTGGCACTAACCGTTAAGCACAGCGTTAAATTGGCCCCTATTTGTGAAGGAACAATCCGGCGTAAAATGAGGCATGGTACAACACTCTACTAACTCAACACTCTTTCCTCTCTTCTCTACAATGCGCAGCGCCCCACGCCAACACTCAACATGAGTCTTGGGACCTCACCGACCCCCCCCCCCTTTGTTTAGTGTGTTCCTCCCGGGGGTGGGGTTTATGTAAAATTTGTTGGGTTTGTGAATGTTCACCACCCGGGAAAGAAGCTTGTTGTTAGTCCCCGACCTGGAGCCCCGATAGTATGTGTTGATGAGTCCTTAAAATCACCGTGTATTTTCTCTGTAAAAGAAATAGCTGCTTCCCTGTATGGTCATTGGAACTATTTGACATCCATAAATTTGAGAGGTAATGTTTTAGACGACAAAAGTGAAATCAAATAAATCAATCAACCCACCCCAAAGATCACCTCGGGCTCGAGAGTTAAGGGCCTCTCATATGAAACCTTTTCTATACGACCTTCTAGGCAAGGTGTAGGTCATCTTCGGTTGGGTATGTGATTCCATTCTGGAAGCAGAGACACAGGAACAGTATTCTGAAACATAGACAAAAGGTAGGATCATACCTAAATCACATTACTAGCAGAAAACACTAGGGTGGGACTAAAGGTCATGTTCCCCTTCCTTCCTTTTTTCTTTTTTTTTTTTCCTTCATGAGATGGCCCACTCTTGCAGCAGTTTTAATGGCCGCAGTCGGACGCACAGAAGCGTATCTCTCATTAACACATTACTACGGCTACTCTCAAGACAAATGGCTCTTTAGCAGGGCCAAACCACAAACATTAATAAAGTGACCTAGTTATAGCAAAACCAGAAGCAGCCATTTGAGTGTGCATGCAAGTTTATATCCAGTACCTAAATGGAATAATGATGATCATTAAATAAAGTAAAATGTTTGCTTGAGGTGTGTGTATGAATGTATGTATGGTAGAGCAATAAGACCTTCCATTACAGGGATGCTTTTGGTGGTGAATCTCATGAATACGGTCAAGAACTGTTTAATTCATAAACATCAAATCAGACGGCAACTCCTTTAAGTTCAAACTTGTTTTCTTCTGTTTCCAGAGTGGTTTTGTTGATGTGTGTTTAAAGGCAGTTGGTTTGTGTCATTAGCGGAGCGTCCTGTCTGGCCAGAGTTAATTGGACGCTGCTCTAATGGCCTAATTGAGTGTGATGGAGTGGAATGGAGTGCTGTGTGTGAGTGTCTGGATGGTCAGCTTGTGTTCAGTGGCCTGGTCTACATCATAGTTGACAGAGAGACTTTTTGTGATTTAACTTGAATTAAGAACTTAATTTGTATGCGTTAGATTAGTGTGAGTAGCACAGTTTCTGTCTGCACACGTCTCACATGACCAAGATAGAAATACATGTGTTGGGATACCTCATAAAGTCATGAAGTCATATCTTCATGTGTTTTGCCGTGTGCTCTTTTAATTACACATTCTCCCCAAATGCTAATGGATCCCTGTTGGATATGAATATTAAGATTGCACAGCGGTGCGCTGTTGTTCCAGCATGTTCAACATATTGCAGCTTCCTCAGCCCCATTGTGTGTGTCTGTACTGTACACCTCCCAGATGTTTTTCACATTTGAACCCTCTAGAGTTTTCACCATACTGGGGTTCATATTTATCTCAGAAGGATTTATACTTGTAACATTTCTCCCCACAATATACACACACTTTCTATTTTTTTTTTTTTTTTTTTTAAGAATTTTCAGGCCTTGCTTTTAATTATAATATAAGTGAATGAGAACTGGTGCTGTGCAAACCTTAAAAATGACTAATAAATACCACAAAATAATGTAATATGAAACTTAATATGATAAATATAAAATAATAAACAATATATTGATAGAAAATTGACTGTTTTGTAGTTTTTCTCTTTTTGAAATTTGATTTAATAAAATAAACTTAAGTACAAATAAAATAATAAATACAGTACATAACTGAATGTAATTACAAGAAATAATAAATAAAACACAGTATAATAAACAAATACATAAATAAGAAAAAAGATAATAATAAATCACTAAAAGAAAAATACAATCACAGTAATATAAACATAAAAAATAAAGTAAAAAAATAAAAATAAAATAAAATAACAATAATAATAATAAATGACAACTTAATTAATATACTAAAATAAATAACAATAAAACACCTAAAATAAAAAAAAGAAACTAAAAATAAATACATAAATATAATAAAACTACAACAAACTACATACACATATAATAATAAAAATACATAATAATAAGTAATAAAATAACATGCAATAATAATAAAATAAAAATACTAAATAAAGCAAATAAATCATTTATTATACATAAAATACCAAAAATAAACATAAAATACATAAAATAATAATACATAAATAACATAAATAAAAATAAATAAATAATAAAATAAAATAAAGTAATATAAAATAAAATAATAAAATAAACATTTCTCTGAGACTAGTGTGTGGGTCAACCAAGGAACTGTAGTGTTTAATATGCTAGTAAGAGAACAAAGTAATTACAAGAGGGTTTGGGAGGAAATTGAGAGAGTCTAAGCCGCGCACCACTTAACGATTGTAAGGCTGATTATGAATGTAAATTGATACTTATGACTTATCGTGCTCAAACTCGTCCAGTCAGAGCCAGTTGCGTTCAGTCGGCGATTGCAGACGGTGTTCAAATTCCATGTGTAAGTATTTAAATCTGCTTCAGTCGCAGTCGCTAGTATGTTGAGCACAGTCTTAGAATGCTTTAGCTAGTCGTTAAATGTGTGCCTGGCTTAAGGAGAATACATTGACCTCATCTTCAGTATGGAGAGCTCTCTCTCTCTCTCTCTCTCTCTGTCTGTTGCTCTGCTTACTTCATCCGTCAATATCTGCTAGGCAGCATGCATCTAATCAAGCATCATAACATTGAGATCAATACCAACAACACACCCGTCTACCCTCTCTAATAAAACACATCCTACACATCTACAAGTCAGAGTGCTTCGCTGGCCTGACGCTTCACATCACAGCAGTGCTTTAGTAAACTGAGGCCAGAACAGCAGCATAGTGCAATATCACACTCCGTATTATTTTGCACAGGAATTATTTTGCATTCTCCATACTCTGAACTTCTCTCTGGTGCAGCTTGTTTTAAACTCCTTTTAAACCTTGTTTTGCTCCCATGCTGTTCTCAAAGTTCAGATGTGTTTTTGCGATTTACATCAGAGCTCCCATCATCTGCAGTGAATTACGAACAGCAAGAAACTCACTCTCTCAGTAAAAGGATTCATGACTCAAAACATTAAAAAGGAAAGTGGGGACAAAAGGGAAGGTTTTATGAGCACGGAACACGTGAGCGGGATGTTTTTAAGTAGGAGGCTCACAGGAACGAGGGGAGCGGATGTATTTTGACACTTTTAAATCCCAGGGATGCAGTCTGAACACCTGCCTCGGCTTCTGTTTGTTTAAGATGAGGGAATATTAGTGAGAAAACCATCTCAGGTGTTTTTTAAACTTTTACAAAAACTCTGCTTAAGATATTGTGAAGTTACAAAACACTCATTTGCCTTTATTATTTGACACTTTAAGAACAATACAATGAATTGTGTAAAAAAAAAAAAAAAAAAAAAAAAAAAAAGCCTGCAAATAGGTATTTCTACAAATGACATCAGTAACCTAACTTTTTGCTTTTGCGTGGAACTGCATCCGTTCCACACCTGTGATAACTCAGTTGTACTAGGATATCCCAGCTTGAAAAATTTCATATTCCATATACAGTATTATAGATTAAAAATGGAATGTAAAAATATTGATTGAAATCTCTGAGTATTTACTGTTAATATATTATTATTATTATTATTATTACTATTATTACTATTATTACATATATGATATAATCATAACAACACAATAATAATAATATAATAATAAATAATGGCTATTTACAGTATGGAATATGTGATTACATTTCTTGGATTCATATGGTTTGACGATGACAACAACAACAACAAACAAACAAGCAAACAATAAACAAATAAAAATAATGGCTATTTAAAATATGGAATATTTGATTCAATTTCTAGAACTCCTATGGTCTGACGATGACAGCAAAACAATAATAATAATACTAATAATAATATAATTATTATTATTATTTGTTTGTTGTTGTTGTTTGTCTGTTGTTGTTATTCCTAAATACCATAAAATAATGGCTATTTTTCCATATGGATATATTATTCAATTTCTAG
>JAOTNS010001700.1:987963-1071288 GCA_028476615.1 Culter alburnus
TTGCTGTCACCCAGTCCTTGAAGTGAGAAAAGCCTGCGGCTCTCTCAGCGTCCGACAGTTCAAACGTTTTCAACAGGTGGGCTTTAAGTGTTGTATACTTCTCATTTTCGGGAGGATTTGTAAGAAGGCTCACCACTCTGGATGCTGTTGAATTTCCGAGGGCAGACACAACGTAGTAATATTTTGTTGTATCCGCGGTGATCTCACGCAATGCGAACTGCGCTTCAGTCTGGGCAAACCATGCCGATGCTGACGATTCCCAGAATTCGGGGAGTTTGAGGGTGACAGCGTTCGCGGTCATGATCGCGTCGTGTCTCTGAATACGTCCAGCAGACTAATGTCGGGGTCACCAGTGTGGAAATTGCAGTAATTTGCACGAGACAACTTCTCACTTTGAGCACATGAATGCGTGTAGTTTATTTTTCTAAGGGAAAACAAAAGAACAGAAAGATAGCGCTCACCAGCGTCTTACATCATCACGCATTCCCAACATTTAAAGGGACCGCGATCCCTGAACAGTTATGAAGAAACACAGTGTACAGAACTACACTTAATAACCAAGGTGAATTATGTCTGTCACATTCACTACACGTGCATAAAAATATACTGTACACAGGTGGCTGTGGGTGCCACAGGGCTTGCTCTCAGGCCCACTGTAGTTCTTCATACAAGATGTAGCAACTTCTTTACCAGATGTAGAAAGTTTACACATCAGTTATTTTAGTAACACTTTTTAAAGTGTCCTTGTTGCTGTGTAATTAAATACTGAGTAATATTAAAGCTGCAGTCCATAAGTTTTGCCTCTTTGTCGCCATCTCTGTTTGAAACGTGCAATTGCAGTTATTTGCGTAATTATTTTCTTTATGTGGGTTGTGCATCGGCACGGCTCCTCAGCATTGATGAATCTAATGTTTTGAGGTGTAGTTATGTGTGGGCTGTCAGTCAACGCATCAGTGTGGATCTTCACCATACATCATAATTACAGATACTCTGTCTTGTATGTCCAAAATAAGAGTTTCACTGTAAAATGTCATCTGAAGAAGTAACATGTCATCCACTTTTGTTCTGACCAAAAAAAAAAAAGCAAATTATTATTGTTATATTTTGTTCTCAAATTGTTAATGTTAAAGCTGCAGTCCGTAACTTCTTTTGGTTAAAAATTTTTCAAAATCAATTTTTGAGCAAGTACATAACCAGCCAATGTTCAAAACTATCTCCTCATCTTAGCCCGATTCACAACGGTAAGCTTGTATTAATGTTTTAAAATAAGAGCGACCTGGTGGATTTCCGCGGGAAATTCGAGCATGCAGCAGTTCGTCTTTGCGTCATTATGTCCGTAAACAGAAAAAAGGAGTCCAGGCAAGTCGGTTTTATCATGTGAGGATGCGCTTGTAGTGGATCATTTATAGTCTGTTCTCACAGCAGCTGAAATAATTAAACGTTAATCTGACACGGACAATCATCAGCCCACGTAACGATAACTATTCCACATATGTCTGCAATCGCATGTTTCAAACAGAGATGGCGACAAAGATGGCGGACTGCAGCTTTAAAAACATTAACATTGCGTGACTACGTGTAAGTAGTGTGTATTAGTGTTCTCCATAACTGTATGGATTAAGTGAAAACGTGTGCTACTGTTACCTTATTGTTGTGTTCTCTTTCCTTTGCATAGTTTGCATTGCTATATTATTAATGTCCACTAGGTGGCACTGTGGTGTTTTACATATCCCGATGTAAGGAGGAGATAAGAAGAACTACATAGTAAAGAAATGCTAAGCTATTGCTCGTGTTCTGCCTGTTTATTATTATGACTCCTCCAACATAACAAGTGGCGACGAGGATGTTAAGATGGCACTGCTCTCTTTGCAACCCCCAGTAGCATTCCTGGAATGCCCAGGTGAACCGAAACTGTCCTTTGATGCATGGGAAAAGTTATTTCAGAACTACTTGCTTGCAATCGGTGGAGAAGAATTTTCTGCCGAGAGAAAGAGAGCTTTGCTGATACACTGTTTAGGAACAGAAGGCCAACGAATCTACAATACATTGCCTCTCACCGCTGATACATACGACGGATCTTTACAAGCACTGAAACAGTTCTTTTCTCCTAAGCTGAATGTGGTTTCTGAGAGATATCGCTTCAGACAACGCGCTCAAGCCGTGGGTGAGTCCACTGATCATTACGTTGCAGCGCTTCGTGAACTAGTGAACTAGTAGACAAATTGAATCGGCAGTAGCAGATGCCAAAGTCATTGCTGAAGGGGAATCAAAACAAGTAGCAGCGATTCAGAAGCAAGAAAAGACGCAAATGCACAAAAATAAAACGAGGATTAAGTCGAAGGATGACAAGCGTGTGAGGGGACAGCAGCAGTGTTACCGCTGTGGTTCTGCTAACCACCTTGCAAATGATAAATCCTGCCCTGCTAAAGACTGCAAATGTAGAACATGTGGAAAAATCGGACATTTCTCGAAGGTGTGCAAGACAGCAGTATGCAAGTATGCTTACCTGAAGTGACAGTACTCTGTGTGAATGACTGCCATATAGATGATGGAGCACCAGTGGGTACTTTTACCATAGCTACGCCCACATCTCCAACACAGACCTGTACCATTAGGATGATGGTTGATACAGGGTCTGGTGCATCAATCCTACCGCAACACATCTTCAAAGAACACTTCAGTTCATGCGTCCTGTCACCACCGAAAATGCAGCTTCTAACCTACTCAAAGGAGAACATACCAGTGTGTGGTTACCTGAGACTGAATGTGACATACTATGGAAAAACGGTTGCTGGTGAGTTTAACATAGTCAAATCAGGAACTCCTCTCATTGGACGTGACTTATGTAGAGCACTGGACATTGAGATTAAGGGTGGTTGCTTGATTGAACCTGCTACTAACTGTGCAATGCTTCAACCATCCAGCACTTCACTTGCTTCTACTGATAGTCCTGTTCCCATACCAACTGTTGCTGGATTTGGATGCGCTAAAAATTTCGTACACAAAGTGAAGATCCACCCTGGAGTTAAGCCTGTACAACAAAAACTCCATCACTTACCTCTATCAGTGCGAGCAGCAGTGTTCAGATGAACTCAAGATGCTAGAGGAGAATGGCATAATTGAGAAGATTGATTCATCTGAGTGGGTTTCTCCTATCATAGTCACAAAACAGAAGAACAACACAATTCGTATGTGTGTCGACTTAAGGGAACCTAACAAGACTGTGGTACAAGATAGTCATCCTCTACCACTGATCGAAGACATACTGTCTGAGTTGCATGGATCAGTGATGTTTTCTTCTCTTGACCTTAAAAATGCATACTACCAAGTACAATTACATGAGGAGAGCAGAGGGCTTACTGCTTTCATTACCCATGAAGGCCTATATCAGTTCTGTAGAGTACCCTATGGACTGTGTTTGGTGCCATCTGCTTTTCAACGGATGATGACCATGATATTAAAAGGCCTTGATGGTGTACAGTGTTACTTGGATGACGTGATCGTCCATGGTGCATCCAAAGCCATTCACAATGCAAACCTCAAAGCTGTTCTGCAAAGGATTAGTGAAGCTGGTCTGAAACTGAATGCAGACAAGTGTAAGTTTAACTTGACGACACTTAGCTTCCTCGGATACAGACTCGCAGCTGATGGCTTGCACCCGGATGATGCTCATACTACTGCAATTACAAATGCACCCCCTCCTACTGATGCAGCTACACTACGGTCATTTCTGGGTCTTAGTGCCTGGTACAGTAAGTTCGTGCCTGCCTATGCTACTCTGGTTGAGCCAATGAGAGCCTTACTTCGTAAAGACTGTGAATTCCACTGGACTACTGAAGCACAAGAAAGTTTTGATCGAGTCAAACAGGCAATAGTGGATAGTCCTGCTCTTTCATTATTCAACCCCAACCACAGCACAATACTCTCTTGTGACGCCTCAGACTATGGTGTTGGCGCTGTCTTGACTCAGCTGGACGACACAGGAACAGAAAGAACCATTGCTTTTGCTTCATGCTCCTTGTCTGATGCTGAACGAAATACTCCATCGTCGAGAAGGAAGCACTGTCATGTGTCTGGGCTGCAGAGAAGTGGCGTACGTGGCTGTGGGGAAGAAAATCCCTACTACGCACTGACCATCAAGCTCTTACTACTCTTCTCACAAGTAAAGAAAATAGTCGAGCTGGTTTACGTGTTGCCAGATGGTCTGCACGCTTAATGGAGTTTGACTACGATGTTCAATACAGACCTGGTTCATTGAACAGTGTTGCTGATTGCCTATCAAGACTGCCTCTTGATAACTGAACATGATTTTGCAGAAACCATTGAGTCTGTTGCTATGATTTCATTTGCTTCCAGTGCAATCTCCAAGGAAGATTTCCAGTCTGCGTGCAACAGTTCTCCGGTGTTTGCAAAACTGCGTACATACCAACAGACACGTTGGCCGAAACACAAAAAAGGATGTTGATGTGGATTTACAGGGATACTTTCCTGTCCGACATGAGCTTGCTGTCATGGATGGATGTATTGTCAGGGGAACATACCGTCTCTTGGTACCAGAATCATTACAGAGGAAACTCATAGAACTGGCACATGAATCGCATCAAGGTATAGTCCGTACAAAGCAAAGACTTAGACAGTTTTACTGGTGGCCTAAGATGGACAGTCAGACTGAAATTCTGATACGCAACTGTCATACGTGCAAACAAAATGACAAGTCTGCAGTTACACATGATGCTCCTCTCAACCCTGTTGAATTACCTTCTGCTGCATGGGAAAAGGTCGGCATATTGTTGGACCATTTGAAACGGCACCATCAGACTGCAGATACGCAATAACGCTCGTGGATTACTTCAGCAAATGGCCGGAAGTCGCTTTCGTGTCCAGAGTTGACACATGTACTGTTAAACAGTTCTTGACTACTGTTTTTGCTTGGGAAGGAAATCCAAAAGAGTTGGTCTCAGACAATGGACCTCAGTTTATCTCTTCTGAGTTTTTGAGTTTCTGAGAGAGAGAGACATCCGTCATTTCAGATCTGCTGTCTATTACCCACGTGCGATTGGAGAAGTCGAGAGGTTCAACAGAGTCCTCAAAGACTGTCTACAAACTGCTTCAATTGAAGGAGAGCCTTGGAAGACTTTCACTCAGACATTCTTGATGGACTATCGAAGTACTCCTCATGCTACCACAGGTGTTACACCATCTGAGTTACTCCATGGTCGACGTATGAGAACCAAGTTACAAGTCATGGACTTTCCTGTAAAAAGAAACTGACAGAAACATGATACGAGAACAGGTGAAAAGGAAACAAGACAAAGTTAAACACTACACGGATTCCAGAAGAAATGCAAAGCCTTCAAGATTTCAACCTGGTGATCTAGTTTGAGTTAAGAAACCTTGGATGGTAAAGAAAGGTGATTGGAAGTTCACACAACCAAAAGCTGTTGTACAGAAGAAAGGTGAAGATTCCTACCTGCTTGATGATGGTAAGGTATGGAATACCTCACGTCTTGCTGAACTGCCAGAATCGAGTGGAAATGTTACTCCTGCTGAGGTACAACATGGAAAGACAAGTCCAGTGAATAGGTGTTAGAGTTAGACAAAAACCTGTCTGGACCAAGGACTATGTTTTACATATGTAGGGATATGGAGAACTTGATAGCTGTGTGAATATTTGACTGAATAACACACACAAAGTGTAAACATTTTTTATTTCGTTGTTTCAATAATACTTGTTTATTCTTGACTTGTTTATTTATGTTGTGATATACAAACAGCTGTTTTCTTCTGAAAAGGGGAAGATGTTGTGTTCTCTTTCCTTTGCATAGTTTGCATTGCTATATTATTAATGTCCACTAGTGGCACTGTGGTGTTTACATGTTCCGATGTAAGGAGGAGATAAGAAGAACTACATAGTAAAGAAATGCTAAGCTATTGCTTGTGTTCTGCCTGCTTATTATTATGACTCCTCGAACATAACACTTATTACCCAATAAACCACTGAAATGTCTTACCTGTCTAGCAGAAAAATAGCCATCTCTGCATCAGTTTGAAACCCTTTTAAATCACAGAGTTCACGCCACCTTTCAAAAGCCCTGCCGACATTTATTCTTGTTTTCGCATGGGCCTGATCGCTTTCCCTTTTTTACTGTAGGCTCTCCGCAATCTGAAGTCTTTTATGTTTTTCCACAGTTGTCAATGATGATTGTCGTTTTGAACTGTCTGGATTACAAGCCACAATCTCAAGTTTAAATACATTCCAGGTGCTGTAAGAAGAGGATACAAATGATCCATCACCTGCAGCATCGTCACATGCGATGTAGCCTACTAGCCGGGACTCTTTCTTTCTGTTTACAGACGCGATGTAAAGACGCTAAGACAAACATCAGCAAACTTCTATTTCTCTACCTACCAGTACCACTCGAATTAGAAAACATTATTACAAGCTTACCGTTGTGAATCGGGCTAAGGTAAGGAGATAGATTTGAACACTGATTGGATATGTACTTGCTCAATAATTGATTTTGGATCATTTTAACCAAAAAAAGTAAGAATGTAATATTCCGGACATTTAATTGCATGTTAATTGCAATTAAATTAAATGTTATGGTAATTAAATTTATGGTTAAAATTTATATTAAATGCAATTAGCTGATCTTTAGTGTTAATGGTCAACTAAAATATATTTTAATTTATTTATTTATTTTGAATCTTGTATGTTGTATTTCCTGTATCAAATGTATCTGTAATTACACATTTGAAATGAAGTTGTAATTTAGTACATTTAAAATATTAACTTTAAATGTAATACAGAATAACCGGATAACACTACCATTAAAAATAATCAAGTACTTTACATGTGCTTTAGTATGTTAGTCAACACATCAAAAGAAGTGTACTTCTTTAAAGCATGAGAATTGATTATTAAAATATGATCTTAAATGTCTTTATTCTAAATCTTTTAATTTTACATTATTGCAAAGTGCACTTTTTTAAAAGAGAACTTAACACACTTAAAAGTACACTTAAATTGCCTTTTGTTTAATTAATATATTACCTGCAAGTAGTTTTTTTTTTAAATATATGTTTAAGATTTAAAGTACACTACAAGTGCACGTTCAATAGAATTAAGTGCACTTCATTTTCACAAGGGTGGGCTGTTTGTTTTACTTTATTCATACTTGTCACACTGTAAGTTTCTGCTCCAAACTCTGTGTTGATGTTAAAGTGAGAGCGTTCACCATAACAGGACACTATACCTTGAGAATGAAGCAGTGGTCTGTTGGGGCTTTGTATTTGTTCCTATATATTCTTTGCAGTAGTAGACGTTCACATTGTCAAACTGCACCAAACACACAAGATCCCGTGATGCCTGATGGAGAGAAAACCCCATAATGCACTGAAATTTAGTTTCTTGACATTTTCACCAAGCCAGTTATTATTTAGGTTTAGTGATTAAGTGTTCATTTAAATAGCAACCTGATGTACAATAAGGGAGGATTTGTCTGAACTCAAAATACTCCGTATGTTTTACTGTCTGGGTTGCCTGATCTGACCTTTGTCTTGCCTTTGGGTGAGTAATACAATCCAGAGGCTCGCAGCAGGAAGTAGCGCTGTTTCCAGGATTTCTTGCCATCCTCCTTCAGATACAGAACGCCCTCAAGGTCAGGCACAATGACGGAGGCTCCACAAAAATTCTCCTGTGCCCAGAAATACAGAACCAGACATAAAGACTTTCATCATTCACTTATACTCGTGTCATTCATGTCGACTTTCTGTTCACCGCACTGGAACGACATGAGGGTGCATAAATGATGATAACATTTTCATGTGTGGGTGAGACTTGTTTAGACCTGCATTACTCCTTTAAATGGCTTCAATTATGACATTAAATCTGACTCCATTAAATACTTTTGATGAATGTCTACATCTGTAAGTTGACATAAAAATCTCTCAATTATAACAAAAGTTAAAGCCAGACGCACCTCCAGAAGTTGTTCTTTGTCTTTTTTTTTTTTTCATGTCCATTAGAGATTTCTTATCCTTTTTCCACATATAAAATATCTGTAAAAGAAATTGAAATGGACTTCATCTTAATCAGCATTCAACAAAATTTCAATAATTATTTTTAAGTAAACATTTTGGTCTACACTTAAGAAGTCTTCTAGACTTCTACCATTACAGAAGTCTGTCAATGTGCTGAGTTTAACTGTTTTTCTAATTTCTCTTCCTTTTTTTTTTTTTTAATTGAACTAGAAATAGAGAAGTCAGAGAACAGTTTTTGCATGGGAAATATCACAGTTCTGTAGGCAGAGGAAACAATATACTGTAAGTGAAAGGCATTACTTTTAGCGCTTTTGTATTTTACTTTAATATTATCAGAAGCTGTAATTCAATGTATATTGGCAAGAAGCACAAATAGCTGTCCAAACACTTGCCTGAGGGTTTCTGAATACTTCATATTTGTCTTTTTTCTCCTGAAAAATCACTTTGTTTTCACTGTCCCTGGTCCATGTAGAAAGAGGATCCACTAGGTTCTCATGGTCCTCAAACCCCCGCTCTGTGGAAAGTTCAAACTCAATTCAAATGTCACTGTTTTTGTCCATACTGCATTTTCCTGTTTTCATAAATGAATATTGATCATCAATATTGCCCCTTTGAACTGTGATGGAAATATTTTATGTCAACATGAAATGTACAGAAAATGCAGACTAAGGATGCTCAGGTCAAAGACCAGTCATATGAGCTTAGATTATTACAAACCAATCACCAGAACAAATCACAGTGAAGAGACATTGATTTTTACTCAACTGTAAGACTTAAATGTGCATGTATCTTTCTGTTCATTGAGACTCCCGGCCGTAAATAAAACTTCATTTCTACAAAGAGCAACTTGGAAGTCGTGTCAGGTATATGCTGCGCAGCTAAGGAATAGAAGTACTAAAGATTCTACGCTCAAAAGACCACAGCAGAGACAGTGATAGTGTTGGAAGACTATACACTCTAAAAACTGCTGGGTTAAATATGGACAAAACCAGGGATTGGGTTGTTTTCACCCAGCCATTTTTTCCAACCAAATTTGGATTTATTTATTATTATTTAGCCAGCAATATATTAATATAGTAAAAGGCATGTTCTTGCTCACCCCCAAATAGGGGCAAATTTGTGGGGTATTTTAAGCTGAACTTGACCAGACCAGAGACTTATATTACATCTTGTGAAAGATGGCATAATAGGTGCCTTTTAACCCAACCTGCTGGGTTTGTCCATATTTTACCCAGCTTGGGTTTTTTTAACCCAGCATTTTTTAGAGTGTAGAGTCGCCCTCAGGGTGAGGCTGTAATATTCGGAGTTAGTATTAATGATCCTGTGTCAGACCAGCGTACACCTGAGAAGGACGGTGAGAGTCTATTGATGCTAAAGACCTGTGTGCTCATGTGTGATTGAGGTAGTGATAGTAGCTTCTTGACGGGACGCCGTCACCTTACTTTGGGAAGGGAATTACCTTGAAGCATTAGAAATGTATTAGAAGTATTCAAGAAGGGAATTACCTCGAGATACTGTAGTATTGTATTGTATTATATTCAGGGAATTACCTTGAAGGTACTGTAGTACTGTATTGGTACTGAGTATATATATTTATATTGACAACTTGAGGTTGTTTGAATTGTCAGTGGTGAAGTCAGATTTGTATTGAGAATTTCCAAGACAGTACTTATGCACAGTTTGTGTCAAGATTGATTTAACAGACAATTTTATCCAAAGCGACATGAATAAGGAATACATTTGTGTGTTCTCAGGGAACTGAACCATGATCTTGGGTTTATTTTGCAGCTACAAGCACTGATGGAAAACAATGTTCACATTTAGTTGCACACACACACATGCAGTTCAATCATAAAACTCTGATTGGTTCTTCTAAATCCAGCTATATGGCAAAAAGCCAGATGTTTTTGTTCTATCTATGTGACCTATTATTTTCCATCCAGACTTGGCTCAACTAAGTGCAGTGCGCCATGGGAATTTACAGTATAAATACATTAAAAAATACAGTAAAAATACAGATTTTAATAGTAAAAGTAACTTCAGTACCAAATGGGAGGCCTTTAATATCTGAACTTCCCATTGCTAATCTGTATTCTAATAAGCATAAAAGTACACAACAAACACAAATATAGAATAGAACTTCCTCTGAAATTTCATCTGAACTTCCTTTTAAAGCTGTAGCTTGACAACTGGATTGAAGCCGAAAATATTAACAGAAATATAATAGCAAATAAAAATATAAAAATACAAACAAAAAAATAAATAACTTGATAAATGATTATCACAAACTTAATAAGCGAATGAGAGTTTTTACTGTGTGCAGCTCTCATTGCATTGATGCCAAACTAGACACTGTGTCCTTATCTGTACTGCTGTCTGTAACCTCTCAGGTTCTCAGTTAAAGACTGAACACACTGATTAAAAACTGGAATGAAGAGAGCTTATGGGTGGTCTGACGTTTACTGTGGTTACTGGCATTCACAGGCAATAAATGGAAGCCATTTTCCCTGAGCATACGTATGATTTCCTGTGTCCTTCAACTTGATGAGAGATCACTAATGGATGAGAGTAGTGTGAAAATATGGAACAGAAAGAAACAACAAGACAGTATTTATGTATCTGCCTTATTTTGGATTCATTAGCCACTATAAGCAAAAAACTAAGAAAAGCAAAGCGTGGTAAACCGTAAAACCATTTGCAATATCAAGCAGCATAACAAGCTGTTTTAAATTCTCTAAACTCATTTTTCCTAAATAATAAATTACTTATATACACTGTCTATATCTTGTTGATTAACATATCAATGTTGTAATTTTGTAATTTCATGTCACTTTCAGTGTATTTTCAGTGCTTCCCACTGGTTTGAAATATACTTGCAGTGGTAGCCAGGTGAAAAATCCTCCTATTACCCATGACACAAAAATGGTCTGCTACATGTGACAAACAACAAATAATGTGTGATTTTTAACAATATTTTTATTTATTGAAATTCATTTTAATTACATACTAACATTATGCATTATTATGCATTGTAAATTATGCAAAATTACAACATTTAGAGTTCTCCTTGCTGTGTCAAATAGTGTCTCTCTCAGTGAATGGGACACAGATTTTACTGATACTAGTAAAATCTATATTGAATAATGTGTGTCAAATAATGTTTTTAGTTTTTTCTTCCTGTGGGGGAGCATCTTAGCCAGAGACTGCAATAATTTACTATGAATTAAATGGAAATCAAATTAAACAATTTATTGTGTAAACAAAATACCCAGAAGAAAAAAACAAAAGTAGCATGTGACTTTTAATTACAAACAAGTGACACAAATACACAGTGACTCTTATTTTGAAATGTCTATACTAGGGGGAGACCGGGGATGGTTGTAATATTTTTGACATTTCTGGAGTTCTTTTAAGCCAGTGCATTCAAAATGTGATTAAAACTAGTAACAAGTGTCAGCTACTAAATGACATAGCTGGTATCTTTGAAGCACAAACAGAAAATGCATGGTTTAGTTTCAAACACGGGGAGTGAAATGTTACAATTCACCCCATAGTCCGGGATAGTTGTAACAGACCCTGGGGTGAGATGTAACATTATGAAATAATGATTATAACACATACACACACACATTAAAAAAAAAAAAAAAAAAAAAAAAAAAAGATTTTAAAGCTTTTAATTCAACTCAGACTTTTAACATAATTGATGTGTGTGCGTGTGTGTGTAACAACAATTAATAAATAAGCAAATGCTGCTTTTACATCCCTCAATTTGTCTTTTTTTTCCAAGACTTAGGCCAGGGGTGTCCAATCCAAAACATAAATACAACTAAAAATGTACTTGGGGTAGGCTGTTACATGCTTCATTGCTGTTACAACTAACCTAAAGTTTTCTAGCCATGAACTAACTCACCTTGCAGCTAACAGCCAAAACATTAGCACTAACAACCTGCATGAAAAATACCTACACAGACACACAATAAACATAATTTAACTTTGATGAGTTTAACTACAAAGCAGGAATTGCCATAACAAAAATAAAGTTAAATTAAAGCTGCAAGCAGCGATGAAAGGGCCCTCGCACCCGGGCTAACCGCCACCCGTTGGCATCAGGAAAACAGTGAACAGTGGGTGACATGGATGCAAGCGAGTAAGTACAGGAGAAATATAGCAAAGTCATTTCAAAGTGCCACACTTCCTGCTGCCAACAGGTGGCGCTTTGATCATAACCGAATATTGCCATATAGATGTCCTCAGGCCAGGACTATTATCAAACATGTGAAGTTTGGAGCAGATCGGACATTGTATGCCTGAGTTACTAGAACTTCCTGTTTCTTGGCTTTAATCGCATACATTAGCACTTAGCCAAGTGTTTCATGATTTAACATATTTCTAGTATGTTTGGTACATCATGGCATATTAAAATGTTTTTCTGAGAGTGAACTAAAGTGTAAAGCATACCATTTCCTGTTGCCAGCAGGTGGCGCTATGGCTAACTGATATTGGCATATAGATGTCTTTAGGCCAGGACTCTTATCACACATGTGAAGTTTGGAGCAGATCGGACATTGTATGCCTGAGTTACAACAGCTTCATCATTCATGGCGAAAACATCAGAATTTGTCAGGTCGCCACGGACACCCTTCAGTGAAAACTCAAGATCTTTGCAATTTAACATCTCAAAGGCCTTAAGATTAGACTGGCCATATATGACATTGATCTGGTTTAATCTCTATGAGGAGTTAATCACAGTGTAAAACATGTCATTTACTGTTGCCCCAGGTGGCACTATAACTGTAAGAATAGTGTATAGATGTCTTCGGGTCAGGACTCTAATAAAACATGTGAAGTTTGGGGCAGATCAGACATTGTATGCCCGAGTTACAACAACTTCCTTTTTCATGGCGAAACATCGAACTTTGCCAGGCCGCCACGAACACCCCTTTAGCGAAACTCTAGATCTTCGCAATTTAACGTCTCAAAGGCCTTTAGATTAGACTGACCAAATATGATGTTGATCTGATTAAAGCTCTAGGAGGAGTTAGTTTAAGTACAACATGTGAAATGGCAAAAACTGCCAAAATTTTGTAGAGAAAATTCAAAATATCTCACTTCCTGTTGGGTTTACAAACTTTGCACCCAGGGCTTTTTTGTAGGTATTGGGCTGTTACATCTGTCTACCGAATTTCATAACTGTACGTGAAACGTAGCACGAAGGGCGCTTAATTGAAATTTTGTAGGTGGCGCTATCGAGCCATTTTGCCACACCTAATTCTGAAACCCATATCAGATGTAAATTTCACCACTTCTGACGCGTGTGCAAGTTTCATGAGTTTTTGAGAACGTTAGGCCCTCAAAAATGTGATTCATTTTGGAGAAGAAGAATAATTGGCTGAGCAATTCCAATAGGGTCCTCACACCATCGGTGCTCGGGCCCTAAAAAGGTACTTTCTTACATCAAAATGAGTTTTTCTCCTCTAAATGTCTGCCACAGGGCTCTACTTTACTGCATGTGGAATAAAGACTAAACCAAGCATGTGTGAAGTGAATCCGGTGTTTTGTAACTTGTTCCTGATTGGAGAAATTGGAAGTGTTACAACTAACCCGTGTTACAACCATCCCCGGTCTCCCCCTATTACAGGCTGATTCTTCTGATGAGAGAGATAAAATATGCATTCTTACAACTGTCTCTAAATAATATTATATAAAGGCTATAAAGTAGATATCGTTATAATTCATCAACTCGAGTTCATTAGCGATCGCTTGGCATAAATGTGCCCTATTGGAAATCACTTTAAAGCAGTCTGGAGCGCTGTTGCATGAGCCTGTGGAACGCACAACAGCACCACCTCAAATAGACTTGGGTGGCCGTTAATATACATGGGCGGCCCGCCCAAGTAAAGTCTATTTGTGGGAAGCATTGATATTGGATGTTACACCATCAACACTGTAATCAAGCAGCACAATATCTAATCAATACCAAATCAATTTTCAACACTTGTTTTCATGGGTCACAAATAGAAGAATCTTACATTATTTATCAGTGAGTTCAAATCCTCTATTATATCACTGTGGAAATCTGATGACATCTGTAATTCAAAACTGCAGTGAAGTCACACACATGACAGTGATCTCTGTCTGTCTCTGTGTCTTCAGTCTCTGTTGACTGTGTGACTGTGACGTCTCTGTAGCGGCTCCTTATTCACCATCAGCTGATCCTGAGGAAACTGGACTGACGTCTGAATACTGAGAGTCCTACAATAAAACACACAGACAGACACATATGGAGAATGAGACATTACTGCTGTCACATCACATCAGTAAGTTAAAGTGACGATATCACAGATCACTATCTCATCTCGTGCACACACTGTGTGCAGCTGAATTCATATCGAACAGCATCGTCGACTGGGCAGAACTATTATTCCAACCAATAAAGACAGATTCATGTCTGTGGTTGTGAAGCTGTTTCATAGTCAGATTAGAATTAACGTCAATGAAAACGAGGCTGTGAAGGACAGATTTAGTCTTTTCAATGGCAAGTGCTGTATAAAGGTCCTAGATCATGTAATTTACACAAATCACAACTGTTGTAAAGAAATACAACTTTTGACATCATCAGGTTTCAGGTTCAATTATCATCTTCCAGGAACAATTGCATTTCTTTACTGATAAAGGACGAACGAAATAAACTTATTGTCGCTTCAAAACCAACCACATGTATACTAGATCCCATCCCCACTAAACTAAGTGTTTCTCCCTGTAGCAGGAGAGTTTATTCTCAATATTATAAACTCATTTTCTCTAGATCACATCCTGAGACACTTGAAGCTGGCAGTTATTAAACCTCTCATAAAGAAACCACAACTAGACCCTGATGAATTAGCAAACTACAGACCCATCTCAAATGTTTAGTTTATGTCAAAAATTTTGCGTCTGCTCAATTATGCTACTTTCTGCTAATTTCAGTCAGTTTTCAGGCCCCATCATAACACAGAGAGTTTATCTTGAACTTAGTGCTGCGTTTGACACTATAGATCATGATATTCTCTTACAAAAGTACACTGGTATTCAGAGACAGGCTTTAAGATGTTTTAGACTGCTGCCATTTTGATTGTTTAAATGAAGAACAATAAAGTAAAGCACTGTTACTCCATCCTCTACATTTAAAGATCTGGTTGTAATATTTGAAAGAAGCTTGTATTTTGAAAATCATATTTCACATGTTACAAAAACAGCCTTCTTCCACCTCAGAAACATTGAGTTACGAAACATGTGACTTGTTTCTGATGAAGAGAAGTTGGTTCATGCATTCATGACCTCAAGCATAGATTATTTATAGGCCTATGTACTACTAGATGATAGTACAACCAACAAGCTAAATATGATCTTATCATCAGAATTTTACCTTTGCTACCCGTATATAAACCTTAAACTAACCTTTAACTAACCCTGTCTTGTATTACCTTTGAGCTGTATATTTTTGCTATATAGACATTAATTTTTGGCAGAGGATGGATGGATTCCCCTGATGAGTTTGGAGTTTTTCTCTCATTCCTTATTTTAATTTTCTTTCACACAGTCACCTCTGGCTTCTTGATTTTAATATTTGAAACATGCATTTTCTATAAAGTTTGAAATGATGTTTTGTTAAAAGTGTTATACAAATAATTGTGAATTGAATAAATTCAAACTCAGTCTCCATTGCTGATAGATCAATAATAATAGTAAATAATAAACAACTCTTACTTTGTGACTTACACACAGAGACACTGTAAGAGATGAAAATATTCATATATTCATAGATCAGTCACATCACACAAGGAGGCCTGTTACACTAGACTTTGTTCAATTTTAAAACACCAGGCTAACTTCCATTTATTTCTATTATAGTTGTTAAATATATATAAAAATCTACTTACAGTTGTAATCTAGTGTCTCCAGTTTATAATGTGGATCATTCTTTAGATCAGAGAGAAGCTTCACGTCTGAATCTCCTAGTTTATTCCCAGACAGATTCAGTTCTCTCAGGTGTGAGGGGTTTGATCTCAGAGCTGAAGCCAGAGCAGCACAACCTTCATCTGTGACTCCACAATAACTCAACCTGTAGAGAACAATGATGCTGTGTAAACTGTGTGTAAATGACCAGTTTATTAAAGATTGCAATAATGTGTGATGTGATTTGAATGCAGTGATAAGCAATGCCACATAAGTTCACACTTCACTGTTTTATAAAGGACTGTTTATGCCAGTTTTACATAAACTTGAGGTGAAACATTTCAAAAACAATGGATAACACTTCATAATAACTGCACACTATGAAGCATTAGTTAAGCATTAGTAAATAGTTAATTCATCATTTATAAGCAGTTTATAAATACAGTTATGAAATTATTTAACTGAATATTTATTTAATGTGTATTTGGACTGAAGTAAGTATCACTTGTAATTTCTTTAACCAAGTGTCTGTGAATCACAAAACACTACTGGTTCACATAAAACTACTGGTTTTGGTTTTCTTGGTCAAACTATATTTTTACAGAAAATGAGCTGTTAATAAAATATATTCAATTTTCTCTCATTTGTGTGGATGTAGTGTGATGGTTTGTTTGAACTCCTTCTACAGACACGAAAAAAAAGGTGATCATTGAATTAAAAAGTTAAAAACTATTACATTACTAATAAATAATACGTTTACCAAGGACAAATATATATGTGATGATCGGAGAGATGATCTTACCTCAGTTTCTCCAGTTTACAGTGAGGATCCTCCAGTACAGCAGAGAGCAGATGAACTGAATCTCCTAGTTTATTCACAGACAGATCCAGTACTCTCAGGTGTGAGGGGTTTGATCTCAGAGCTGAAGTCAGAGCAGCACAACCTTCATCTGTGACTCCACAACCACCCAACCTGTAGAGAACAATGACACACTCTTCACTCTCTCAGTTCAGATCAGTTTAACAGTGAATCCATTATTAAAGAGAAAATACAGAAACTTAAAGCACAAATCAATGTGTTTGATGGATCATTGGACTGAGATCTAAAATGTCACAGATCTCAAAACATGATCATAAAACATCTAAAGTATTTTTTTAGATCCGTACTAATAAAGTAAGTATGGAGAATTGTTTTTAAATTATTTAAATTACTGTGTAAACAATATTTTAAAAACAGTCCCTGCAGAAAGATGAATGTGATGAACTGTGAGAATAAATCCAGCATGTTCTTCATTTCTCAGTTCTGCATGTGTTGAGATCGAGTCTGTTTAAAGACAAGAGACTGAAATGCTGGATAACACTTTATAATAACTGCACGCTATGAAGCATTAGTTAAGCATTAGTAAATAGTTAATTCATCATTTATAAGCAGTTTATAAATATAGTTATGAAATTATTTAACTGAATATTTATTTAATGTGTATTTGGACTGAAGTAAGTATCACTTGTAATTTATTGTTTAACCGAGTGTCTGTGAATCACACATAAAACTACTGGTTTTGGTTTTCTTGGTTAAACTATATTTTTACAGAAAATGAGCTGTTAATAAAATATATTCAATTTTCTCTCATTTGTGTGGATGTAGTGTGATGGTTTGTTTGAACTCCTTCTACAGACAAGAAAAAAGGTGATCATTGAATTAAAAAGTTAAAAACTATTATATTACTAATAAATAATATGCTTACCAAAGGACAAATATATATGTGACTATCAGAGAGATGGTCTTACCACAGTTTCTCCAGTTTACAGCGAGGATCCTCCAGTAGAGCAGAGAGCAGATGAACTGAATCTCCTAGTTTATTCACAGACAGATTCAGTTCTCTCAGGTGTGAGGGGTTTGATCTCAGAGCTGAAGCCAGAGCAGCACAACCTTCATCTGTGACTCCACAATTCCTCAACCTGTAGAGAACAATGACACACTCTTCACTCTCTCAGTTCAGATCAACAGGTACAGGTCACAATTCTACACAGACTATTAAATATATACATTTCTATTGGAGATTTATCACAGTCATAAAAAATAATAAAGAAATTCAAAAAGCTTTCAACACATGTGCTTCAAAACTCCTGGTTTACATTGGAAGTTTAATAATAAGAGAGACAGAGGAAAGATGATCTTCATTTGTTGTTTGTTATTATTGTATGATCCACTGATGGGGCAGAATGAGGGGTGAAAACTAGGCTATAAGTGAAGATCAAGGTAACACACTATAATGACTCAAGTATTCCCAAATCAGTATTCTAAAGTGAAAACCACGATAACTCTCTAATAATGACTGAAATCGCTTTTGAGGTTTTTGTGAGGTTTTGTAATTCATTCTGAGAGATTTAGCAACACTATTAAGTCATTACTAGTGGGTTACAATGATCTTCACTTTAGAATTAATTACACATTATGAATTATTCACATTAATAATGAGCTATAGGGATGTGCCTGAAGCCGAATACCTTATCCGGAAAGGTACGAATAACAGCTTAAAAATGAATAATGAATAATTCTGCCGAATAATATTCAGCTGAGGCTGACATAGTCACTCCTCGTGTTTGCTGGATAACAGGTGAGCCAGAGGAAAGCACAATATTATACATAAACCTCTAAAATCACTACGCAATATATGAAGTGAATGAGTGTAAATGAATGAAATGAGCGCAAATCAATTATCCGTGTTGCTTTTGCCTCTCCATGTGTCTCTCAAAAATCAGAGCTTGGCAAGAGCAAAATACTACATCATACACATTCTACTGTTTAATGTGTAAATTATATATAAACCTTGTATGATATGATACACAAATGAATGGAATAAACACAGCAAGATCGCAAATCAAACAGCCTCATTCTGTCTCTGCGAGTCTCTCAGAAACCAAACCAGCTCTCTGTCATGAGTAGCATAATAATCAACTACTTGATATGTCTGTTTAAATGTTTTAAACTTTGCATGATATGATAGGCTACATATTTCTCTGTCTCTCTCTCTCCCTCTCTCTCGTGCATGCTGGGAGTGAGTGGGCGGAGCGTGGTGAGTGTGGGCGCGAGTGGCAGCCGTCTGTGGCTTGTAAGAGTGCTTTTCCCAACTTTGTTAAAAACAAGTGTCTTGTTTGTGTTTTTCTTTGTTAAGGTGTTTATTTTATTTTTTTATTTTTTTTTTTTTTTGTTTTACATTTGTGTGGATAGTCTGCTTCCAGCATTTTGCTGGGAAGCATGGCGATTCCAAACACAATGAATTTTGAAAGCTTAACTCGGCGTCACGCCGTAAGAATTGTTTCTAATGCCAATATTGAAGAGGTTTGTTTGGCTGTAGGAGATGTAGTGGGTCACGAAAATATCGTATCAGCTTCTTGTATGAATATGCGTTTGTGCTTTTTTTTGGCACCAATGAAAAGGCAAACGAAATTGTGGAAAATGGTGTTGTAATTAAGGGCTCGCTCACACCAGTGTTTCCTTTGAGTACTCCCGCCAAAAGAAAATTATACTTTCAAACGTCCCCCCTTTTGTGAAAGATGAGATTATCGTGCAGGAATTGTCACGATATGGAAAAATTGTTTCCCCCATCAAAAAAAGTCGCCTTTAGTTAAACATCGTGT
Source organism: Culter alburnus (assembly GCA_028476615.1). NCBI lineage: Eukaryota > Metazoa > Chordata > Actinopteri > Cypriniformes > Xenocyprididae > Culter > Culter alburnus. Next base: position 1,007,584 of record JAOTNS010001700.1, read on the forward strand.
CTTTTAGGAGACAGGTGTTTATGGTTTTGAAAAATGGCGAAGATGAACTTGACCTGGTTTTTAAATTCAAAATAGATGGCTTTGACTATGCTATCTTTGCATCATCTGATACAACAATCAAATGTTTTGGTTGCGGAAAAATTGGGAATCTCATTCGTAGTTGCCCTGATAAAGGAATTAAGAACGCAGAGCAGATTGATGCAGATGTAGAGAGCGCTGTCGCCGAAACTAGCGCACCCGCGGCTGCTTCGATAGAGGTCGAAACTAATGCAGCGGCGAATGTATTGTTAGATGAGCCGGTCGCGGGAGTAAGCAGCGCGCAGACGCTGGTGTCTGATTCTCCTTGTGTTGCGGAGGAGTCTGTAGCGGCAGAGACCGTGCACTGTAAAATTTTTCCAGGATTTCACAAGATATAACTGTAATATTTCACAGTTAATTACATTATTACCACTTCAACAGGCTTTAACTGTGATAATTCACAATATAATACCGTATTTAGACTTTTACTGTGAAAATAATGCAGGCGCGGGGCTTTTACAAGAAACTACTGTGAATGCCGTCTTTTTTGACTTTTTTGAGTGGCAACTGCGGCAGCGTCATCAGAGCGTCATCAGAGCTCTCTGATCTACGTGGTCCCATTCGGTGGATTCAGACAGCGGTAAGTGTTTAAATGTCAAACTTTATCAATTTGATGTTTTTTATATGATAGTGCATGTAATTTAAAAGTATGAACCAAATTAGCGTTAGTTGTAGGTTCTGTTGTCATGTTTTTGTAACTTAGCTGGAGCAGACTCGCGTCGACGTTTAAGCGCGCAAATTTGAATGAAAAGACGTTGGTTGTAGTGTTAATTATACCGTATTAAGTTAACTGTGAGATGTCTGATTAGATACACCGTCGAACATTTAACTTTAGCTTTACTTAAAGCTTATATTAGTTACTCTAACAGCGTTCTCTCTTTTACCACAGCTTCTACATTGACCGACGATACATAAAGTTATAAGGTAAGATGTGGCCTTAATGTGGGTATTATGACAGTTATTATCAACTAGATAAATTATGGTGTTTGTGGATTTGGGCAAAGGTGGATTAAATTCATCTAAAATTAGTAACTTTATAATTTTCTTCCCTGCTGTGTGTGTGAAACGGAGCAACCGTTGTCTTTCTGGTCAACAGAAAAATGAAGTGCGCATGTCCATGTATTTTTTTTTTTTTTTTTTTATCTTGTCTCTGGAATTTTCCACTGCCAAAATAAATGTTTTGCGCGGCAGTTTTCCCGCTGTTAGACCAATGTGCACTTATCTGTGTTTTGCCAGTACATTAATGTTGGTTATAACTAGACAGTCCAAAGTAATTGCAGTGATTTGTATCTGTAGGATATACGTTTGTAATTATTGTCTTTTAATCGTCATCTGGTAATGGTGTTTGTATATTCAACTTAAATACAAACCGTATAGTTTAGTTTCCAGTAGCCTACAGGGTGGTGATGTAGCTTTCTAGCTACACTACACACTGTTCATTTTAAAGTTAAAAACCCGAGTAGTCCTTAATAGATTCTATATTTTCACATTTATCTTTAACTAATGTGTATATATTGTTCATTACTTTTTATGTGGTTCAGTAGTCTTTAGTAATTTAGGTGTGGGTGATCCAAATACAGTATGTTGGTGTTATAAGGGCAATCTGCTAGCTACATCCAAAATTGCTAGTTTAAAAAAGCCCTGTATTTAGTTTTTCTCAACTGAAGAACACAATGTTCAACTGTAAATTCAGTTTGTGAGCATGTGTTATTAGCCTATGCCGTGTGGTTGATGTCCAGTGTTGCTAGCTGGGCAGATAAACATAGCCTAATCATGTTTGGTTTGGTCCCCTCAAAGTTGCGTTGGATTTTCTCTTCAGCATAAAGGTTTAGAGACCCATCTATCACTGTTTTTCATGTTTGTATAGTTAGTTTATGGAGTAAATATATAGGCTATAATCTGTGTGTTTACATTCTAGCTGTTTTAAAAATGGCGGGTGCTGGTGTTCCCAGGGTGTTCCGCGTGCGTCCGGTCAATCAGCGTACACTAACGTCACGGATAGTTCCTATAGTGCTGGTTTAGACCCTACTCTGAAGTAGGGCCTAAATTAGTTCCTACAAATGGAGTTCCTAGAACTAAAATCGTTCCTTGTTCCTGCGGTGCGAACACGCCGACATCCGGGTACTTTAGCCAAGTTCTAAGAACTGTGAAAAGGTTCCTCCGGTCGGAAAGCGGCTAAACACAGGTCTTTCTTCAGGGTTATTGTCCACAATATCTTTCTTTTGTTTTGTTACAATAATGAGTTAAGGGGTCATGTTATGTAAAATTCACTGTTATAAGTTGTTTGAACAGCAGAGTGAGAACAATGAGCCTATACTGGCAAAAATCCACTCGCTCGTTTTTGAGGCCATATTCCATCCATGCAACACACACAATGTACCTGAAGCATCCAAAGAGCACCTGTTATAACTACAACAAAGATTCAGCAGCACTTCTACTCCATTATCTTCAGGTATATGTTCCCACTTTACTCTTCTGACCGATGTCTCCATCCTCGTGAAGTTTCGAGAGGCCCTGGAGAACAAATTCAACACCATTCTGAAGTTCTGCCAAGAAGTCAACTGTCATCAAGGCGTGAAAGATGTTTTGGCTTGTTTTGAACCGGAGGCTTCAGACAAGGCTACATGCATTCTTCTCCTTCTGATGGCGTACTTCAAAGAGCCCAAGGATGCTATTGTGCTTGATGTGATGTAAGTATATTTTCACTCTCACATTAACATAAGCATTAGGCCTATTGTTTTTTGTAAATGGTAATAGGACTATACTTATATTGCATCTTTCTAGTTTTCTGACCACAAAAAGTTATTCACTCTACACTTCACCATTCACAGTGCCAACCGCTCATCAGTCCAAAGAAACCAGTCACATTGTCATGATCACATTCTAAACTTTACCAAATGTGTACTGCCTAATCTAAGATAAATCAATGGGGGCCAAGGGAAGATTTGTTCACAAATATAGCTACTATAGGTACAGATTATTAACAGTTGAATCTTATTCTACTGTTATTTTTGCAGCCTTGTGCCACAGCCACTGATGTAGAAGGGACTGTGATGCTACCAAGCACCCCTCGCTTGATTGTTCAAGGTAATGTTGATGTCTTCCTCATTTTGAATGTATTCTGTCAAGTCATCCACAGATTTGTTGTGAGCAGTTTCATGTAGTAACTATTTTCTTTCAACCGATAGTTCCTTCATGAAACTGCTCACAATAAGGTCTGGATTATCTTAAGTAAACCAGGTCATGATTTCTGGAAAAAGACATTGCTGTTGAGTTTTTCAAAAAAACATTTTTGCACTTTGAGCACCACAAACAAAGTTCCATATAGTCCCTTAATATACAAAAAAATCTGTTAAAAAGATAACCTGAGAGTGAGTAGTCTTCTGAGTATGATGCTCATGTATTAATTTCATTTAAAGGATCTAAATGTAAACAAAAAGTCAACATAAACAATCTGCTATCACTCCCCAATTGAACGACTTGGTCTTAAAAAAGTGTAAATTGCAATTCTCATGGCTTTAAAAAAAAAATAATCTATTATGAAAAGGACAGATTTTTAATATCCAAAAGAAACTTTTAAGTGATAAGGTATGTGGTGGTGTGAATTATACTGTACACCTGAAACTTTATTTACTTATTTACTGTTCAACATATGGAATGTATTGACATTTTCTTTTAAAGAAATGTAACACACAGTAGTTAGAATATGCCACAACTATTTTTACTCTTAATTAAAAATAAATAAAAAAAATGTATTCCTTTACTGAACAGTTGTCCATGATGAGTGTATCTGGTTTGTTTCAGGTGACATAATGAAACCAAGGGCATGGATGCTGTCGTTGGGGGTCAAGTGGTCATGGGACCTCACCTTGACTTTACAACTGGTCTGGCTGCTATTTTTTCCAGCTACTACAATTTTAACTTGAAGTATGCTGAAGATGCTGCTTGTACTCTGGAATTTATCCAAAGGTAATATCTACAGTAATATTGTACTTGAGGGCTTGCTTTTTATTTGTTGGGTTAAACAAGGAATGTTTGGATGTATTGTGTTTGCAATCCGCTCAGGACCACAGCAGCCAAACGGTGATGACCCCCCTTTCTCCCCCTCAAACAAGTGGTGTGTTGCAGACTTAGGCCCCGTCCACACTAGTGCGTTTTCGTTTAAAAACGGAGACCTTTTGCTACGTTTGCACCTCCCGTCCACACTAAAACGGCAAAAACGGAGACCCAAAATGGAGAAGTTTAGAAACGCTGCCGACCCGTTTTTCGTTTTGAATCTCCGGAGGGCGTTTTAGTGTGGACGGGTCAAAACGAAGGACTTTAGAAACGATGGCGTAGTAGAGGCTCACGCTCGGCTCTATGATTGGGTGTCGTCAGTCATGGCGTATATCTTTGCTAGCAGCTGTTGTGCAAGTAAATTCTGCATTTTACAATGCTATAACTGCCTACATGCGCCAGAGGCAAGCTATCATTTCAGCGATCTGTGACAATTCCTGTGTGCAGCGGCGGTACTGACCGCACATGGAGCGGCGGTTTTGGGTTAACCCGGGAAGAACCAGCGCATGGTGGGATAATTTTATCTAATTTTATTTTATCTGCTGGGCAATATGGCCAAAATTTCATATCCCGATATAGCTCATTTGATATCCCGAAAACGATATACATGACGATATAACAATTTTTGTGTTAATTCAGTTCATGAATAGTCAATATAAAATTGTAATCTGGAAATGCAGTTTGAAATGATATACAAAACAAATAAAAGGTAGTAGGGACTAAATATTTATTTTATTTATTTGTTTATTTATTGCAGCGTCTGTGTCTGGAGTTTGTTTCGAGCGCTTACGTCACCACTCAACGCTGCTTTTGCTCGTTGACTTTCTCTGTATTATTTTTCGTGGTTCTTGCGCAGGTGATAAAATAAATTAGTATTGTTGGAGTCCGTTGTTGGCACTGGGAGCCGGCAAACTTTACAAACAACTGTTGTCTGGTCCACGTCGGTCTTCTTATATCCAAACCACATCCATGCATGCGAGATGCGACAGAAGTCGCCCCTCTTTTAAGTACAAGCTCCTCGGTTTGGGTTGGTTGCCCTTCGCGAAGACCCGCCCCCCTTAGTTACTGTCGCTATGTCCGACAAGCTACGCTGCTCTCACGCACACACCATGTTCTCACGCAGTGAAAAATACATCGCGGAGCAGAGAGGAGACTGACAACACGCTGACAGACAGGACAGAGCAGGTTACTTTTCAGTTACTTTTGATATTAAACATATTAAACAAAGTCTCACCTTTCGAATTTGGTATTTTTTTTATAAATTTAAACGATACATACCGTTTTGTGGCTCTTAAATGTGTCTGACAGATCACTGTACAGCATCAGTTAAAGCTGCTCGTGAACTGATCATCTCTTCCTTCTAGTTCATTTATAGCATCAAATAAACATGAATGAACATAACATGGAATAAGAAGGAATGTTGTTTTAAACCACGTAAAGGCGTCAGTACATTCCGTTTTTCAATTTCAAATCCTCCCATGTTAATCTGCTATCTCTCCGTTTATATACTGTCTATGATCTCTCCTCACTGCTTTGTCGGACAAAATGGCGGATGGCTGATTATGATTGGTTAGATCGCCTGTCAATCAAGCTCCCTGCGAAGGGTGAATTACCCTGGTCTGAACCGCGTCTACTACTGTCTTCCTCCATGTTTGTTTATGTATTGCTGTGTGCATGGGCATGCCGTGAGGTGCATCTTGACGTAAAATTCTGCCGTAAAACGCCTTATCGTGGCTTAAACGATAGAGCCTTATATAAAACGATAGACATTTTATATCGTCCAGACGATATATTTCGTCATATCGCCCAGCCCTAATTTTATCAATGAAGTTGTGTTTACAACGGCACGCGTATGCCCAGTGTTGGTGAATGGTCACGTGATCCGCGTTTTCAGTCGTTTTAATGTGGACGGAGATCAATTCTAATACGCAGCTAAAACGCTGGTGTGGACGGAGATCGTATTCGTTTTAATTCTCCGTTTCTAAACGAAAACGCAGTAGTGTGGACGGGGCCTTAATTTGTGTTTCTGTGCTGGAGACCAGACCAGATTAGACCAGAGACAAAGCTTAAAAAAAGTCAGAAACAACTAGAAAACTGGGTGCTTTATTGTGAAAAAGATATAAGAAATGAAATGTTTATCATATCATCTGTGAACGGGTAATAATTCTAGGAGGAAGAGTACAAGTAGAAACAGCCATAGGGAGATGGAGAGGCAACAGGCTCTTACTCCATCCTCTGCAAACGGAACATGTAAATTATGTAAATTGTTGTGTGCGAATGCTTTGCCTAGGTAAATCACACACCTCTACTTTGGTGAAGGTCTATTCTTGACTGTGTTTGTGATGGAAATGTTTTTCAGTTCAGTTCCATGCATTTTTTTTTCTGAATTACAGTACTTACACCTGAATTACACCTTTGTTTAAACTGAGCTAACTTTAGTTTGACTCTGTACTGCAAAAGCAGTGACCCACTGAAGGTGATGACTGGGAACTGACACCTTTTTCATCACACTTGAATTAAACTAACAGGTTTCTTCTGTCTTTTTGTTTGTAGGTGCTTCTTGGGCATCAACCCAGAGACAGGCACAAAATCTAAGAGGCAGAGAGGTCACATGAACCAGCAAGTCTGCACTCTTATCAGGAAGCTCATTGACTTCGAATGGATGTCAATCTAATGTAAGCTGTGTTCCAATTTAAGAACGGACTAATGAAACACAGTATCTGTGTTAAAGGAACACGCTGACTTTTTGTGACTTTATCTTATTCCCCGTATCCCCCAGAGTTCGATAAGTCTATACATACCCTTCTCATCTCCGTGCTTGCCGTAAATCTGTCTGAGGCACCCACCGCTAGCCTAGCTTAGCACAAAGACTGGAGGTAAACGGCTCCAGCTAGCATACTGCTCCCAATAAGTGACAAAATAACGCCAACATTTTCCTATTTACATGTTGTGATTTGTATAGTTACAGTGACTCTAACCATCTTCTAACCGTATACATACTGGGAACTATATTCTCAGAATATACTTGGGGAAGTAGCAGTGCTTCGCCTTCTGAGAATATAGTTCCCAGTATGTATACAGTTAGAAGATGGTTGTCTCATATGACCTTGTTATTTGTACACACTGTGACTATACAAATCACAACATGTAAATAGGAAAATGTTGGCGTTATTTTGTCACTTATTGAGAGCAGTATGCTAGCTGGAGCTGTTTACCTCCAGTCTTTGTGCTAAGCTAGGCTAGCGGGGTGCGTCAAACAGAGGCACTCAAGGAGATGAGAAGGGTATGTATGGACTTATCTAACTCTGGGGGATACGGTGAATAAGCTAAAGTCCCAAAAAGTCGGCGTGTTCCTTTAAGCTAGATGTAGTTATGCAGTAAGAAGTTTACTGAAGCTATTAAAGGGTTAGTTCACCCAAATTGAAAAATCTGTCATTAATTACATCCCCTCATGATGTTCCAAACACAAGAATTTTGTTCTACACAAATTAAGAAAATTTTAAGCAATCTGAGAGCTTTCTGATCCCACCTATAGACTACTATGTTATACCATTTTCAAGTCCGAGAAAGGTAGTAAAACCATCGTTAAAATAATAATGACTACAGTGGTTCAACCTCAATGTTATGATGCGACGAGAATACTTTTTGTGCGCAATGCAATCACATGCATGATCGAGAACACATCACGTGAAACGCATCGGATACTGGCACAGAAAGGAAAAAAATTGTTGAATCAAGTCGGTATTCTATTTTGTGTTGTTTTGTTTGCGCAGTAAAAGTATTCTCGTCACTTCATAACATTAAGGTTTAACCACTGTATACATATGGACTATTTTAACAATCTTTCCTGGCCTTGAAAGTAAAATAATTGCTGTCCATGGAGGATACAGAAAGCTCTCGGATTTCTTAAAATCTTAATTTGTGTTCCAAAGATTTTTGGGTGAACTATCCCTTTAATGTGTTCTATAGTGTCTCCTGATTCAATGTAGAGTTTAGATAGACTGCAAAATAAATGTGTAAAATTAATTGTTTTTACGTTTATTTGAATTTAACATGCCTTGACGTCTAAAAAACGTCAAATTACAGTACTTTACAATATTTTTAAGTGTAAATTTACATTACTTGCTACTGTGTTGAATTACTATGCAATTTAGCATGCAATTTTTACTTAAAGGGTTAGTTCACCCAAAAATGAAAATTCTGTCAGTAATTACACCCTCATGTTGTTCCAACCCCGTAAGACCTTCGTTCATCTTCGGAACACAAATTAAAATATTTTTGATTAAATCTGAGAGCTGTCTCACTCCTCCATAGGCTTCTAAGGGATTGAAACTTGCTGGCCCAGAAAATGTATTAAAGACATCATTAATATAGTCCAAGTGACTACAGTGGCTCAATCTTACGTTTACCAAGCAACGAGAATACTTTTTGTGCGCAAAACCCCCCCAAAAATAATGACTTTATTCCACTATTTTTTTTCCTTCTCTCTGGGCCTCGGGTGAATTCATGTAGTATAACAGCGTAGCGCTTCTGTGTAATATGTCACATGCATCACACACATGACCAGCGTCGGCCAATAGTGAGCATACGTGTGACGTATAACACAGAAGCGCTACGCTGTTATACTACAAGAAAAAACTCAAGGCCCACAGAGAAGGAAATGAATTGTGGAATAAAGTTTTTTTTTTTTTTTTTTTACGCACAAAGTATTCTCGTCGCTTTATAAACTTAAGATTGAGCTACTGGAGTCACTTGGACTATATTAAAGATATCTTTAATACATTTTTCTGGGCCAGCAAGTTTCAAACCCTTAGAAGCCGATGGAGGAGTGATCCAGCTCTCAGATTTCATCAAAAATATCTTAATTTGTGCTCTGTAATTACTGACAGAATTTTCATTTTTGGGTGAACTAACCTTTTAACCTCAATCATGTTACTTTCAGTCCTGTTACTCACGTGAAAAATAATAGGACTGGGTAAAAGTAACAGGAGTGATAAGAGTCCTGGTTTGTTGATTTAATATTAATTAAGAGTACTATTCACATAATTTTTTTTAAATAGTTGAAATTACTTAAATTGTAGACATTTTAGATTAGTGTTACAATGCGAGCACCATACTTACAGGAGTCAGTCCACCACAGAGTAACTTAAACTTTTTGTCTTTCTTATCTTTTGTATATAGTGGATAGAACCCACACTATGCAGGTGCCAGCTGCGATGGAAGGAGCGAGACACCTGCGACCCTCTCTATTCCCACCTTTTGTCTTTTCTTACATCTCTCTCCCTCACTCTCTCTTCTCTGTCTCCTCCTTTCTCTTTTGACACACGTTCCTGTTACCCAGTGTCAATCCCTGTTGCCCAGTGTTTTATTCATGTAATTAAATTGTATTTTACTTCTAAAAATAAAAGTTATGTCACTGTTTTTATCAGTTTTGTTTGGTCCTTCATTTATGCTAAATCACAGTAATAGATAGACATTCACAGTTATGTACAATAATTCTACAGCTGCTTACTGCTAAATTACAGTAATAGATAGACTAATTTCACAGTTAAATACATGAATTCTACAGCTGCTTACTGTTAAATTACAGTAATACATAGACACCAACTGTAATTTCACAGTTAAATACATTAATTCTACAGCAGCTTACCGCTAAATCACAGTAATGCGATGTCATAATTACTGTGAAGTCACAGTATACAGCTGTCATTTCACAATAATTTACTGTAAAAATGTTACAGTAACTTACTGTGAAAGTCATGCAATTATTAACCTGCAATTTATTGTAAATTTACAGTCAAATAATTAACAGTGTAGTATTGTGCAAGGATCCACAACAAAATAAATATATATTAATTGATAATCTGGCCCTGTAATCATAATTTGTGTGAACAGAAACAAAGTTGGTATTTTACTGCCACTAGTGGTCATTTCAGCTGAAAGCTGCAGTGAATTGTATTTACATGTTTTCCAATGAGCCTAGGTTGCTTTTTTTTGCCTTTATTAGTTTAGATCAATAAAATAGCTTTAATAATAGCCACAGTCTGACGCTGGTACCTTGCTACTGTGTAATGCAGATACATAACTTTGCTATAGCTACTGCCTTTACTCACAGATAGTAGCCAAATTTCTTTTATATATTCTTTTGTGAAGTAAGCAAACAGACTACAGAAACTATAGGGGACTGCAATGAATGAGGACTTATTACAGCATAATGTGATCATGATTGTTTTCTCTCTACTCTGGCCAATCTAACATTTGAATCCGATCCACAGTACTTAAACCAGATGTTCTGGCACTCTGACAGTTTGACAATCTGTATTTCTCAGTTTAACCATCAGCTGCCATGTCTTTGACTGACTGAACTCAGGGAGGAGTACTTTAATGCCTGCCGTTCCATAGGGACCTCTTGTCTTGTTTAACAGCCTTGGTTGTGTCTGCAAAAAGCCATCCATCTGTCCTCATGCACTCCATCTCTTTTTGCAAGCCCAGCCCATTGCCAGTCTGAATTATTATCACTCAGTGGCTTTGATGTTTCTGGCACTGAGGGCAGAGGCACATGTGATGTTTAGTGATCGATAGATTTCCGCTCAGTCATCAGTGAAGTGCATTTGGAAGTGTTTGGAATGTTTACAGCTAACATGCTGGCAGTGGTTGCTCTTGGAAGCATTGAAGAAAATAACATATTAGATTGCTGAGTCTTGATTTGTCCAAGGCTGCATTAAAGGTGCAATAAGTGATTTCTAAAAAAAAACACTGTTGATATTTAAAATCAACCCAAACAAACAAATCCCTGCCTTCATTGCTCCACCCCCAAAATGCACAAACACACAATACAAGAGTGGATGTCTCTTTATTATAGCTGAAGTGAAGCCAAACAATGCTTTGCAAAAAATAAAGTCAAGATGATGAACAAACAACAAGAAAGAACAAAAAAATTAACATAGAGTATACAAGCAAGAGTTTGTTGTTAGTTGCCAGCAGCACACCAGCTCCAGACAGATAATGACACTCAAAACTGTCCTGTTACTATAGCTAATATTACAACCACAGCATATCTTGGTTCTGTGAAACATAGCAAAACTAATGTTACTCACATATTGGAGCAGAAACAACGTAACCTCAGCATCCTTTTTCAGGCCAGCACTGGAAAGCTTTTCTAATATCAACGCAGGTCCTAAAGCATTTGCCTGATCATAACCCTTCTCTTTCCAGTGATACTCCTCTGACCTTTTCTCTTTTGTATGTCTCTCAGCTATCTCTCTTTCTACAGTCTTTCTTCACATCTCCCTTGCTCACTCTCGCTCCTCCTCATCATGAGTGCCCAGGTGGAAAAAAGTACACTTCTATAATGTACTTAAAGTGCTCTGTTTTCATGCACTAATTTTGTACTTAATATACTAAAAATTCTTCTTTAGTACTTCATAAGATAATCTTAAGAACATCTAAGTGTACTTAACAGTGCTATTTTGAGACACCATGAATATGAACTAAAATGTGCTTTTAACATACTATCTTTGCATTAAAAAAAAAAAAAAAATGTATTTAGTTACTACTTGTAGTAGTGTACATTATTGAAATGTACTTTTTTCACATGGGTGTATTTGCCCCCTACTGCTGATTGCTGATTACTGTGTGCTCGGTCCGATCCACTTTCAACAGCTTTTCTCAGAAATTGCTTACTGCACCTTAAAGGACCGCAACTGTCAAAATCAAATTTTTTTTTTAAGCTAGAAAATTAAATCTGCAATAAAAAAAACAACAAACAAACAAACAAACAAAAAACAAAAAAGTTAGACAGCACCAGCCCTTATATATACTATTCATTATTCTATTCAGCTTTAAAAAAAAGGTTTAAAGTTAAGGTTAATGTTACTACAGAAGAGGATTAGGGCCAAGAAATAATAAAAAAATAAAACCATCTCGAGATTAAAGTTGTTAAATTTCGAGAAAAAACTCGTTAAATTTCGAGAAAAAAGTTGAGATAAAATGTTGAGAATAAACTCGTTAAATTAGAAAAAAACGAGAAAAAAGTCAAGATAAAATGTTGAGAATAAGTTAAGAAAATCAAGATAAAATGTTGACGAGAAAAAAGTTGTTTAAATTTTTTCTCGAAATTTAATTACATTTTTCTCATAATTTAACGAATTTGTTCTCGTAATTTAACAACTTTTTCTCGTCTTTATTCTCAACATTTTATCTCGACTTTTTTCTCGAAATTTAACGAGTTTTTTCTCGTAATTTAACGAGTTTTTCTCAACATTTTAAAATTTAACGAGTTTTTTCTCGTAATTTAACGAGTTTATTCTCAACATTTTATCTGGACTTTTTTCTCGAAATTTAACGAGTTTTTTCTCGTAATTTAATGAGTTTATTCTCAACATTTTATTTTGACTTTTTTCTCGAAATTTAACAACTTTAATCTCAAGATGGTTTTATTTTTTTATTATTGCTTGGCCCTAATCCTCTTCCGTATGTTACCCATTTGATGGATGACTTAAGTTCATAAAATTGAAAAGACGAATATTATTACATCAGGATATAGTGCTGGATCTATGAATGGTGAATGGTGTCTCTTTCTCTTCAATATGGGTATAGAAGATGAATTCCTAACCTAGCTGATTCATGGGTAATGCAGTTTAAATCAATTGTTCAATTGTGTTCCAACTCAACTTAATCTCCCCATTCTGCATTACTAATTCAGCTGTCAAATGTTCAAAGGGGAAAGTCCTTTGTAAATGCTGATTTTTAGGCTTAATGTTATTATCCATCTGTGTAATTTGAATCTTAAAGAATCTTTACAAAAACATTTGTTTCAGTGAAACACAAAACCCATTTCATTGGATATCATAATGCAGAAAATTTGAGATATTTAATTTCTGAAATAAGAATTTCTGAATTTCAATAATCAGTACTGCATTTTGGTGTCTTTGCCTTATCAGATTGTAGGTGGTATTCATGTAGGAATCTCATTTATCTGTTCAAGAAATAGGAAACTACCAGATTCATGGAATGATTTTATGGCACTGCAGTGGCTTTGATTTAAGTTAGAATTCTTTTAAATCTACTTAAGATAACAACAACAACCAGGTCTAGGTGAACAAGATATATAAGGACCAGAGGGGTAATCATGCCATGTTCCCTGGATGATTGCTTTTGCACGCAGCATAACAACTTCCATCAATGTCCAATGGCAATTGATTGCGGAATTGCATTATGAAAACATAACTTTGTGTATTGATTCGCTAAGAAGTGTCAGACACAACGAATAACTCTGTGTGCCTAGAGGCTAATGGATTATGATTTATACATGCTTGCCCCCAAAACACTATCAGAGTTTTACCTTTAATTTATCATGAGGATGTGTGCAGGGATGACAATGAGCAGATAATTTCTTGTCAATGATTTTGTAAAGCATAAGACTTTTTCAGCATGAAAAACTGGCCCTCAGAATACAGATATCATGCTGTTCCTTGCTGCGCTGTTGCATTTACATAAGCAGCAGTTTGATAAATGACTGTGCGGTGGCCTGATGACCCAGTCGAATATGCAGCCCTATTATATTTAAAGGAGAGTGCTACATTCTCGGGAGATGAGGCACCCACAGTGCTGGGAAATGACTGAAAGTCAGAAATTCTCCTTAAACCAGCGAGATAATTTAGAAAGTGCCCTATTTTCTTTTATCAAAAGTTGCTCATTTTTATTTTTATTTATTTTCTAAGTTCCCCCTCCTCATTATGTTGTCCTATTCAGGTCATCTGGATAAGTGGCTGCATTCATGTTCCATTTCTAAGAATCATCTTTCTAGCTTTCAGTTAAGCTGCATGTATTTGCATAGTGGCACATGGTGTGTGTACATCTCTGGCACTCAGCATGTGTTTGACTTGTGAAATTACCTCCAGATCATGAAAGTTACAGTGAAAAAAAGGTTAGCTGACAGAAACTGTACTTAACATGCTGGAGCCATACAGTAAAAGCACCCTAAGCATGGCTGACAAGCAAAAGACAAGCTAACCATATCCTTCCTATCTCCTCCACACCTGCCCACAGCCGTGAGCTTCAACACATTCTTATTCATATTCCACACACTTGTGAACACACATGGGCACACTCACAATACTTGTCTAGGGCTGCATATTCCCATGAAAATTCATGCAGTGGCTCTAGTGGGCCTGTGATCATTCTGGTCGGTCTGGGAGATGTCATCTGACAGATGCCTTTTATATCATACGAGAGAAACCACTTGTTAAACATTTATGGCTTGAGCTCCGTGCCTGGAATTCTGGCCAATTAGAAGAAAAAAAAAAAAAATTGCATGGCTGCATCTCCATTCAGCGAAAATAAGAAAAGAAAAATGACACACCTGCTACCTATGAGTGACAACAATATACAATTTGACATTAAATTCAGTTCTGTGGAGCATGTTAGATTGGTAATGCTTAAAGATGAAGTCATTAATCATTTAGGTGGACCAGACAGCTTGCATTTGCAAACCATGGGTTATTTTGTAGGCATAACTGTGTGAGGAAGAACACTTTTTGTTTTGTTTTAAGGGTTTTTTATATCTGTCATAAGCATTTGAAATTTAACTATGAGTAATAGATTGGATAGAGGAGCATTGGAAGCACTTGCAAGTGGCCTTTCATGGCGCTTCGGGAAAGAATTTGTAAGGAACCCCCCATCGGCCCAATGAACGGAATCCGACTGGCCTGGGCAAAGGTTTAACGAGTGTATGTCTTTTCAGAGCCGCTGTGAAGTTCACTCAATTTTTAGAATTTGATTTAAATTTTACTTTAGCTGCTCCTTAATCTGACTCCAATTTCAAATGATTATTACTCTTAGGTCATGTTTCTAATTAAGGAATTAATTGTTGGTCATGTATTAATTTAGATATTTGATTGTTCTGGGTTTGTTCTACCCTGGACACAGATTTATGGTAGCATTAGCCTCCCATAATTTACTGGTCATAATGATTTCAGGAGAATCCAGAATAAATAAAAATGTAACATTTTTTGTCAGGTAAAAATATACCAATACACAAATAACCAATTAGAAGCGAATTCAGAAATCATAAATACATAACATTAGTTGCTCAAAGATGACTCTAAGAGTAAGAAATGCATATACACACAGTGGGGGTTAGTGTTTTTAGGACATTCACCCATCTCTGAATGGGGGTTCTGGCTACAATGTCCCGCATTACTGCTTTGCTCTTCCCTGTGTAGCATATGCACACTTATCAGGACAGTCAATAAAATCTGGAATCTTCAGGATGCTTCTCACATGCTGGACTGTGTTGTAATCTGACCTCGGCTCCGGCCGGTCCAGAGAAAAACAGACACTCTGACATTTTTGTTACCCTCCGAGGTAAAACAGAGGGCCCCATTTCCTAGCTCTTGGGGACATCAAAGGGCCAGATCACATTAACACACACCACACACACACACAGACACACACAAAAAACACACAACATGCTTAGAGATTGTATGTACAGCTATTCTTAAATATTACTATTCAACATGTACCCGTCATGTATGTCAGTGCATTGCATGTTTCCTAGTGTTTAGACTTAGTTTAAATAACTGTAGTTGAGTTAGTGTTAGTTTCAATGATGTAATTTTGTCTGTAAACCATAACTTCTTCTACATGCTTTTCTTATATGTCAAGTTTAGATTCATTTTAAAGCTATTTCCACATCTCATTCATCTATGTATATTACATGGCTGTCAAATGCATTGTTCGATTTGTTTAATGATGCTGTGAAGAAAGTACTTTCATCTCGAAATCCGATCTGATAGTCATAAAGTATGCAAATTCAGCTAGGAGACCAGACAAAGGAACTTTGCCCGCCAAATAGTGCTACGCATCTATTGGCCGTTCCAATTCAGGAGGTGTGTTAGCTTGGTTTTCCATAAAAACAACGACACACAATTTTTCCTTTGTTTCCCGTTTGTCTCTCGACTGCCCCTGAACTGCCTCAGGCGACAGCGCTGTCATCACGCGCTCAGCTCCTTCCGGGACGACCATCTCCTTGTACTCTCTCTCTTCTTTCTTCTCTGTCATCTTACGCGTCAGTTAAACCTCGTTTGAAAACCCCGCCGGAGAAACCCTCTCGGAAAGGACTAACCAAGCCAAGTGCATTGAAACTCTGCTGCACACCGACTTGAACCATATGCAAGTATTAATTTCTCTGAAATTTGTTTAAACTGATTTCTGTGCTGGCTCTCAAAAGGGTTAACTGTCGTAATTTGCCATTCTTTGACCATCCTTCCTTTCCTGTCTCTACTTTCCCTTTTGTATATATTTGTATATTCTGTATTTAGACGTATAACCTCTGTATTAGTAGTTTTCATATATTAAATACATTATATCCATGCTTTTTGTTCTCTTACTCATTCAACAAAAACCAAGTCACTTTAACGTTTAGATCCTATCCTTGCTTTACGTTTGGATGCTAGATTAGGAAGTCTTTCTCGTGGCCAGAGAAAAACCTTCCTTTGATAATATTCTATGAGGAGCTCAGTTTGCTGGACAAACAAACAGTTTCTCTAAATAATTATTAAACCAGAACTAATCATATATATAATTGATTATAATTCATTGTAATTAATTCACCATATATGGTTAATTCCCCCTTGGGTCGGTATATGCATAATAATTATTCATAAAGCTTTATGAATTATTATATTCATATTCCACCCATAAATTGATTAATAACTGTACAATCGCTACACCTTAAATAGTCAAACCAGAACAAAAGGATTATAAATATTTTCTACACCAACTCCTGTTTTGGGGGGAGAGGAGTGAGTTTTCAGATATCTTGAAGAGACACCACCCAAAAGTAGGACAGAATTCTCCTTAGTTTTCAATCTTCCTCATAATACCATTGACTGCTGTGAAATTGAGACCATTTTACCAATCGCACTGAGACATTTAAAATGATACCGAACATGAAAGGAAAAAGCTATAGATACACAAGATGGATTATACGTAGAATATGCCTTCTTTGGAGAACTTTCAATGACTTGAGTCAGGGGGAAAGAAAGGAGGGTGTGTGTGTGTGTGTGGTGTGTGTGTGGCTGAGGAAAGAGAGGCATGACCAAGAGGCATGTCCAGCCAAACTGAGCTATCGGGGGAGAAGAGCCTTGGTGAGAGAGGTAAAGAAGAACCCAAAGATCACTGTGGCTGAGCTCCAGAGATGCAGTCGGGAGATGGGAGAAAGTTGTAGAAAGTCAACCATCACTGCAGCCCTCCACCAGTCGGGGCTTTATGGCAGAGTGGCCCAACGGAAGCCTCTTCTCAGTGCAAGACACATGAAAGCCCGCATGGAGTTTGCCAAGATGGTGAGAAATAAGATTCTCTGGTCTGATGAGACCAAGATAGAACTTTTTGGCCTTAATTCTAAGCAGTATGTGTGGAGATATGGTATGCTCATCACCTGTCCAATACAGTCCCAACAGTGAAGCATGGTGGTAGCAGAATCATGCTGTGGGGGTGTTTTTCAGCTGCAGGGACAGGATGACTGGTTGCAATCGAGGGAAAGATGAATGCGGCCAAGTACAGGGATATCCTGGACGAAAACCTTCTCCAGAGTGCTCAGGACCTCAGACTGGGCCAAAGGTTTACCTTCCAACAAGACAATGACCCTAAGCACACAGCTAAAATATTCAAGGAGTGGCTTCACAACAACTCTGTGACTGTTCTTGAATGGCCTAGCCAGAGCCCTGACTTAAACCCAATTGAGCATCTCTGGAGAGACCTAAAAATGGCTGTCCACCAACGTTTACCATCCAACCTGACAGAACTGGAGAGGATCTGCAAGGAGGAATGGCAGAGGATCCCCAAATCCAGGTGTGAAAAACTTGTTACGTCTTTCCCAAAAAGACTCATGGCTGTATTAGATCAAAAGGGTGCTTCTACTAAATACTGAGCAAAGGGCCTGAATACTGCAAATCTGCAAAAATGTCAACAATTCTGTGTTTTTCTGTTAATATAGGGTGCTGTGTGTACATTAATGAGGAAAAAATGAACTTAAATGATTTTAGCAAATGGCTGCAATATAACAAAGAGTGAAAAATTTAAGGGAGTCTGAATACTTTCCGTACCCACTGTATTACATATATATATATATATATATAAAATTCATTTGATAGCTGTTTTCTGAGGAGCTGTGTACATATGGGCCTCTGATATCTAAGCCCTGCTGTTTTGCTTATGGTTTATTTTTGTTATGTATACTTGTTTAGTTTTGTATTGTTTGTTGGTTTTGTGTTGACACAGTGTTTTGTTGTACTCTTATATTTGGTTTAAGGGTGTGATTTTAAAACCTGAGTTAAGCTTGAGTCAACCGCTGAGGTTTATTTTGTGTTATTGTTTAAAGGGGATTTTTTTTTATCCTTTTCCCTATGTTCCAGGAGCCAACCTGTCTGGGGTCATCTGGGCCTTCCCCTTTCTTCACTACATGGCTTGAGGTTTTCTTTCACTGCATATACATTGAGATGAGGGTGTAGAGTGACCTGTATTGTTCACATTTATTTTAAGTTATTTATTAGTGATTTAGATATCAGTTCACATGCGGTGTGCACCCTTAGGACTGTGGGTTGTGGTCCAGTGACTCTTTGCTTCTTTCTCTCCCCACAGGCCTGGTATAATCTGTACTTTTTAAAGTGGTGGATTGTGATTTTAATATTTTGGCATAAGGTCCAGATCTCCAAAATGTATTTTTAACATTTTAATCAAAGTTAAATTGTCTATTTATTCTAATCTATTATTGATGGTTGTTTTGTTAATAAAAGTACTTGAAGGTCACTTCTCTGTTTTATTTTGCTACTGGATGTTGAACTTGTGTTGCTGGAAGGTGTTAAACAAAAATATTTCCGTGGGCATAAGTCCCCGGTGGTGTAGTCGGGAGTTAAGCCTGACCTTTTCATACAGCTCAGTCACATCTGCTCATGTTCTTCTGCTGAAACAGCTATTTGAGTTCCTTCACATATGTGCTGTGCCAACACTAGTCTTAGTAACCAAGTAACGTCTGAACACTGCCATGCGCATGTGTGTCATTTCCATGACCATTCTTAAATGAACATGACAAGCTTTTTCATGGAAAAAGAATGAGGATGTAGTTCTAAGCTAAACTGAAATGACAGGGCAGATGGCGTCAAAATTTAATCACTCATGCAAGATGACAACACATTACTTAGCAAAGAAACAGATTTGTTGCCCCTACTTTGGACTTTTCAACACCCGGACCTTCTATAATATTTCAATGATGTTCGATCTGCTGGCTGGGGAAACCTCAGAAACTGTTTGACTTAAAACCTCTTAAGAGCCAAGTTAAAATTTTCGCTACAAAGATATAACCAGGTCTAATAACTCCCACTAGATTGTCGCATCATTAGGGGTCCCCTAAAGTTTAATAGTCAGCAACAAATATGTTTGTTTTGCTGGCATTTTTTGGCTATTCTTTATATTCTTTTCTTGGACAGTAACAGCATTCATTATATGTCAAACAGGGTTCAGTATGACTCAACAGAACATTTGTAACAATACCCATGGGTCCAGGTTTTGTGCTCCTTACGCAAGTTATTGTTATGTGTATTTTGTGATGGCCTAGGATACGAGCAGTTTCTGAATGACATCCTGTCTGTAAATTCCAGGATTGTGATTCTCACAATGCAAAGTTTTTTTTTTTTTTTTTGAGGTGAAAAGACAGAGGTACTGATTCAGTTCCATGTTAAAATTCTTTTGTGATATTTTGCAATTATCTGCTAAAGCAACATTTTTAAGTGTCTTTAGCTACTATGTACTAACATTTAAATTAATCATTTGATTCAATGCATTTTGGGTACGTTTACACGTCAATGATGTACTAAAAACAGAAAAGTTTTTCCTTTGCATTTTTTGCATAAAGACAACAGTGTTGTCAAAACTATCCCCATTCAACACTGATCTGCAAAAATGACTAAAAAGCTGTATTATGCTGCCAGGTCAGTAGTTGGTGCTGTCAGTTTGTAAAGAAACACTACCCATCTGTAGACTGAACATACTGTAATTGTTAAAATTTCCAAGGATCAGCATTCACTCCTAAAAGTGATTAGGCAGACCAAACCGCAAGTCTTTGAAACTTGAAATTTTGAGGTCTGGTAGTACTCACACCATCTACAACGTCACCAAGGGTCACCCCGATCGGCCTGACGGGGGAGCTATAGCGGTGAAAAGTACAAAATGCTTAAAATTTCTAAACCGTTAGGTGTAGTCTCAAGTGTCTTATAAGTGTCTGACAAAATTTTTGTGTATTTTGGACTTTTGCAAACTAGTTTTTGCCCTATAGGTTTTTGGCCTGATCGGGAAGCAAACACGTGCAACAAGAATCTCTGGAGTCTGATTGTCAATAATTATCAAAAGTAGATTAAATTTCGTTTCACAGTCTCTAAGCACAGTCTCAAAACATTTGGAGTGGGCAGAGCCACTTTTACTAAATGGCCAAAAACTTGTGAATGGAATGAGATATTTTAAAACTCGGCACACATACGCAAGAGCTAATTCTGTGGTCATGTAAAAACTGATGCAGCGACTGGCCATTTGGTGGTGCTATAACATAGGGAAAAATGGCCATAACTCTAAATAAGATAAAGTCATGATCAGTTTCAAATGAGTAATTGTATTTTTCTCTTCCCAGTGTGTCCACAAACATGCAACACACATGCACTGTTTTCAAATTCATGATCAACAATGGAAACATCTACATGATAGTTGCCTTGCATACTGCCCATTCATCTGTTTAATAGACAAGCATAAACTATAAATAAAAAAACGGACACATCTGACTATTATATATATATATATATATATATATATATATATAATATATAATGTTGTCCATTGGTAGAGAAACTCAAAATATATGCAGTTTGTGGCAGTTGGTTTGTGTACCCTAGTAGCATATTAAATTTAGTCACCAGGGTGGGCAACTCAAGGTCATTGTCAGAAGTAAGGGGGAAGTCAGACTTCCCGTGGGGAGAGAGGTTGGTGAGACACAGCATGAGAGTGTTAAAGTTGTGTGCTCCACCTCTATTTATGATGTATACTGCCAGTTTTGCCATAACAAGGTTGCACAGTTCTCTCCTGCGAAACACAACACACGTTTTCTTACATTAGACACTTTGTTCAAAAACGAAATGACCTGTTATCATTGGGGAAAACACTCTGTTCAAAATGCAAACTCATCTGGCAATTGTAGGCACTTACATACACACCTGAAAACACTTGCACAGAAAACAGAACACCAATCGGTCTGAGGCTTAGCACTACAATAGGCCTCAGTAAGCCATTTTGAGAACTTTGCAAGCATGGAGGCAATGAGAGTCAGAGTAAGAGGAGGACGAAGAGCAAAGAGTCCACCCTAACCTCAGTCACTACACAGTAGCATCGATAATAAGGACATTCAGACTGGAGAACAGGTATATCTTATATATATATATATATATATATATATATTATACTATGTGTCACATGATTCTGTATCATATTACAGTATTACTGTACAAACTACTATACAAAAATGGGTAGTGCTATGAGTATATGTAAAGGAATACTACTGTGATGTTACAGTACTGTGTACAGTTTGAAAGTACAGTATGTGAAAAAGAACCTAACCAATGACATCTTGTGGTGGCATTTTCTACAGAATGGTTGGACCTCCTCAAGGTGGAAGGGAACGGCTCTTCACTCAACAACAGGAGCTTGCCATCATTGAAATGGTGCAAGAAAATAATGCAATCTGACTTTGTGAGATGCAACAACGCATAATTGCAAATAGAAATGTATTCAACAATATATCAACAGGGTCAGCATTTCTACACTAAGTCACATCCTACAGAAACATAACTTCAGAATAAAGCAGCTGTACAGGGTGCCATTTGAGAGGAACAGTGTCAGGGTCAAGGATCTGAGCCATGATTATGTGCAGGTATGTGTCACTTTACTTTACATACTATATATTGTGATGTGGGAATGAGGGTTTATGCTGCCACCTGCCCTGCCTGTAGCTTGTACTTTTTGTCTATACTGACCCAACCCAGCCCCTACTTGTGTGAAAATATAGACATTGTAGTTACTGTATGTGTTTTCAGTAATACTATTCAATATTTTCTGTTACAGACAGTTCTGGATTTTGATGCCGCCGAACTGCCACACGAGTTCATCTATGTGGATGAGGCAGGCTTCAATCTGGCCAAAACCAGGTGTCGGGGCCGTAACGTATTTGGACAAAGGGCTGTTGTAAATGTCCCTGGGCAGCGTGGGGGAAATATCACCTTGTGTGCTGCAATTAGTGTCCAAGGAGTCCTGCATCACCATGCCACTCAAGGTCCCTACAATACAGGACAGATCATTGCATTTCTAGATGCACTACATGCAGTTGTGCTGGACAGATCACAGCAGCCCAGGTTTGTTGTCATCTGGGGATAATGTTAGTTTCCACCCGGCTGCTCTGGTCTGAGATTGGTTCAACAACCATAACCATTTCACACTTTTATACCTGCCTCCTTACAGCCCCTTTGTAAATGCAATAGAGGAATTTTTTTCTGCGTGGCAGTGGAAAGTAAATGATTGGCAACCACATGCCCGCATGACTCTTCTGCAAACAATGGAAGAGGCATGCGGAGACATTGAGGTGGGATCAATCCATGGGTGGATTTGGCACACAAGGCGATATTTTCCCTGATGCCTAGCCCGCGAGGACATCGCCTGTGATGTTGACAAGGTCTTGTGGCCAAATCCGAACAGAAGGCGGGATCCATACACACACACACGCACACACACACACACGCACGCACGCACACACACACACACACACACACACACACTTTACTTTTGTTTTGTTGCTAATTTGTTGATTTGTGATTCCATTTTTCTTTATTTCTGTAAGAATGTTTGTTTTTTGTAAAAACTCTTGTTTGATTACTGCAGAAATTCTACTTTTGAGTTTTACAGAAGACTGAGTCTGAGAAAATTACAATAAAAATAGAAAGACTAAACACAAAGACTGCAGTGTTTTATATAAAGCCCATCAGTGTGTTGCTGGTGATATGAAAGAGTAATTCAAATGGTGCTTGTGTGTATGGTTTTGTTGCAAGAATTTCATTTTTAGAAGGGAGTGTAAAGTTTTGATTGCAGTGTTTCATTTTGGCATAGATGTGAGTTGTTAATCTCCAAGTGCTATGTCTGATTGGCTTGTGTGTAGAGTTTTGACATAATGAGCCTAATTCTGCAAAAAGTGTGTAAGCAATGGGCAAAAACTGTAATCAGAGTTTTTTGATAGGTAATAGTAGTTACTAGTAGTTACTAGTGTTAATAATGCATTAGTCATTTGTTCCTGTGTAGTTATTCATTAATGAAGGATCAATATTCTAAAGTGTTACCAAGTATTCTAATTGCAGTCACATCATAAGACTGCAAGACAGTCTTTTTTTAGACGCTGGACGATACAGTGTATAATTGAAACTAAATTGAAAGTATCCAAAAAAACAAACAAACAAACAACAAAAAAAAAAAAACAGGGCCGACAGAGGCTGGTGAGAATTCAGCCGTTACACACTCCAAATGTAGTCTAAGTTGCTGTGGGAGGTCATTACTTGAAACGAAAAATGGTTAACCTCAAATCAGTGGCTCCACTCCCCCAGTGCCAGCTTGATGGATAACATCTACTGTTCATCAATATCATAGTTGACCTCCACGGGTGAGAGCTTACAGTGAGTATAAGGCACAAGGGTAAGAGTTTAAGAGGAGTGCCATGGCACTGAGAGTGTACTGCTCACAAGATGAAAGGGCATTTAGGGTTTGGATGTTGGAGGACAGGCATAGATGTGAAGGCTGTTTTGAGTGTGCTGTAGCCGGAACCAAAGTCTGTTCGATCACGAAGCCCTGTATGTAGTTACTGATGGTGAGTTTGTGAGTTGGCCAGCCCAAATGGCATAACCCAGTATTCGTAGTGGCCAGTGGGAGTGATGAACATGCAAGAGGGCTCAAAAGACTAGGTAAACAGGACTGCGTTTGGTGCGAATGGATTGTTGAGTTTTCGAGCCCCTTGCAGTCATCATACACCATGAGAAGGAGTCTGAGAGCAGTGTTTAGACCCTGGCAGTACACCGTCAGCAGTGCGGGCTAATTCTAGCCACTCTGGCTGCCGTGCGAGTGCGAAACTTCATATTATGTGAAGAATTTTCTTCCTGGTTGGAGATGAGGCTTTTCGCTGACCTGAGTGTCACTCGCAAATACAGGCAACAAATGCTGAGGCAGAGTGTGTGATGGGACCCTCCTTGGTATCCCACTGAAGTATTTAAATGGTGAATGAAACTTTCGCCCTCTCTGTCTAAAAATGCTGAGGTTGTGTCTCGATTGTTAAAGAGCGTTGTAATATAAAGCCTCAGCCTCAAAGGTGCCACAGTGTAGGGTTGGATCAGTGGTGAGCAGAGGTGTTCTGAAATGAGGAGGCAAAGTCCCCATAGTTTTTGTTTTATATATATATATATATATATATATATATATATATATATCAGGAGCGTTTCCTCCGAGTAGGCAAGGGAGGCAGTGCCTCCTCAAAAAAAAAAAAAAAAAAAAAAAAAAAAAAATTCTAAAGGAACAAGAGTCATGTCTCCTATATAGGAAACCATAGAAAATCATCAGACCCCCGGCGTGCGGTGGGTTTTGTGGGGGGTAATTGAGAATGAATGGGGGAAAGTCACGTGAGAGGAGGCAATGTCTCCATCGCGCTATGATTAGATGTAATTGGTTATGACTGGATATAATTGGTTTGTGCGATAAATCCCGCCTTTTGATGACGTGCACGTTCCGCGAGTCAGTTTGACTGAACAAATCATGGTGTCAATGGGAAGACTAATTGAAAAGTAAGTAAACAGACCATTTTTCGTTTCAAGTAATGACCTCCAAGTAATAAAGCAGTTAGGTATCACTGCTTTATGTCACGTCAAAATCAAACTTGAAATGGACTGAAAACACGATGACTGCGGGGGTTTTTCGTGCAATCAGCTTGGTGAAATTAAAAATACAATTCGTATCTGTGACAGATGGTGTTTACGGAGCATGACTGATGATCCAAAAGTTGAAAATGAAAAAGAAAAACATCAATACACAAATAAAATATATTGTTTAAATTATTATTGCCTTTAGTTGTTACTTTGGAATTAATGTAGAAATGCTTAAAACACTAACTTGATGAGTTTGACTTGGTTTTGATAAATAGAACATTTATTACAATACTGTAAAATTACAAAATAGAATTGTATTTGATTTCTTTTTTCTTTTTTGATGTAATGTAAAGTAATGTTCATTTAATAAGGAAGATGTCTGAACGTTAAGAGTAATGCATGAATTTACATTGATTTATAAATAAATAAAAAATGTGCCACACTTAATGTTGTCACATATTTCTGGTTAAATCAACATTACATTACACAAAAAAAGAAAACAATTCTATTTTGTGTTTTTACATTAACAATATTATTAATGTTCTATTTATTGAAACAAAGTATAACCAATTATTAGTAGACTGTAGTAGACTGTAAAGCTAAAGTTAGGTGTTACGGCTAGGGTAGGTAGAATATGTTGACATGTTATACTTGCAAAGTTACTTATAGTCTGTTGAATGTCTTTTGGGGAGTATCAAAATAAAGTCTTAGCAGATATTAAGCAGACAGCCTACTGATACTCTATTGAGAGTTAGTTGACATGTAGTTGCAAAGTTACAAAAACATAAAAAAAAAAGCTTTAGAAGTATATTTCAGTTTTAAACTAACACTTGGCAATATTTTAAAGAAATTGTTTGATGCAATATGAATTTTCAGACTGCCTTACTGTCTATACCAGAAATCCAGTTCCAATTATGTTTTTTTTTATATGTTCTCAGAATAGCATTATTGAGCAATTTAAAGTGTCAAGTTCAAGAATGAACTTTATGAATGAACTGCATTGTTAGCCTTCTTGCAACTGGGAGCTTCAACTGGAATGCTTTTTTGCTTATAATGTAGGTGTAACTCTAGTATTGTTAACTTGCTAGCATCAAGTAAAGTAGCTTCTGAATTTATTGCAAGGCACATAGCTCACCACAGCAGGCTATTTGTATGACTGTCCACATTCGATCCATGCAGTCCACTCAATGTGATTCACTCTATATCCTTCTCATTCTCCAGACATCATGATTCCTTAAAGCTGAGAGGTATTGCTGACTTCAAGGTAAACAAATTATCTTAAGTAGAGACTAGAATGTTAGATTCGAAGCATAACACTATTTCCTCTAAGGATGATCAGTGAGGACCCTCATGCTGCTTTTGAGAAAGCATACACATTTGATCTCAGAACAACTCAAAATGTTGAGCAGTCTTTTCGCTGTGTATGCAAAAGCCTTTGAAATTCTGTATATATTTTAAGATTTGCATTTATTCTGTATGTTGGATTTATTCACTGACTCGTGCAGGATGTCAGTCTTTAGTAACAAACACATTTTATTTATAATATTAATTACAATATTGAAAATCGTGTCACCCCAATGGTCCCCCGTCCAGGGACTTTAATCCCTCCACTATTACTCTATCCAGCTTTGATTTATCACTTTGTAAAAATGTGGTCATTTATCTATTTACTGGACTGAAAAAGTATTTTTGCCACACTTTACTCGTATGTAATGTACTTAGGAATTTGCATTTTCCGTGCTCTGCAAGTTATACACTAGATTAATGCTCTCAGATGCAGCTCCTGCAATTGCTTGGGACATTATCCTAAACTACTTTGTTCATTTTTGGCTACAGCATTATTCATTCAGTGACCATATCCACACTTTTAGAGTACAAATTGACTTTACCCTGAGTGAAACAGAACATTGGTCCGATTTAGCTACAGTATAGAACATTGTGCAGTTGTAGATGTTATGTGCTGCTCTTTCCATCCAATTGAACCAGAAGATTATACAGTATGAAATGGTTTTAACAAGCTGTAAAATAAACCACTTTACCTCATGATGTGCCAGCATATGCAAGGCTGCAAAAAATCTTTAATAGTCCTACAACACTTTCAATTGCCTTGAGTATTGACTGGAAATCTCTTTAACTAGCTCTAACTTATTTTATGACATGTATATTGAGACATGATTATTCTCTAAGGGACTATAACAGCAGGGGCTGGTGTTTTACTCTTTGCCTCGGGTACCAGACAGTGCAGAAGAACTAATTGGACCTCAAAAAAAAAAAAAAAAAAAAAAAAAACCAAACAAACAATATTCATTTCCAAAAAGTATGATGCACTTCTAGACCTTGCTGAGAGCTTTATGCAGTGTTCAGTGTGATTTCCATTCAGAAAACATAAAACTTTTATTAGCCAAGTGAGTGTTGTCCTAAGTAGCTGAGGATCATTAATTAAATGAATGAAATATAAAACATATATTATGTTCCACTCAATAAATAGCTCATTCCCCCTATGTTCCTCTGATACTGTCACAAACTGCTCAGAGAGACACAGGTTGAGGATCCAAATGCATCTGTTTATTGGGGCAATTCAGAATCATCATCCAAAAACAGGCAAATTATCAAAATCACAAGGCAAACAATCCAGATAACAACAAGACAGAAAACACTGGCAAACAGGAAAATCCAGAAAACCAGGCAGAAGATCAAAAACCATGACACATGAAACCAGAAAAGCACTCAGAAATGCAGCGATGATGATACAAACAAGATTTTGCAATGAGTGCCTGAAAACACGGGGGCTTATGTAGGTGGGACTTAACAAATGACATATAGCTGAACCTAATCACAACAAAATGATCCAGGCAATGGGAATTAAAGTTCATGATGAGATGGCCCAGGAGTCGGGAGGAGTGACCTCTGGTGGAGATTATGGACACTCCAGTTGATACTTTCACCAACACAATTAACAAATTACATGTACAGTCCAGATTACCTTATTGATGAATTGATGAAAAAAACACTGGACATTTAAAATGAGAAATGACAGTGTCCTTAAGCTTTTTTACAAGCTTTCTTTGCTTTCTCCTGCATCCAGAGGAATGAAACTGAAATCCCGTTTCTATACACCCTAATTCAGAGGTTTTTAGACCCAAACCCACTGAATTATATCAGGGTGCAAATTATGCTGAGGGTCTGATCAACCAAAGGAAGTCAAAATGAATTATTTTAGAGGTATTCTCTCTGTTAACAAACTGTAAGTAGCCTATATATGTTTCAGCGGCGTTACATCAACACTTCAGTAACTACAAAATTTAGTTTAGCTCTAAATAGACGCTGGCGAACAGAAATCGCGTTTGACTGACATTACATATACATCACAAAACTCAAGTTTTTCGTTTTCTTCTTTAAGATAAATCAACGTTATGATCGGGGCGCCAAAAGGCTGAACGAGCGCCGATTTGTTCTCGATAATGGGAAATTCATTTAAAACACTGACTGCCTGAAAGTCAATGAAGAATTCTGAAATTGCAAAGAATAAACATTGAGTACCATGGACAGCGCTCAAACGTGTGATC
Organism: Culter alburnus; assembly: GCA_028476615.1. Lineage (NCBI taxonomy): Eukaryota > Metazoa > Chordata > Actinopteri > Cypriniformes > Xenocyprididae > Culter > Culter alburnus. The sequence goes on from JAOTNS010001700.1 coordinate 1,036,274, forward strand.
AATGATTTTGGTCATTCAAATAACGAAAGGGATTTCAAACTTTCTCCAGTCTTTTACTACTTCTCAACCGTTTCAAAATGTGCTACAGAGCGGATTCAGAGCAGGTGCGCTGCAGAGGTTTTTGTCCTTGTAACCTGGATGTAGCGTCGAGTAGGAAACCCCAGTAGAGCAGACAGGCTCAGACGTCAGCTGAGAAGGAGGTACACTAATCAACACAGTAGTTCCACCGCATATGAGGATTGTAATCACCACACGGTGGAGCAAAGGGACGGCAAACTTTATTCCCACTTCTGAACCGAGCAACAAAGTTCAGCAATTGCAAAAACAAAAAACAACAACAAAAAAAAATCGTCGTGCATCTCTTCTAACACTTAAACTCTTCAGCAAATAAATATCCTTTCTATGGATTGCAGTCTGTTGTCAAAACGCCAGAGCACAATAAATGTTTTGCTTTTCCCCAGAAAACAAGGCAGTGACTTTTGTTCAATGCGCACCCAGAACGGACTGCGATGATTGTGTCCAACTTGAGTGTGATCAGCTGCAGGAGGGCGAACGGCGCGCTGTGCCTCAGTGCAGTGGAGGGACATTTGGAGGCGTCCTCCTCCTATAGCACCCTCAGTCCCACTGGCCACCTGCTCGTGGCGGTGAGCTTGGGCTTCATCGGCACTTTCGGATTCATCAACAACCTCCTGGTTCTCGTGCTCTTCTGCCGCTACAAGGTGTTGCGGTCCCCCATCAACTTTCTGCTGGTGAATATTTGCTTGAGTGATCTACTGGTTTGCGTGTTGGGCACGCCGTTCAGCTTCGCGGCGAGCACTCAAGGGCGATGGCTCATCGGCGACAGTGGATGCGTGTGGTACGGCTTTGCCAACTCGTTGTTAGGTGAGTGTTTTTTTGTAGAATGAGCTGTAGGATATCTACACGTAGGCTACTGTATCATGACATTCTGTGATGCTTTTGCATGCAGTAAAAATTATTTTTAATTTTGATCTCAGCTGGTATAAATCTTTAAAATGATCAAAAACCTACTAATCATAAATAACCAAAGTGTCCAGTTTTGTCTCAGTTTGCACGTTTAGTTTTATGTATAGGGATAACAAAACTTGCACGACATCTTTGTGTTGCTGCAGCCATTGATCGACGTAAATTAAGCACAGCTGATACGACTAAACGAGAAATGTTTTTTTAAAAATGTTGTTTAAAAGAAATGTGGCAAGTTATGTTATGTTTGTAATATAAATGTTATATTTGTATTCATGTTATCTAGCATTGTCTACAAATATCTTGTTTTAATGACTTTAAATTTTCAAATCGTGTAAACATAAATGAAAAATAATTAAAATACTTTCCTTATGCTTGGAGTAGAATGTGCACAGCTTAATCGTTATTTTCAAGGCTATATAGTCTTATCAGAAAGTCTGCCTGTTCATAAAAATGTCAAGATTTGTTTTATGGTTTCCGTCACATGACAACCAAATGACTTTATGTATGTTGGTTAGATCACACTGATTCTGAATTAGTGGATATATTTTAATATTTTAAAACAAAACTGTGTAACAGCTTATTTTTTAAATAAATAATAATAAAAGAATGCAAGCACCTAAACATTTTTACATTTTCAAAAAACATCAATTAGTATGATTTATAAGCTGTTTTCCTCATTGGGACAAAAAAGTCCAAGGATTTTGGATATTGCCATCTTTGTGGGGACATTTTTTTCCCCATAACTTAGGGTATACCTGAACCCCACACACACACACACACACACACACACACACACACACACACACACACACACACACACACACAACAAACACAAACAACAAGAGACAGTCCACACCAGTTTCACCACGCTGACAGAGGTGTAGTTTGTTGCTGCAAATGCATCTGAAGGTAATGACTTTGGTTCTTTATAAAGGCAGCAAACTGTATGCCAAGTAAATGCAGTATCTTGGACTGATGTGATTCTCTGTCAATAGCTCAGTGATGAAACAAAAAAATTCCTTCTGGTTTCAGTGTGAGAAGGATTTAAATGACTGATTAAATATTTTTCAAGAATTGTTAAATCCGACTTTATCACAAATTAACTTAAATGAGACATGGAGCATTTGATGTTTTTTAGTTTGAAGACTGCATTTTATTGCTTTCACTATGTTTAACTGATGTCATTTGACTAGTATGCTAACTTAAATTTCGGTGATACAGTAGTTAACAGCTTTTTTTTTTTTTTGGTTAAAACAAGGTTTTACTTGATATAGTTACCATTTAGATGTTACTGTCATAAGCCCTATTAGGACGGGATTAGTATAACAAAGGTAGTAGGAGTAATGTAATTTCACCACAGGATGTCTGTAATATTAATGGCCAATTTGCACGGGATAAGAAATCTCAGTAAAACTTTGAGAAGTGGGAGGGGTAACTCCACCACCATCACCTCCCTGTCGTCATGTGCGACATATATATATATATATATATTATATATATATATATATATAGGTCCAGTCCAACAATTTATTCATTAATTCTGATTGGATTCTGTTGGTAATAGACACTTACCTAAAGCTAAAAGAAGTTTTGTGCCTCAACAAGTGCTTTTGACCTTTTGACCTTCTTTTGATCTGAATGGTTTTTTCCAGACCCTTTTTCCAAAAGGTAAAAGTCACCATAATCTTAACTGTCATTGTCGGTAATTATTACTTAAATGGCACATTCAGAAGGGACTAAAATCACTGAGAAACTCTGGTGATAATTACTTTACCCCACCTCTCCATGTAAAACGAATCCCTTTCGAATAGGGCTTTAATGTTTATATAGAAGAAATGATTACACATTAGTCATTAGACAGAAAATTTGTGTTTAAATAGAACATTATCTGAGTAAAAGAGATGAAAATCTAGGAGAAAGTGTGAGAAAGTGAGAGAAGGATACATGGAATAAAGAGTCTCAGAAGAGAGAAAGAGAGATGCCATTGAAGGAGAGAGCTCAGGTAAAGAAAAAAGCTAGAATCCAAGAGCAGAGACCAAAGAAAGGACAGTATGAGCATTGGTTAAAACCTTATTGTCTGTCTTGTTCATGTGACTCAAGTAAATGTGAGACATTCAGACTGACCAATCAGCACACCACAGCATCTCAGGCTCACCTCAGGCTTTGGGTTTGATCACTATCAGCACCTTTGTGAGCTTTAGGATGCAAAATGATTTTTGGTCAGAAAGTTTGTTAATTTTCAAAACTGCACAATGTCTTGCAAATTATTGTCACTTCTAATCATGGCAGTCATCACTTTGTTCTCAGGACTCACAAACATGGATTATGTTAGATGACAGATGACTGAAGATAATAACATTGATGTTGAAAATGTGCCACTAATTTGCTTTTTGAGGAGGGATTGGCTGTCTTTCAGTCAGAGAAACACTACTAAACTCTGTGATACTGCAGCACTATTAGTGTCATCATGCAGTCACATGCAATTGTGGTTACTATACCATTTTCTGTGTGCATGGATTGTGAAATATTTTGTTTTCTGATTAGTTGTTTTAGACTTGCCATTTCTCTCTATATTGTTATATTGTATCATAATACATACATTTATTTGTGTCAGATAATATATCACAAAAACAAAACCTTCAACATTTTCACATCCATGATGATTATTCAGTGTTCAGAAACTTGGGAGGAGGGAGGGAGGTAATATACACTGTAAAAAAAAAAAAAAAAAAAAAAAAAAAATATATATATATATATCTGTTCATCTATAAAACAGATAATAGCATGATTCAGCTTAAGTCAGTCAGTGTAATTTAAATTTAGTTCAATAATAGTGCTTCATATTATGAAACAAGCTTACAGCTCTACAAAAGGTAATAGTGCCATTATTCAGTGCAAGTCAGTTCAGAGTTGATTCAGTTCAGTTCAATAACAGTGTCTGTAACGGGGCAGCAGACTCAGTGGGATCCATATGCAGCTTTATTAAGTAATCGTAGTCGTACAGGCAATGGTCAGAAAACCGCAACAGGAACAACGTAGAACAGACTGAGACAGGGTCAATACCAGGCAGTGGGTCAGGACAGGCGGCAGACAGAGCAGAATAGTCCAGAGAACAGGCAGGGGTAATACAAGGCAGCGGCAAACGGTAAACGAGTATCCAAGATCATACACATATCAACACACAGGAAAACGCTCAGTAATGAAGCAATGCAAACAAGACTTCGCGAAGCATGATGGGTTAAGGAAGTCCTTTTATAGTCCAGAGAATGCACTGCAGGAGGGAGGAGGAATCAGTCCAGGTGTGTGTGTGGGAGTTGTAGTTCTTAGGTGGGTTAGTATTCCGGTGACGGCGCCCTCAGGTGGCGATCGGAGGGGACCACAGAGACCGTCTCTGTGACAGAGCCCCCTCCCTGCGAGCGGCTCCTGAAGCGAGGTTGCTGACGACGCCGAGGTCTACCACGAGGCCGGGGGGCCGGACGCTCCGGATGGGTCCTGTGAAACTCAGTGATGAGATTTGGGTCCAAGATGTCGTCTGCATTGACCCAGGACCTCTCCTCCGGGCCGAACCCCTCCCAGTCAACCAGATACTGCAAGAAACGACCCCGGCGTCTGGAGTCTAGAAGCTCGTTGACCTGATAGGTCTCCTCGCCTTCCACGATGACAGGAGGGGGTCTCTGGTCACGGGTCTCCTCTAGGTCCTCCCCTCCTCTCGGACCACCTGCGGGCTTGAGCAGAGAAACATGGAAAGTGGGTGAGATACGGTACTCAGAAGGTAAGTCTAGACGGAAAGAAACTGGAGTGATCTGTCGGAGAATTTTGAATGGACCCACATACCTAGGGCTGAGCTTTCTGCATGGCAGGCGGAGACGGAGATCCCTGGTGGAAAGCCAGACCATCTGTCCAGGCTGGTATGGAGGTTGGGATCGACGACTCCGATCGGCCTGCTCCTTGGTTCGGCGTACCGCCCTCTGCAGATGAACGTGGGCCTCATTCCAGACCTCCTCGCTGCGTAATAGCCAGTGATCCACAGCAGATAAGTCCGTGGGTTCCCCGGTCCAGGGGAAAAGGGGAGGCTGATACCCAAGGATACACTTAAAGGGTGAAAGGCCGGTAGCGGGTTTGTGGAGGGAGTTTTGTGCGTATTCGGCCCAAAAGAGATATCTGCTCCAATCCGACTGGTTACGGTGGCAGTATGAACGCAAGTATCTAATGAGCTCTTGGTTAAGCCTCTCGGCCTGTCCGTTGGCCTGTGGATGGTATCCAGAGGTGAGACTGATGTTGACGTTGAGCTTCTGAAAGAAGGAAGACCAGAGGCGGGAAGTGAACTGGGGGCTGGAAGAATGGGCTCATTGGACGGTGGTGTCAGGCTGGACTCAAACTGACGTGAGAGTGCGTCTGCTTTGGTATTTTTATACCCTGGACGGTAAGTCACCTTGAACTGGAAGCGTGTGAAGAAAAGAGCCCACCTGGCCTGGCGATGGTTCAAACGCTTAGCTGACCTCAGGTATTCGAGGTTACGATGATCCGTCAGCACGGTGAATGGATATTTGCTTCCCTCCAGCCAATGCCGCCAATGCTCCATAGCCGCCTTCATTGCCAGTAGTTCACGGTTGCCTACATCATAATTCTGTTCTGGAGGAGTAAGTTTGCGGGAGTAGAAAGCACAGGGGAACAACTTAGGAGGGCTGCCTTGTCTCTGGGATAACACTGCCCCGATTCCAGTGCTAGAAGCGTCGACCTCCACAATGAACTCCTTCTCGGGATCAGGATGACGTAGAATGGGTGCCGAGGTGAACAGCTCCTTGAGTTTCTGGAAGGCCTCAGTAGCTGGGGAGGTCCACACGAGCCTGTGGTTAGTTCTCCTGAACATAGACGTGAGTGGAGCGGCAATCAGGCTGAAGTTTCGGATAAATCTTCTATAGAAGTTAGCAAAGCCTAGGAAGCGTTGCAGCTCCTTTACTGTGGCGGGCAAGGGCCAATTCAGTACTGCCTGAACCTTTTCCTCGTCCATGGCGACTCCCTCCGCACTGATGATGTAGCCCAGGAAGGAAGTTGACGTCTGGTGGAAATCGCACTTCTCCAGTTTTACATATAGTTGGTGGTGGATAAGGCGCTGGAGGACTGCACGGACGTGTTGCACATGTTCAGGGTAGGAGCTTGAATATATGAGAATGTCGTCAATGTAAACGATCACCCATTTGTTCAGCATATCCCGGAAGACCTCATTGATGAAAGCTTGGAACACTGACGGACTATTGACCAGCCCGAAGGGCATAACCCGGTACTCATAGTGTCCAGTTGCGGTTGAAAAGGCGGTCTTCCACTCGTCCCCCTCGCGGATACGAATGAGATTGTAGGCACTGCGTAGATCGAGCTTGGTGAAGAATCGTGCTGAACGTAACTGTTCTAGAGCAGCAGGAACCAGAGGCAGGGGGTATCGGAATTTAATGGTAATATCATTGAGCCCTCGGTAGTCGATGCAGGGTCTTAATCCTCCGTCCTTCTTCTTGACGAAAAAGAACCCAGCAGAAGCGGGTGACGTGGATGGTTGTATAAAACCCTTGGCGAGCTCCTCGTCAATATAGCTCTTCATCGCCTCAGACTCTGGCTGGGAAAGGGGGAAAATGCGCCCCCTAGGAGGCGTGGTACCTGGTAGCAACTCTCTATTGCACAGTCGCTCTCGCGATGAGGTGGAAGTTGAGCGGCCCGGGCTTTACTACACACCTCGCTGAGATCTTGGTACTCGGATGGCAGTTTGTTCGGGTGAGGCGATGGTTCAGGGATGACAGGACGAGTGGGTGTCTGGATGCAAGCTTGTAGACAAGAGGCGGACCATTGAGTTATCTGATTGTCTGTCCATGAAATCTGTGGGTTGTGTTCTCTGAGCCAGGGGAACCAAGAATGAGCGAATGTTGAGGGATTCAATGAGGAAAAACCGGAGTGATTCTTTATGCAGAGAGCCGATCAGGAGCGTGATGTCATCAGAGGTGTACTGCACCCGACCGGTCCCTAGGGGCGTCCGTCTAACGCTGCCACTGCCAACACAGAATCACATGGAATTAATGGTATGTTGTGAGCCCGTGCGAAATCGATATCCATGAAATTACCGGCGGCCCCCGAATCGATCATGGCCTCTGTCTGAATCGTTAGATCATGGTATTTCAATGTAGCTGTAATCTTGATAGTGGAGGAATTGGAGTACACACTCACCGCTGTGGCACCGCGACTGGTGGGTCTCGTGGGGCAGGAAGCTCGCATGTGCCGGGCTGACCACAATACAGGCACAGACGTTGCTGCATCCGTCTCTCTCTCTCCTCAACTGACAGGTGAGTGGTACCGATCTGCATAGGCGTGGGTTCTGGTTCGGTAGTCGGGAAACTGGACGCAGCAGTGGGTGTGTGACTCCTAACGGGGCGTCTAGAGCGAATGAGGTTATCAATCCGAATAGCGAGGTCGATAAATCCATTCAGCGATCCCCCTCATCGCGACACGCCAGTTCGGACTGTAAATCCAAGTTGAGCCCCTTTCGGAACAGGAGTTTAAGGGTGTCATCAACCCACGTCGTCTGAGCAGCAAGCGTGCGGAAAGACAGAGCATATTCGGCGGCGGTTTGTTTACCCTGACGGAGCGCTAACAGAAGCTCACCAGCCTCTTTCCCTCCCTCGGCGTGCTCAAACACCTGACGAAAGCTTTGTAGAAAGGAATCGAGGGAGGAATATGATGACTGACCATTAGCCCAGATGGTAGTTGCCCAGTCGAGAGCCTTACCCGTGAGGAGTGAGCAGATGAAAGCGATGCGGCTCTCGTCAGTGGGGTAGAGGGCTGGCTGTTGAGACAGGAACAGGGAACACTGTAGAAGGAATCCCTTACATCTTGCCGGTGAACCATCGTATTTATCAGGGAATGCTAAGCGTGGACTGCTGGTAGCGGCTGGAGCGGGAGCAGCTGGTGTGGCGACTGGAGCATGCGGACGCCGGCCGCCGATCCCCGTCCGCCATTAACCACGCCGCCCGGCGTCCGCATGCTCTGTAGCGTCTTAACCAGCTCCTCTGTTACGGAGGTTAGTCGCATGAGTTGTTGCTGATGGATCGCCAGTACGCTGGCCTGAGAAGACAGCTCGGTGGTCAGACGATGCATAGCTGCTGGATCGGTGTCTGGCGAAGTCTTCTGTAACGGGGCAGCAGACTCAGTGGGATCCATATGCAGCTTTATTAAGTAATCGTAGTCGTACAGGCAATGGTCAGAAAACAGCAACAGGAACAACGTAGAACAGACTGAGACAGGGTCAATACCAGGCAGTGGGTCAGGACAGGCGGCAGACAGAGCAGAATAGTCCAGAGAACAGGCAGGGGTAATACAAGGCAGGCGGCAAACGGTAAACGAGGTAGTCAGGCAGTCCAAGATCATACACAGGATATCAACACACAGGGAAAACGCTAAGTAATGAATGCAATGCAAAACAAGACTTCGCGAAGCATGATGGGTTAAGGAAGTCCTTTTATAGTCCAGAGAATGCACTGCAGGAGGGAGGAGGAATCAGTCCAGGTGTGTGTGTGGGAGTTGTAGTTCTTAGGTGGGTTAGTATTCCGGTGACGGCGCCCTCAGGTGGCGATCGGAGGGGACCACAGAGACCGTCTCTGTGACAGTGTCGATGTTGCAGAGTTCATCAATTATGCAACAAATTCAATTCAGTTAAAAAGCAGAAGAAAAGTTCAGATTTTGTTCTCATCCAGTAGTGTTGATCAGGGGGCTGACTACCACTGGTGTCATTGCAGTCACATTGATATTGTTACTGAACATTAAATGTCTTTTAAACCCCAACTGAGCAAGCCAAAAGCAAGGAAACATAACTCTATCAGATGAAAGTAGTGGATAAAAAAGAAAAAAAAAACCTTGAAAGAAACCAGGGTCAGTCGGGGGGACCAGTTCTTCTCTGGCCTTGTGTTCTTCAAATGAACATGGTGTGATTCTGCATCACAAGTCAAACTATGTGCACTGATATTATTAAAAATTGTGCATCTAGCTTCTTCTGCTTGATCAGGATACGCCATGGCAGAATTAGGTAAAAATGGAAAATTCTAAAGAAGGATCAGTATAGTTATATTTTCCAATAAGACTCTTTTGAGCAGAGAATGTTTTTTTGGCATCGAAAAGCTGCCAGTGAATGCAACAGAGCAAGACAAATCACATTTGATTGCTTTGTTTGTGGGAAAATCACCTCTTGGCAGCTTAACATAGCCAGAATATTAGATTTTGAATCCACTTCAGTATTGCTTGAGAGCTTATGCAATTTTTCAGATACTTACTTCATCATATTCATCTCTTCTGAGAGGTTATGTGGACACTTTATCATTAGAATAAGCAAAAAGGCCTCATGTCTCATAAAATGTTTATGACTGTTGGTTTAATTTGGATTTAATTTGAAGAAAATAATCAAAAATCCATTTCATACTGCGGGGCTGTGTTCTTATGCACTGATCCCAGAGGAACACTTTAAAAAGGTCTGACCCTCTTGTTTGTTACATCTTAACTGTTCAGGGTAATTAAAACAATTAAATACATGTATATTACATGTGGTTTTTTTTATTTGGTAGACTGGGTTGGATGAATAATAATAATAATAATAATAATAATAGTAATAATAATATGAATAATACATTCCATATCTCTGCCAATCAATGGTTAAGAGTCTCTCAACCAAAGTAGATTTTTTGTTTTGTTTTAAATGTGTTATGATATAGTTATTAGACTTAAGAGTTATTTGCCAACATTAACTTCAGTATCATTAACTACCAGTATTTTCTAACAAAACCATTAAACATTAGATTACATAGAATTATGTATATATAAACTATAAATGTATAAGGGGTTTAGCAGTACACAAACATGACAGTTTGGTATGTACATCGGTATTATATATTCGGTACGGGTTCAGTAAAGCGGGGGGAGAAAACTAAACATAAAATTGCTTCTTTTTTCTTCTTTTTTATTAAACAGTGGTTTTGCATTAACTTAATCTAATTATAAAATTATTTTTCTACTCCAATTCATTTTTGAAATATGATCATTTACACAGTTACTGTCATAACATGACTTGTTTTCATGACAATTTTTTTAAAACATAGATTAAATAATTAAGACATTACTAACAGGTAAAGTAAATATAATGAATATATAAGCTAATATAGAGCATATATTTAGTGAAATGCTTGCCTGAGGTAAATGTAATGCTATGTGAGATATTCTCAGTCTGTTTTATTGATGTCTTTCCATGGTTGAAACACTAGTTGAGAGGTTACACGTAAAACATATCTATGCATAGATTGTCTGTTCTTCTTCTGTGCTTTTTCCTGTTGTGGCGGTTAGCAAACAGTGTTGCATTACCATGCGTGCCACCTTCTAGATTGTAGTGTGCATTGCCTGTGACTGACTGCATTCGTCTGAATGTATGCACCAAACTGTGATTGCTCAGGACAAATACATGTACTGTTACAACCCCTATATATAATTAAAATTTTCCCTTAACCCTTTAAAACCGGATGTGTCGTCGGCGACACATCCAACCAAGCTGTATTCATGTTACCATAACTCTTGAACCTTTTGCGCCATCATAATAATTCAAATTGCTACAGACAGTAACAAGGGCTTTTCGTCAATATAAGGGTTATTACGGTAATTTCGTGCCTTCAGTCAGCAAATGGCAGCCACTTTCGGGGAGAGCGGGTCGAAGGAGGATTTGAACGGAGAGATATGGAGCGCGACAGTTTAGGAAGTATTGGATCGCATAAATAATAAAAGAAACAAACAAAAACATGGCGAAGGAGTACACAGTCAGTTGGGATGGTTTTTTTATAAGACTTGGGGGAGGCTAAGTGAGACTCACATTTCGCATTTGGTGTGTGCATCTGTATAATGTGTCCGTGCGGTAAATGTATGCGTGCTGATGCGTGCATATGTAGTATATGTATGCGTGTATGAAAAAAAATTCTCCTGAATGAAAACTATGCAACCAAATGTCACAAAAAGACTTGAATATATGTAATATAGTTGAATTTTCAAGTTTGAAGTGTTAAATTCTTTCGATCATCATTTTTCTCTTTTTTTTTCTAAATAAAAATCTGAATTTTTTTTTTTTTTCGGCTATTTAAATTCTATTTACAAACTATTTACAAACATATACATTAATGGTCAATAACTGTAATTTATTGAAAGCCAGTTGTTTTCTGAAAAAAAATGAAGATGGCACATTGTTAGAGAATTTTATAATAAAAAAAAACATAATATGTGAAAACGGGCTATTTTAGCTTTAGGTTCTAAAGGGTTAAAGGTGCAATAGGTGATTCTCTACAGAAACATTTTTTGTTATACTGTTTAAAAGTCTCCTCATATCCTGATAGCAATCACTGTTAAAAGGTCTAAATGTATTTATATTTGTCTTACCTGCCTTTCAACAAATGTTTTTACTTACCCTTGCACCACGTTCGCGCAGACATTATACATCATCAGCGCGTTTCATGCTATGCAGAGAACAGACTGACGTCGGTCAGGGAGCACCGTAATCAAACAGCAGCCACCTTATATAGTTCCTCCAAAACAACAAACTTATGCTGCATTCACGCCAAAACTACCATAATTAAGAGATGGCAACCCATGACGGGAGATGTTCACGTTCTAAGACTCTGAATTATGCGATTCCATGTCAACAGTATCAACACCAAAATGATTCTGCATCAATCAGATACAAGCTCTCTAAAGTTATGTTCATTATTATTGTAATGTTATGTGCTTTGAGACATGTAGTATTTTACTGTTGTTTCTTGTGACACTTTGCCGAGAGCAGCTGTGTGTGTGTGCCTTTATGTGTTTTGGAGGAGGCGTGGCTTTGGAGATGCTCTGAAGGGAGAGGGTGTGATGTTATGATTTGAAAGCTAGCTCGCTATTGTAAAAATGTCCGAAAATGTCCTATTGCACCTTTAAGTTCCCTTTCGAAGTGGAACTTCAACACAGCATCTGGAGTTGATGATATGGGGAACAGCCTCGTGACCGGCGTGACCGGCGTCTAAACATGCCAAATCTATTGGCTGACTGCAGTCTATGTTGTCATGTTGTTCCTGTATTCTAAGGAACCTGGTTCTAAGGAACTGGATGTGTTTGGAGAACCACATGAACTACGTGATGATGTTTCGACTGAGTATGGTTCTCCCACCAGCCCTGCATATGAGTATTAAGTCTGCCCTGGTCATGTGAGAAATGGCAAGTTGTTTGTGGTCGCTTGAACAAGAACTTCCTAGTGGGCCATGAACGTCCTTCCTTACCATTTCTTTCATACTGAGATAGAGAAGTCTTGGAAGAAACATTTCCAGCATTTGAGCTATTCAAATGTGGAGGGACTGGGCGAGCATGGGTATGTGAAGATGCCCCGTGTTGGAGGAACCACTATTTGGTTATCTTTCACAGGTTGAGGCATCTTCACTTAAGGCTCTGGCCTTGCCTTCAAAGCCATACCAAACCACCTTGCAGCTTGTGTGGAAGGTGTATATGGGCCAAGTTCAGTGGTGCCAGGCCGACCTGCTCAAGGACGTGGATCAGGTACAAGGGTTGTCTCCTGAGGCGGTGGCGGAACTGCGCCGATGCACCTGTGGTTAAACCTCTCAGTGATTAAGGAGAAAGATAAATCCTTTCTCCTGAACACCCCAATCTCGCCTTCGGGTCTATTTGGCACCTCTGTTGAGACTGGTTGAGAGATTCAAGGAGGCAAGGAAGCAGGAGATTTCGGAGAGATGTATCAGCCTTCAGGAGATTTATCCCCTGTAAAGCAGAGTCCAGATCCTCTGCCTCCTCTAAGCATTTTGGCCAGGAACAGAAGGGGAGCAGGGGGCAGAATCATGATCTGATCAGTCCAATAAGTCCATAAGTCCTAGGGGTTACTGAAGGTGACTGGCTAATGTGTTGATCGTAGTGAATTGATGTGATCTCACAATAATTCAGTGTCCCTTAATCGGCTACTGGCTCAATATGGCAAGTGGTCATGGTAAAACCCTAGGATTATCACTTTCTAACTGGGTGATTACTGCTTCTCAAAGCAGCTTGATGTGGGAGGAGCAGGTAACTTTGTTACAGCCCTGAATAGGACAAGTGCTCCTGCAGTCTAGGGTAGAAGCAGGGTGAACTGCAGGTTGAAGTTGTTATTATTCTCCACCTTGGTTTGCTCTCTCCCTGACATTATTTTGATTAGCTCACCAACTTAATGGGCGAATGGTTGGTGTTTACCAGGAGGGGAATAAGGTTACAGCCTGTAATTTTGGCACAAAAGTTAGCATTTTGCACACTCCCTTTTTTATCTTCTACTAGTGTTTTTTAGGATAAGAGCAAGGAGGTTAGGACAGGAATATAAAATCCTTCCTTCCTCTTCATTTTTCTCTAAGAGAGATGTTGCTCTCCAATGAAAACTCTAAAAGTAATTTTGTGATTAAATCGGGGTAAACCTCAGAAGCATCTTCTTCAGAGGCCTAGGTTATGTTAGCTTGGGCACACTTTGCATGCCCTGCTTTCATTTCCCTTCCACAGTCAGTGAAACATATGGGCCTCCCCCTAGAGGAAGAGTAAGATGAATGAGACCAGGCAATAATACTTCCTGTATCTCATTTATCTCCCATCTCAATGTATTTTGGGGTCTAAAATCAGGGGTATTGCTCTTGGGAAGCTTTTAGACATAAGCTATTTACTGGTGTGCTTCTGCCTGGTTGCAGAAGTATGGAAATTAAGTATGAAAATCCAGGCTTCCCATTGAGGAAGACCAGGAAACTATAAAGCATACCCAGAACAAAGAACGCTAGCTTCTGATAGGCTGAAGCAAGTCGCTCACAGGCATGCAGGGAGTATGGCAAGGCGACGCAGTGTCTCGTTCCCTATTCAGGGAACCAGGGTTACATACGTAACCCGAGATGTTCCCTTTCATGGGAACTCAAGCTGCGTCAGGACGCTTTGGGAACCTTATCCCCACTAAGCCATATTGCCAAGTGCCTGTCTGTGGTATCTCAAGACAAAAGCTCAACAGATCCCGGAGTGGAGCCAAAGTCCAGGTTATAAAACCTAATAAAAGTGTGCAATGAGGACCAGCCTGCCGCATCACAAATGCCATGAAGGGAAACCCCGAGATTAAAGCTTTCGAAGCAGCCATACTCCTAGTCGAATGTGCCCGGTCAGCTAAAGGTGAGGGCTGTCCGGCAGACTCATAAGCTAGTGAGATAGCCTCAACCACCCACTTGCTCATTATTTGCTTGGATGCAGGACTCCCCTTCCTGGGAGACCCATAACAGATAAACAATTGGTCTGTTTTACGCCACAGGGCAGCTCTGTGGACATATGCATCTAATGCCTTGACGGGACATAGCAGATTAAGTTTTTCTGATCTGAAGAGGCAAATGGTGGGGGACAGAAGGCCTGCAGCACAATAGGCCCAGGGACATTGGTGGAGACCTTGGGTACATAACCAGGTCTAGGATGAAGAAAGCCTTTCACCATACCAGGTGCAAATTCAAGGCACGAAGGAGCAACAGTCAGTGCTTGTAGATTTCCGATTCTTTTGAGAGAAGAGATAGCAAGTAAGAAGTTAGTCTTTAGGGTGAGGAACTTTTCTGAAACCTCTTCAAGGGGCTCAAAGGGAGCCAGAGTCAGTCCTTCCTGGGTCCGAAAACCACACTTGGGTTGGCCAGAAAGGAGCTACCAATATGAGACGGACCTGCTCCCAGTGAACCCTCTCCAGAACTCCTGGGAGCAGAGCAATCGGGGGAAAAGTGTACAGACATAGTCTCGGCCACATCTGTACCATAGCGTCCAGTCCTAGAGGGGCTGGATGAGATACAGAGAACCACATCAGACAGTGTGTTGTTTCCTGAGTTGCAAATAGGTCAACTTCTGCACGACCAAAATTCACCACCTCCTTGGGGGTGGAGTCTCCATTACCCGGGCCTCGGCCCCTGCCTCGACAAGATGTCTGCCCCCACATTCTGATGCCCTGGGATGTAAGCTGCCCTCAGCGAGAGCAACTTCCCTTGGACCCACAGGAGGATATGATGGGCCAGCTGGAAAAGGTGAAATGTCCTCAGACCCCCCTGATGGTTGATGTAAGAGACCACCGACATGTTGTCCGTGCGGACCAACACGTGATGGCCCCTCAGGTCTGGGAGGAAGTGTTTGAGAGCCTGAAACACAGCCATCATTTCCAGCTGATTTATGTGCCAGGAAAGGAGATGGCCCTGCCACAGACCCTGAGCCGAGTGACCACTCATGATCGCCCCCCAATCTGTGAGAGACACATCCGTCGTTAGCATTAAGCGACGACAAGGAGCTCCCAACACAGGCCCTCGGGACAGGAACCAAGGCATTGCCACGTGACCTTGATCGTGTGAAATGGATTTCCCCTCGGGGAGAATCCCTTGGTCCTGAGCCACCACTGTAAAGGTCTCAGCAGGTACAGCAGGCCAAAAGGTATCACGTTGGACGCAGCTTCCATCAGACCTAACAGTTTTCTGGAACTGTTTTACAGTGAGTGACTGGCCTAGTTTCACCCCATTTACGGCTGAGAGAATCAAAGCAATGCGAGCAGGAGAAAGACGTGCCTGCACGTCGTGGTGTAGTCAAATCCCACACCATGCCTAGAAAAGTGGTTCTCTGAGCTGGAAGAAGCACACTCTTCTTGGCGTTGAGTCTCAACCCCAACTTCCGTATATAAGCGAGAACGACATATCGATGCCGAACCACCATGCGCTCGGATTGAGCTAGAATCCACCAATCGTCGATATAATTTAATACGCAAATGCTCTGGAGGCTCAGTGGAGCCAGAGCTGCATCTACGCATTTTGTAAAAGTGCGGGGTGATAACACTAGGCCAAAAGGAAGAACTTTGTGTTGATATGCTTCGCCCCTGAAAGCAAATCTGATGAACTTCCTGTGTCGAGGATGGATGGATACATGAAAGTATGCGTCCTTGAGATCTATTGTCACAAACCAGTCCTCGGATTTGATCTTTGACACGATCTGTTTAGGTGTAAGCAATTTGAACTTGAGCTTTTGAACTGTGCGATGACTATGCGAAAATCCAGAATAGGACGCACTCCATCCTTTTTCGGAACAATAAAAGTAACGGCTGTAAAACCCTGACAGCTTGCTGGGAGGAGGAATAACTAAAAAGTTATTTATAAAAAATGCAATTAGCACATAAATTCAAAAACATTTATTAATATTTATTTTTACAGAACCATTCACAACTTCAGTCAATCTCTAAATTAAGTACCTGGAAATACATATAAATATCAACCTTTAAAACCAATTCTGCTAAATTAACAAAATGAAAGGAATGAACATGCACATTTACAGTATTAATCATTGTACATAACACTTTGTATGTCAGGTTACTTGAATTATAGGAAATGCAAGCTTACTATATCATTTAGAACATGCAAAAATATATACATTAAAAGACAATTATTTTAGTATAGTTATTTTATACATATGCAGTTACATTTTATCCAAAACGACTTACAAATTAGGAGTACAGTGGAATCAACAATAAGTGCAGTGTAAACGGTCAAGTTATTATTATCAAGGTGTTCACAAAAAAAAAAAAAAAATGAAAATAAAAAATAATCTTTAGCAGTCTCTTTAAAATGGTTGGAGTTAGTCAAGTTATTCCACCAGCATGGAACAGTCCAGGTAAAGGTCAGTGTAAGTGATTTTGTGCTTATTTGGGATGGCACCACAAGCTTCTGGAGGGTGTGTAAGTCTGAAGCAGTGAGTTTAGGTAAGAGGTGCAGAGCCAGTTATTTTTCTGTAAGCAAACATCAGTGCCTTGACTTTGATGCAAGTGGCCAAGAGAGCATTTCATTAGTCCAGTCTGGATTGAACAAGAGCTTGGATGACAAGTTGGGTAGCATGTTCAGATAAGAAAGAACTGATCTTCCCAATGTTGTACAAGGCAAATCGGCACGATCGGGCAGTTCTAGCAGTGTGGTCTGTGAAGTTTACCTGATCAATTATAACACAAATGATGGGTGGCTGAAACCACAAGCACTTCTGTCTTGGCAAGGTTGAGTTGAAGGTAAAGGTCTTCCAGGTGAAGGTCAGAAATTGCCATGTAGCAGGCTGAGATGCGAGCAGCTACAGGCTAATCATCCGGCTGGAATGAAAGGTAGAGATGTGTGTCAGTGATAGGAAAAAATATGTTTTTGAATGATTCTAGTTACAATTACAATAAAAATACTGTACAAAAAAGCTGCATGAAAAGATGTAAACAAAGAATTTGTTGTATCTTTTCACACCTGGACTGCAATGCTCATCTGCTGTAGATCTCCACAGTCTTTCCACATGACCTGAAATCACAAAAATAAATAAAATGTAGAAATTAGAAAGCCTATTACATTAAATAAAAAATGCCAGCATTTTTACTGAGACAACTGAGACTTTACTGTTTACTGTTTTACTGAGACAATGCAAAACCTCAGCCTGGTTTGATCTGGAAGCTAAGCAGGAAAGGCTAACAGTTATGTTTTTGTCTGCCATGTGATTTTAGCTAAATTTATATTACATAAAATTATATTAATTACTTTGACTTAGCTGCATCATATTACTATCTAGGGGTGTAACTGTCCATTCAACTGGAGTGAAACCAACTATCCAGTGTATCCTATGATTCAGTACGTAATGACAATTTACTCAGGCCACCAAAGATGAGCTTTTTGAAAGAAAAAATATATCTTTAAAAAATTATTATAAGACTTAATATATGCATGCTTTATGTGTTTGCAAGCAAATGCACTCAGAATATGCAATTTATTATGTTGGTTATATTCTAATCTCGTCTGCTTTCCCTTATAGGCCTATACAGTATCATCATCAATAAGGTGTACTGAGGCCTACAGGCTGATCACTGAATTCGATCAATGTCTTGATGTAGTTAGCCATGTTAGAGTGTTCAACGTTCAGCATTTCAAAAGCGATATAATAATTGCGGTACTACCACATACAGTATGAACGAAGACCTCATATAAACTTGAACAGACTTTGTTATAAATAACTAATCTTTCTTGGTTTAAAACAGATGGAAAATTGAATGACACCTGCTGCAATTTTAAGTGTTGCTCCAAGTTATGTGACTGAACACCATTTAGAAATGCTAACATTATCTTCAAAACTATCAACTACACAAATTTGCAGCCACATAATATAAAATTTCTCTCAAATGTAGAATGAGAATCTTACCTCAGCCATTGATCGGTTGGTATGATGTCCGCTGTGGTCTTCTCGCTGAAAGGACGCATTATTTTTCCTCACACTCGGTTCCGAATGGATCGTCGGATGTGTTCAATGCTGCTGCTCACGGCTGCTCTTTATGACTGCTCTACACCAATATTAATCTTACGATCCACTTCGAGCGTAGCCTGAAATAAATTCAAATCACCCGCTCGCGCCACGGCTCGCCCTTCCATCACTATACTGCACTAACTAATGTGGGCGGGACTAACGGAAAAGTAGTCACGGCAAATTTGAACCTGCGTACTCACGCACATGCACACACACAAAGCTGCCCATTTGCATCTCGATTTGGAGAAACATAAATTGTACATGAATAATACATGTGGTTAGAAAATTTAGGGGAGAATAAGTCAATGCCAAAGGGGGCTGAACACACAATACTGAACTGGTCTCTTCCACGACCTCGACACCTCGGTGTGGATGTCTCGTCATCCCTCCTCATAGAGCGCCCAGCGTGAACAGAGTGTTTTTAAAGAGAGCTTTTCACAATGCTCACAATCAGCCCCCTCAAGGGCTGACTGGGCATGACACACTCCTAAACACATAACACACAGCTCCTGTGTATCTCCACCCATGATGAAACGAGGGCAGGGAGATACATGAACAAACTGCTGTTTGCTCACCATTATATAGTGTCACGTTTTATATATATATGTATATATATATATAGATATAGATATAGATATAATGGTGCTTTTGATACTCTTGTCCTCAAACAAAGAGATCGCTATATAAATGCAGACAGACAACACCAAATAAGACACACGATACACAGAGCACTTGCTGAAGATACAGAAGCTAACGTTCTTTGTTCTGAGTATGCTTTATAGTTTCCTGGTCACCCGCCTATGACGTTCCGTCAAGCCATTGGACCAATTTCACGAGTGCTTCACAACGTAATCACGCAGAGGCATTCCCCAAAGTGTCTTGAAGCAGCTCGAGTTCCCATGAAAGGGAACCATGGTAATCATCAGACCAGTGCATCTTGAGACCTAAAGACCAAGCTATTTTCCCTAGATTTTGAGAGATGAACTATTCGGTTTAATGGCATGGTCTAGTGGTTTAGTTAATGGATCAGAAGTCGGGCTGTAGAAGGATTATTTTGGGTGAGCTCCATTGCGGTCATGCCCTTGAGCTGGTTACTTCAGTTTATGTATTATGCCCTCCCTATCACTCCATCACAATATCTACAGCAGGTCTTCACTATCCCTAAAACTCTCATTAAGTGATAGTGGTATTGTGAGGGACTTGAGGCTGAAAAATAATGAACAAGCCTTTGAGATTTAATTGTTTTACAGAATCTCTGGCCTGCTTTTATGGACCAAGAAATCAAAGTGTTCCACTTTAACAGATGCAATAGGGTATTTACCATGATTACTTTATTAATTGTAGCATCTTTACAAAATTAAATACATACTTGACTGTACGTTGCTCCAAATCAAATTAAACTAACTAAAACAAATTAAATCACCTTTACCTGACAAAGATAATCAGGTTAGCTCACCTGATTAAAAAAATAAAATAAATAAATAAATAATGAAATTTCTTTTATCATTTAGTCAACTTCATGTCGTTCCAAACCATAAGACTTTCATTCTTCTCAGACCATAAACAAAAAATATTTGTAATATATTTTTAATCTCTATTCATTTTGTTCAATTCCACGCAAACAACATTTTCAAGCTTCAAAAGGTGCATTAAGACACTGTAAAAGTAATCCATATCAAGCAGTTTAATCAAATCTTCTGAAGCTATGATTACTTTATATTATGAATGGTTAATGTAGATTTTTATTCACATTTAAACACTGATCAACATACATAGACCTCATCAAATATGGTAAGCGGAAGCTCAAACATCTCATGAACACTAATGGCTTTAAATAATCTGATTTTAGAACATAATGCATTAGTTACCTGCACTTTCATATCCATTAATCTGGTTAATGGTTGAAAAAGTGGTGCATGATGTTTCGTCAGGTCAGTTACAGGCTTCATGATTAAAATTACAACACTACTTCTCAATGATAAGAGAAAATCAATAAGAGGTAATGTTGAAACTCAGAAATGTTAACTGATTCCCTTGACATATGTAAACACTTGGGCTCTGTGGTGCTCTCAAAACACCAGTGGATGACAGAAAACATGGAGAGGGCTTGGGAACTTTTTAAATGTCTTTATTTTTTGCAGTTTTGTAATTTATGTAGTGGCGCAAAAATTACACACTTAAGCTTTAAGAGATGGCTTGTGGATCGCTTTCACCTAAAATTGTACAACAAACAAAAAATATGAATAAAGAATCAGAGCCTCACTTATCAGACAACTGAACTCTGCCAACATACTTTTTGAGCTGCTGTTCATCAGTCAGTGCCAGTCTTGAATTAATAGTAAGACATGAGTTCTGTTCTTCTGAATGTCTTTTCTATTTTTTGCAGGCATTGTGTCTCTTGTCTCCCTGGCCGTGCTATCATACGAACGCTACTGTACGATGATGGGCTCCACCGAAGCTGATGCCACCAACTACAGGAAGGTGGCCAGTGGGGTAGTGATGTCCTGGGTTTACTCTTTAATCTGGACTTTGCCCCCTCTGTTTGGTTGGAGCCGCTATGGCCCAGAAGGCCCTGGGACCACCTGCTCTGTAGACTGGACAACCAAGACAGCCAATAACATCTCTTACATCATTTGCCTCTTTATTTTTTGCCTGATTATCCCCTTCCTGGTTATTATCTTCTGCTATGGTAAGCTGCTGTATGCCATTAAACAGGTG
Organism: Culter alburnus; assembly: GCA_028476615.1. NCBI lineage: Eukaryota > Metazoa > Chordata > Actinopteri > Cypriniformes > Xenocyprididae > Culter > Culter alburnus. The sequence goes on from JAOTNS010001700.1 coordinate 1,057,337, forward strand.
AGTGAAACATTGTCCACTGTCATTGGTTTTCTGAAAACAGTTTTTCTTCTAAACTTTTGCATTTGTCCTTAGTATTTCAGTATTTGATTAAGGTTAGGATGTTTGTCATTTAGCAGCTGCTTATAGTCCACCTGGGGTTATGTTCCTTGTGCAAGGGCACAATGCTGGTAGGGGATCTCAATAACTTTCCAGTTCTGGATGCCAGCCAAGATCCCTAAAGGAAAAGTTCACCCCAAAATGAAAAGTTTTATCTTCTTTTTCAGTATCTTGTTTTACATCCATCAAGCTCTGAAAAACCCAACCCCATAACAATAACACAATAAAAGCACCATAAAAGTGGCCCATATGCATATTGCATTTTATTTTACGATTTCACTGGAATAGAAAGCGCTCAGATGAGAGATGAGAAATTATATGCCAATTGTGTGCATGCCGACCAGAGGCCCAAAGAGGTAAGGCTAATAATTTAACAGATGGATTTTTAACTGGTGGTAAGAGTAGTGAAACAACCTATTATACCTTGATGCAGTCACTTTTTTCAGCAAACATGGTCTATTTAAAGTGCATCAAAATAATTTTTTCTGCAGTCCACTCAGAAATGACATGCAGTCTAAACGCATCCCACCAGCTGAGAGGTAACTGAACTTTGGCATTTTTCAGACCTGAGACAGTCTTGCATATTTACTTCCTGATGCTTGCATGTGCTCTCAAGTGGCCAAGACCACAAGTGTGGGTAATGAGACAGGACCTACTTGAAACTTCCAGTTAGGTGTGCTGGAGCAAGTTGAGGTTGAACTCTACAGGAAGTTTGTCTTCCAAAAGCAGGATTGGACCCTGATTTAGATGGTCATGAGATAAATGTCACAATGAAATCATGGAAACCCAAGTGAAAATCTCAGATGAAAATGCTTCATTTTACAATAAACCATCATTTTACAACTCCAGTCCTCTAGGGATCCACCACTCTGCATATTTTGTATGTCTTTATTTAAAGGGTTAGTTCACCCACAAATTAAAGCATACCCGTAAGAACGTCGCTCATCTTCAGAACACAAATTAAGATATTTTTGATTAAATCAGGGGTCTTAAACTCAAATTGGCTGGGGGCCGTTGCTGTGATTGACACCTCATAGGAGGGCCATTGTAACATGCAAGCACAAGAAAGCACAAGAAAGCACAAAAATTCTGAAAAATTTACTTTCCTTTGCATTATTTCTCATTTACTTCAAATTTCATTACTAAAATATTTTTGCCATACTTAAAAAAATGTAAACAGCAGTGTCTCTATCATTGTTACATATACAGTATTAGTTTTTAACAGATATGCAAATATTTTCCCTTACTTTATTTTAGCTTAAATAACATCAAAATCTTGCACTGGACAACACTGTACTGAACAAATGCAATCCCTGAATACATTTGTACACTATTCTACTTCTTGCCAGACACCTGCAGCGCTTCTGCTCAGCTGAGCCACATTTGCCCAATATGCCGTTTGGGCATAGGTAACGTTTATTGGTGGCATCGGGCGCGTTTCGGTGGTTTAAATCGATGCTCGCAACTTGCGCGAGTGCTTTTACTGTAATTTAGGCCAGCGCGCTCATAATAGAAGCGCTTAGAACGACTACTTTTTCTTTGCATATCAGACAGGTAGTGTTTCCAGTAAACTCCACAAAAAAATTCCGCAATGTCCATCTTTCTTGAAACTGTCTGTGTTCCTCATCCACTTTCCTTTTCAGTTTGGGCGTAAATGGCCCATGGGCCGGCAGTTTGATACCACTGGATTAAATCCAAGAAGTGTATGACTCCTCCATAGACAGCAATTTACCACCACTTTCAAGGTCCAGAAAGGTATTAAAGACCAGTGTTGGGTGTAATGCATTACAAGTAACTTGAGTTACATAATCAGATTACTTTTTTCAAGTAACTTCAATTTACAACAAAATATCTAAGTTACTTTTTTTCAAATAAGTAACACAAGTTACTTTTACACATTTAATGACTGACAGCTCTCCTGTCTCCATGTTGAGAGAAATTGACCCGGTTTCACAGACAGGGCTTAGCCTAAGTCAGGATTAGGCCTTAGTTCAATTAGGATATTTAAGTAACTTTTATAACACTTTTATAACACTTTTAAGTAACTTTTATAACACTTTTATAACAGTTATTTAAGTAACTTTTTTATACACTTGAAAAAAAATATTACTGGTGTGCATCTTGAGATAAAACAATGGCACAGACATATTTTAAGATATGTCAGTACAAGTTGCTTTCAGTTAAAACTAGGACTATAAAACAGTAAAGGACTAGCTTAAACTTGTCTGTACAACCGGGGGATAAAGTGCAGAGATGTTGTGTGTACAACTATTATAGTTCTAGACTAAATGTGTGCATGCATTTACTCATCTCACTTGCACAAAAACATTCAGTATTCCTCAAAATGAATAAAAACAGTGAAATATTACACAAACCTGTAATTAACTATATTAAATTACACAAATATACTTTATGTATTTATTCTCACTTTATTAACCAATGTTTTTGCTGCTGACCATCAATTATCTAATTCAACCATACCATACTTCATACTTCAAACAGAAGTATGAAGAAGATTATTTTAGATTAGATTTAGAAATAAGAGTGTTGGACTTCCTTCTCCTGTATTCTATTCTTCTTTAATCCTGAATGGCAGCACAACTGAAAGGTTTGTTTGAGCTGCGGCCTCTAACGTACAGGTGTAAATATACTTTTCCTTCAGCCTGAGGCTTTCATTTCACGTTTGGTGTAAAAGGGCCTATACATTTGCCAAAAATAGAACTTTTTTTATTGTTATTAAAAAAAAAAACAAACAAGCAACACCAGCCCAGGTAAGAAAAAAAGTAACGCAAAAGAAATTTAACGCATTACTTATCATTAGAGATGCACAGATGTATCGGCCAACAGTCAGTATCGGCCTATAAAAGCTATCATTATCACTATCGGCCATCGACCGATTGTTTAAAAACAACCAATGGTCAGGGCCGATTTTATCCTGTCAATCAAAAGAGGGCGGAAAAACATGTTCAGCCTGCAACTCATACTGTTTGTGAAGAAAATCTCTCATGTTGAATTTTGTTCTTTTTGACCCTATCACCCGTAGTTCAAGCCTGGGTTGACAGGTCTGCATTTTTTTTTTTGCTACATCAAAAATTATTTGTAGTGTCTCCTATCCAATAATAACAAAGAGCTTTGTGCTTTGTTACTCCTGGTAAGAAATAAAGTCTCAGTTTTCAAATTCTCACATTCAAATTCATGGCGTTTTGACGCTTTAAGGCGGTCCCATATGTTATCAGAGAACCAGGGTTATGTCAGTAACCTAACGTTACATCTTGAAACACATGCATGAACATCAAAAGGTATGTTGAAGGATACAGTACAACTTACTGGAATATATCATGTCTCATGTAATCACTTAATCTGTGTTTGAACTGCAGAAGACATCAATAAAACAGCTTGGGAACAATATGTCACATAACCTTGGGAATGTTCTCAGTTCCTTAGTTAGCTATAAAAACACTTGAGAGGAGCTTATTTACTGTTAATTATATGTTTGAATAAATTTGCCATGAAGACAAGTGCTTATGGAAACTATGTGCAGCTGAGTTGGATACAAACATTTCAGTTTTTATTTGAGTGTAATTATTATATCTGAAAATAAATAGCAGCTGAATATAAGCTCTGTTGTTAATTGTAACCTCTAATATTATAGTGTACCAAATGAGATGGTTCCTTGTATAGTTAGCAGCATTATTTGGGAGAGATTTTTTTTTTCCTTAAAGGGGACCTATTTCGCCCCATTTTACAAGATGTAAAATAAGTCTCTGATGTCCCCAGACTGTGTATGTGAAGTTTTAGCTCAAAATACCCAACAGACAATTTTTTAGAGCATGTTAAAATTGCCAATTTTTGGGGTTGAGCAAAAACGTGCTGTTTCAGTGTGTGCCCTTTAAATGCAAATGCGCTGCTGCGCTCGGCCTAAGAGGGCGGAGCTTCAAGAGCTGATTCTCCGGTGTCAGGAGTCAGTCAGGACGCACTATAATGTCAGAAACTGCAAATATTTGCTGCATGGAGATAGAACAGCATGGTATCGTTTATTTCAATTACAGACCCCATCCGAATGATAGCCAAAACTTTACAGATGAGTTTTTTGATGTTTATTGTACTTCACATAAAAGATGAAGCGTCCATTTTCACTCTAGAAATTCTCTGTAACAGCTTAATAAAACACAGTGCAAATAAATGTGCATTAAAATAATATCCATAAACTCTCTCTCTCTCCCTTGCATAATCATCAACATACACAGCGAACTACACAGAAACACTCGTTACAACTAACAGTAAACAAATATATAAAGACCTTATGCCTTTTCGGGTGGTGCTTAATAAACTTGTAAACTTTATATCCATAAATCAACTGCTATGAACTGTAATAAAGTGCTCTCACCTACATTACTACCGTATCCAGTATCACTCTGGAGACTGTATGCTGGATCATGAACAGTTTACTGATCTATCCTTAAGTAACAACTTTTTAACAAAATTATTCCACCTCGCCTTCAGCGGCTCAGATTTCAGAAGTAAATGGAGAGAGCTATGTGGACTAATCCATCCAGCTACAGAACACGTAAAACGCTTGGGAGACATTCTCATCAGCGCAGCAATGGCGGACTGTACAACTGGCCGTGAACTCGCTCAGGGCGGTTCTATGTTAAAACGGCAGTGTCTGTCAACATTCGTGGGCGGGGCCTGTGGCTAAAGTGATGTCACATTGCCAGGGATTTGGAAACGGCTTGTTCTGAGACACTGCTTATGATTTATGGGGATTAAAAAAAAAAAGGAGTGGTTGGATTTTTATCATTATAGGGTGGTTGTGTACACACACTGCCAACACACATTTATGTCCAAACACCATGCAAAACTGAATTTTGCATAATAGGTCCCCTATAAGAAAAATCAAACTATTGGCTGATCAGTATTTGCTGAGCAGCACAATGCAGCAAGATGCATGCATGTAATGCTGACACAGTAGCCAGCTAATACTGAGCTTCATAACATTAACGTTGAACCACTGCAGTCACATCAACTTTTTTTAAAAATGTCTGTAGTACCTTTCTGGATCTTGAAAATGGCGGTTAAATTGCTGTCTATGGAGTAGTCAAACACCTCTTAATTTGTGTTTTCGAAGATGAAAGATGGTCTTACGGGTTGGAACGACATGAGGGTGAGTAATTTGACAGAATTTTCATTTTGGGTGAACTAACCTTTTAACACACCTGATTCAGATTTTAAGCTTGATAGAAAAGAGCAGAGCGGAGTTGAGAACCACTGCAATAAACCTGCAATAAAGTGCAGAAACATTTAATTGTGTTTGTCTTATGATTTTACAGACTTTAACTTAACCTGTACTTTTTTTTTTGACATGACAACCATCGCCCACCATGTGTGATCTGTAGAAGATAAGGGTACTCATGTGTAGACAGACAGAGAAAAAATGGCATGGGAATGTATGAGGAGATACTTGGAATAAGTTGCTTCCTAGGAAACAAATCATTTTCACTGAGAGAGGTGGGTGGAATTTAGAGTTAGAACACTTTTGAATGTGAACTTATGAAGTATTGAGTGTATGTTTGAGAACAGTGGGTCAGCCTGACTATGACAGAAATTTTGTCTTTTATGTTTTTGTGTATTCACTCTGGATATAAATTTGTTTTCAAGCCATCCCACAAGTTTACTTATGCACCTGGAAAAGTCAAAGGTAAACTCACAATATCTTTTTTTTTTAGTCCCTCTGTTTTTCTCTTCCTCTTTTTCTGCACTCAATAGTAATCACTTTGTAGATTCTTTTAAATGGCCTGTCCTGTACGGTGGCCCAGTAGTGCACAACACAACGGAATTAAAAAAGCAAACATAAGTTCACAACACAACGAAATCGAGCCACAACACAATGGAATAAACCACAACACAACGGAAACAACCACAACACAACGAATAAAGCCACAACACAACGGAATAAAGCCACAACACAACGGAAATGCTCCCGACCACTGGGGCTCTCAGAGCTCGGTAATGTTAGTATTCTTGCCAATGTTCTATAAAGTCGACAGTCTTACAAAGATATCAATACCATGATTAGTTTTAAGTATGTAAACGTTGTATATCGACATGAAATATTAATTAAAAATCACTTGAGTGCACAATAGCTTCATATTTATACCTGTGAATGATTTGACGCGCTACCACGGATGAAGGGAACGTCTGCCAATTCCACCAAGTGGTTAAAACGTATAATTTGTATTCATTACAATTATTTTTTTTTAACATTTAAAAACAGACATGTTCAATTCCAAAGCTTGTTACTTGCTGTTGGTAAGACTGACAAGCTTTGTAATATGAACATGTCTGTTTTAAAATGTTAAAAGTAATTTTAATGAATACAAATTATACGTTTTAACCACTTGTGGAATTGGCAGACCCCTTCATCATCCCGTCGTCAAATAAATCACAGGTATAAATATGAAGCTATTGTGCACTCAAGTGATTTTGAATGAACGACTCTATAAAACATTGGCAAGGAATACTAACAGTACCGAGCTCTGAGAGCCCCCTATGGTGGGGAGCATTTCCGTTGTGTTGTGGCTTTAATCCGTTGTGTTGTGGCTTGATTCCGTCTCGATTCGTTGTGTTGTGGCTTTATTCCGTTGTGTTGTGGCTCAATTTCGTTTGTATTGTGAACTTATTTTGCTTTTTTTAATTTTGTTGTGTTGTGCACTACTGGGCCACCGTAGTCCTGTTTATTGAAAGCTTCTGTAGCTATTAGCATTCACTTTACCATTGCATCATATTCGCTAGTGTTGTTCTTTCACAGATGAAGACAGTCTGACTTCACAAAGCATATGCATGAATAACAGATCAACATTCCAACATTCCTGCAGCTACAGGCAAAAATAGCACTCCTTGGTATTTTATCTATTTATTTATTAATTTACATACATCTGGACTCTGTAGACAAATGCTGCAGTGTCCTCCCTCATTGCAGAGAGTGTGCTAATAAAGCAAACTAGCTAATGGTGTTGAATTCCCAATTCAATAAAGCGATCTTCCTTTGACAGTGAGAGCAAAATCAATTAATCTGTTTTAAATTAAACAACAAATACTTTATCTGGCTTATCACAGATGAATAATCAATTATGTTGAAGTTGGAAGTGGAAGAAGTCCAGAAGATAGGCTGAACTGAGTTATGAGCTTAGGACTACTGTTGCCTCTGGGAATTAGATGCTCTGGATGACATTTTTCATAGTCATAAAATGAGACTATTTGCCAAACCCATGGGACATAATGTCATTAGTAAGTTTCTTGGAGTTGGTTGAATATTAAATAAGTTTGCATGCTACTTTTTTGTTTGTATGTGTAAGCTGTTGATGTTAAGTTCACAGGAAGTGTTGACATGCACGACCACTGTGTTAGATGTGTGAAAGATATGTGAAAATACATTAATCCATACATAATACATAATACATACATCACATTCTTTAATTAGAGAGGTCAGCTGGCTGCTGTTAATGTGTGTGCCCAGAAACCCAAATAGACAAACTATTTGTAGGTTCTCTCTCTTGATTTCTTTCTCTCCCTTTTTTTTTCTTAAGGGTTAAATGTGGCTTCTCTTCAGCTTTATATATTTTATAGCTTTTTATATTTTAAAACATGAATATTTTAGCAGATGGAAGAACTCTCAGCTATGCATTGTTGCTTCTTATAGGCAATTGAAATGCATATAAATAAAATAAAATATATCATAAAACCCTTCAACCTGTTTGTTTGTTTGTTTGTTTGTTTGCTTGTTTTTGTTCAAATCAGATTTTTAGACTGATAAAACTACAAATTATATCTGGCCAGTTCTGATTTTTATTTCTGTTTTGACTCCATTCATTATCAGGATTACATGACAAGCTTACTTATGTTCACCATGCGCAATGGACGTTTCTCATGAGGAAAGGACCCAAATGCCAAATCTGAATATATTTGTCAAAGACAGTATCTTAAAAAACAGGAAAGAGTGGCATGTACCTTCTTAAAATCACCATGAAAAATTTATTAATAGAATATTGCAGTATTTTATACATTATTATTATTTTTTTTATGTATTTACGCATTTATTTATTTTTGAATGTGCCTTTGTCATCTTTAATCAAAAACAATAACATCCCTACTCTGGCCTCACCATCTCTTTCTATGACATGTATAGGGTACAGCGGGGCTAAACGTGCACCATTTGACTTTATTCTGTTTAAATCACTAGATGGCACAAAATTCAGCTCAGCACTTTTCTTAAGTTCCCCTGTGGTGAAAATCAAGTTTTTAATGTTGTTTTTATGTCTATGTGGTGTTTTAATATGCTTTAGGACAACCCATGTGCAAATTCATAAGTCAACACCATTGCAGAGTATTTTCTCTTTAAACTGCAGTGTTACAATTTTAAAAATGTGACGCTTCGAGCGCTGTTGAGTGGATTCGTAAACAACCCTGATTGGCCACTGTGTTCACGGCTCATTGGATATGTATGTGATTGGGTTCAATGATCAACACTGTAGAACGTAGTAAAAAGTCATCAGACGCTCTTCACCGAGTGCTTGCACAGATACACACGGAGCATTTGAAAGCAGGTGTCTATCGTGGATCAGTCTGCTGATAGACGCCTACTTTCAAACACTCCCGCTCGCGTTTTTAAAATTCAAACACTTCTGTGTGCTTTCAAACGCTGCCGTGCATTTATCATTGAAGCCAATCACAGACATATCCGATGACGCGTCAACACAATGGCCAATCAGAGGTGTTTACGAATCCGCTCAACAGCGCTCAAATGGTCACATTTTTAAAATTTCAGTACCGATGTCACGGAGGGCACAGAGACAAGAAGGTAAGATCCAAATGCAGCTTTAATAGGGCAATCCAAAAAAGTAATCCATTCAGGCAAGAGTCAAAATCCACAGAACAGTCCAGACAAAACAAGAAAAACAAACAGTGAAGCCAGTGACCATAAATGAAACCTCGATAACAAAAGCAGAAACCAACTCTGTATAAATAGACAGACACTAAATACATAACTCAAGACAAGATAACTCATGATAATGAAGTGATAATGAGTCCGGGAAGTAGGTTATGGGAAATGAAGTCCAAAAGTGGTGAGGCAATAGTCCGGGTTGGAGTGCCCTCTAGTGGCTAACTAGGGCACTCCAACTGGTGATCATGACAACCGATAGGTACCGAAGTTGGTACTTTTGACAACTCTAGATCTAAAGTCATGTGTCCGACGTTGTAAAAAACATTACCATTGTGCAGCGTTAACCTTAGTAAACTGACCGAGTGGATCTCTGAGCTCGTGCCAGCGAGTAGAGGTGAGTATTTATAGAATCGCATATACTTAATGAGGCAAGGGTGCTAGAGTTACATTCAAGCTATTTTAAGGCATGAAGAAGTTTTTTTTTTTTTTTTTCACAGGAAAAAACGTGAGAAAGCTGTCGTCTCTCTCAACTTACTTGTCTGAGTTAAACATTCTGATGCATATAAACAAAAGAATCACCTTAGAGGGTTGCAAAATTCTGTAGAGTTTACTGTGGACTACCTACTATAATCATAACATAAGCACATAAGGGAACTTACACTCATTGGTGGGCACATACTGCTGACTGTGGCACCAGATGTTGGCGCCGCGAGACGGGATGATGAAGGCTGGGACGGGACGGGTCAGTTCAGCCCCATTCACCAGTAACAGCAGATTATCAGTGAATTCCAGTTGTCTTCAATGAAAGTTTGTAAAATGATCAGGTGTGAAATGTTCACTGCAGAGGTGGGTATTGGTGGTGAGACTCAGCTTTCATTCAAGGTAAAATTGATCCACCTCTTCTTGATATTATTATTTTTAGGAAATTTAAATCAGGAGACTGAGCTGTTTTGTAAATCATCACAACCAGTAATATGCATTTACGTGACTAAGGCATAGCTAGCTAATAAACTGTAGGCTGTTGTAACTCTTGGTAATGACAGTAACTCGTGATTGAGGGGAGGGGCCATGCTCGGTGGCTCCAGTGCGTCATCGAGCCCTGATTTAAGAAACAATTTAGAATTGTTTAGAAACAATTCTCTGAATTGCTTTTAATTGTTTAGAAACAATTCTCTGAATTGCCATTACATGGACAACCGATTTTGACAATGACAATGCATCGAAATTTGGCTGATCCTTGACGTGATCACTGACAACATCACAAAGTTGATTCTGTGCTAATTTCATCTAATATTTGATGTTTTTAACAATGTTGTAGATTTTGTAGCAAATGAGAATCGATAAAGCTATTGACTATATTTTGAGGCAAAGGTCTTGTTAATGTTTTTCGTTTTTTTTCAAGGTAATTGAAGGGTTCGTTCACCCCAAAATGAAAATTCTGTCATTAATTACTCACCCTCAAGTTGTTCCACATCCGTAAGGCCTTCTTTCATCTTCGAATTAAGTTATTTTTGATGAAATCTTTTTTTTATTTTTTTTATCCCCCATAGACAGCAATTCAACCACCACTTTCAAGGTCCAGAAAGGTACTAAAGACATTGTTAAAATAGTCAATGTGACTGCAGTTGTTCCGATGCTTGCATGCCCATTGTAGGTGCCATTGACGGTGGAAAGGGGGTCATCATAGGCACTCTGATTAATTGGTCTGCGGCTATGCAGCCCAAGACACAGCATGGGCAATGTACTGTGTGTTGTGACACATTCTTCCCATAACCATCATTACAATTTTGTGTGACTTGTGCCACAGTAGATCTTCTGTTGGCTCGGACCAGATGGGATAGCCTTCAGGGCGCCCAACAACACCCTGTTGTCCCTCATCGGACCACTGTTGGTAAATTCTTATCACAGCTGACTGGGAGAAACCCACAAGCCTTGCTGTTCCGAGATATTTTGACTCAATTGCCTTCCCATAACAAATTGGCCCTTGTCAAAGTCACTCAGATCTTTATTCCTGCCCTTTCTCCTGCATCCAACACATTGATTGTGAGAACTGATTATTTGTTTATTATCTAATCTACTCAGACCTTAATATGTGGTCTTGCTAGGAAATGATCAACGGTATTTTTAGCATCTAATCTACATTTTTTGGTATGGTAAATAGACATTTTTCATCAAGTTAGAAAATCTTTTCATCAAGTTTTCTAGAGAAGTTGGATGACTATGATGAAGTTTCATGCTACTTGTACTGTATAATATTTACCTCTTAATTCAGTTTTGTGATATGTTCTCTGTGTTGACTCTTGTTTTGACATCTCGATCACTGTTTTCATGCATATTTTACACTGATCATAACTACAGAGTTATGATCTAGCAGCTGTTTAAGCATGCTTTCTAAACCATCAACTTGACATTTTCGACAGCATTTAAAATAATCTCTAATGCTGTATGTTTGTTTAGGCACTAGCAGCTAACGTTCTTATCCATGTACAACATCAACAAATGTCTTCAAACAACATTTTAGGTAACACTTTATTTTGATGGTCCACTTTAGACATTATACTAACTATAAGTAACTTTGCAACTACATGTGAACTACTGGTCATTAGAGTATCAGTATGCTGTCCGCTTAATATCTGCTAACACTTTATTATGATGGTCCCCAAACAGACATGCTATAATATAAATAACTTTGCAACTACATGTTAACTTATTCTACTAACCTACACTCTAACACCTAACTTTAAAGGGTTAGTTCACCCAAAAAGAAAATTACCCCATAATTTACTGATCCTCAAGCCATAGGTTCACAATGACATGACGTACTACGGGTTATAACGTAGGACATAGCGTAGTACATCACAGCACTGTAAAGAGCAAAATAGAGTCAGGATGTGTTTGGATTTACTGACATCTAACTTCGGCTAACATCTTCGCAAAAAATCAAGCAAAGTAAGGTGGTTGAAGCTAGCAAAATGGCTGAAATCACCTAAAGCACTTTTAATATCAGCAGAAAGCTCTTGATAGATGACTGATCTCATGATCTCACATGAAAAGGTCAGACAAGTGTGTCACAGTGTGACAGCTGTCAAAGCAAATTCTATGATCATTGTTTGATTCATAAGGGCCACTTGTTGTATAAGTTGTAAGTTTGTATAACAAGAGAATGCAAGAATCTCCGATGTCTGTCATGCTGCTCACCATAATGTGACAGTAAAATGCTCAGATAACCTGGGACGCTACCAATATCAGTATCCCAAATCACTTGTTTTATAGTACAGAACTCTATTAGGTATACCACAACACCTAGCCCAAAGGCATGTGTCAGAACATGGGGGTCTGGAGACACTTGCTTGTCAGAAGAAGCTGGGGATATGTAGATATAATTTCTAATTAAAAAATGATTGTACTGATGCATGTTTCCTCACCAGTCTGGGGAGCATCACCAACATGGCTTGCATTGGTATGATTCAGCAGAACTTTGAGACAGCACAGTGTAGGACATGACAGAACTAAGAGTTTGGCCTCAGGTGCTGGATGTGTTCGTGGGCCTACAGAGACATTGGACGGACCAGTTTGGACATTATCAGTCCTGCTGCAGCTGTGTGGAGGTTACATTCTGGGCAGCTCATTGCCTTAGGTGCAGGCTCCTCGCACACAGATACAAATCCACACGTGTTTTTACAGCCTGAGGACTAACACTCTAACCTACAGGGAGAAAAAAATGCTGTGTGCAAAGAGAAAAGGAAACAAGTGCTCCTGTAGGTATTTCTCTACTGAAAAAACTCTACAAGGATTTTCATGATGTGATTTTGATTGGATTTAATTAGGTATGAGCTACAGCTAATGTTACAGCAGTTCTAAGTGTGACCATATAATTGATGCTTGTAAGCTCAGGAAGTGGCTTTCTTATAAGCTTCTCTTACATAAGGTTAAGTTCACTCTGATTAGCAAAAGCAGCTTGTAATTAGCCTCCTCTGGAACTCAGGTTACTTAGCATTTTGTGGATTGTGTGTTGATCTTAAACCTACTATGATTTGCAGTGAAGTGCAGGATGTGTACATGTTTATTATTCATCCCTGGGGAACATATTATCCTTGTATAAGTTTAAATTTTACCTGGCAGATTGCCTGCACTAGGTGTCATTAGCAAGCCATGAGTATGCATGAGTATCCCACTTATTTTTTCCCCCTTCCTGGCTGTGAGTAGCATATATAATCTCAATATATAAGGGTTCTAATCTATCTAAGGGTATATTATGTCATAGTATGTTAAATAGTATGTATGTTAGATATGTGTAAACAATTGAGACATTATTTTATATTATTAAGGCTAATAAAGTTGTATTTGGGTCAATGACAAATAAGAATGTCCCTCAATAAATAAAAGGAAAAATAGTTTTATGGTTTTGACAATTTTATACCATTTTTTTAAAGAATGTTTAAATTGAATGACTCTAAAAATGCCATGTAGTGTACCCATGAAAATAATAGCAAATTTTCTTTACTCTTTGAATACATGGCTTAATCTTATACTTAACAAAAAAAAAAAAAAAAATATATATATATATATATATATATATATATATATATATATATATATACTTTTTTTTCTTTTCTTTTTTATACATTATTTTTTTTTACAACTCTCATAATGCATTCAAAATCTGCATTTGATTTATAATAACTTAATATTTTTCAACTAAAATCAATTTGTATTTGTTAAGAATGCACTGGCGGATTGAAGCCAAAAGTGACAAGGGAAACCGCTGAATAAGTTTTGAGGATGAATTAGTGGCACCAAATAAATGTGCAATAAAAATAAATAAAACAAAAGCACAACATTTACATTATATAACAAGAACAGCTAATCCAAGATCTGGCCGTATTCACAAAACTTTTATCTTACCACTAAGATT
>JAOTNS010001701.1:0-21424 GCA_028476615.1 Culter alburnus
TCAGGTAGAATTGAAGAAGAGGAGTAGGGATCTCCATTGTTGAGTTGAGTCAGTCTTCTTTATGCTGAATTTCTCTGTGTGGAATCTCTCTGCCTCTACATCTGTCTGCAGTTACTTTCCTCTTTCTTCAGCTCTTTTTCATAATGCGCACTTTACTGGCCCCCTCCCGCCATCAGCCTGACTGATTTACTTAATCACACGAAAGAGCGCCAACCTATTGGAGGATACTGTCTGATACTGAAGATCATACAGGGTTCATCTTCTCTATATAAGGACTAATGACACTGAAGATAATTATCACATTATTTAACTTCCACTAGAGGGCGACAGTATATTTACATGTAAGTTCACTCCAGAGCCCACTCAGAAAAAAATCCAAAACTGATACTGATACTAATTTTTTTGACATTTCCATCAGTTGTAAAGCAACATTAACAGCTTTTTTTTAGATGAACACTGATCAATCTTCCGGCCTTTGCCTGATTAGTTTGGATACTTTATGCATAAAATCTTATAATATCATGTTTTTGATGTGCTTCAGCCCATTGGACAGCAGCTGTCAATAACATCAGCATCTTGATCATCTGCTTCCCTTCCATCTCTGGTTTGGTCATAAAAACATCTTTAGAACATGGCTGTATGTAATTAGCAAATATGAGTTCATGCTCCAATTCACTTCTCTCTTCTTTGAACACCAGGAGTGTAAATTGTATCCATTTACATTTCATCATTTCAGAACCAAGAAATTTATGTTCTGTGTCAACTACCATACACCCAACTACATGAAATAATTTTAATGAACCAATACATGTAAAATGGTTAGTCATGAAATTACATATAGACATGAACTTACTATCTGCCACTAATGGAGCAGAGCTTTCAAAACACAACTGGTCACTTTTTTACTGTTATGAGCCTACCAATCTATAAGTGTGATTGTGAATATGAGATAGTGAGTGTGCCTCCTGTGATGGACCTCATCTGTCAATGTGTTTTTCCTGCCTACAACCTGATACCTCTGGAAAGACCCAGCCTCCCCACGCCCCGACAGGATAAATGTATGGGAAGGTGATGGATGTACAATACTGTGAGGGATTCAGTCCTCCGCCTCTCTGACACTCTTAATTTCCCCAACCAATGTGTCTTCCTGATCCATGTTTCCAACAAAAGCATTGGAAGCCATCACAGATTATACTAAAAATTACTTAACAAAAAAAAAAAACTACGACTGTAATAGATCTTAAAAAATTGGACAATTGGAATAGTTATTATTTAATTTCACATTCCTGTAATATTCTGCTAAGATTTATATTCAACATTTACTTTCCTGCAGAAATTAAATTGTGCTGTTATCAGTGGTTTTGAAAGCATGTGTTATAGTCAAAAAATCTGCTGCAAATATTGCTATGTGAAGTAGGAATGACAGAAGTGTTCAGGATGCATTTTTGTTTGAAAGCAATGAGAAAATGGATTCACAGGTCACCAATTTTTCTACGATATTTTCCTAATGGAATCAATACTAAATAATTATCTTTTGAGTATCGATACTCAATCTGCGCCTAAGGTTGTACAAGAACAATTACAATAAACGAACATTAAAGGGAACACAAAGCCGAATAACAGAAGCTGATAATATTTAGCACCTTTGAGAGCAAAAACCAACATCTTCCTTTATGATGCACACAATTATATTTGTTCAGTAATATCAGGGTAAATACTCACTATGATTAAAAAGCGGGAAAATTTGTAAAATAAACGCATGGGCTTGTTTGCTGAACATCACCTTGTGTTTTGCTCTGCTTAATTCATTGTAAACATTTATATTTACACAATAACAGCTTACTTTCATGTTAATTCTCTGTGCATCTGTTTCTTCACACTATACAGAAATGAAACTCTTGTGTGACTCATCACTGATGACCTGTCAAATCACATGTGGCTCCGCCCACAGAGCTCAGGCATTGGTTCCTTCAGGCTCCGCCTCTTTACGCAGCATCTTCCTGTTGATCTGCAAACAAACAATAGATGAAGAAAAGACTGACTGAAGTCATCAACCATTATAAAACCTTCACAAGGATCCCACAAATCATCACACTAGAGCTGAAGAGAGTTTGTGGATGATATGAGAAAGCTGCAGTTCATACACTCCTGATGGATTCCATTTAGAAAAAGCTCGAGATCAAGAGTCCTCAGGAGTCTTCAGGCTCTGATTACCGTCCGTGTGAAAGAGAGAGATATCGGTCATGTGATCACTGTGAGGATCATCTGCCTGTGACGTCTCCTTACTGTGCTGTGGTCGTACAGTCAGAGGTCGTGGCACTTGAGCTCAGAGGCTATATTAAGTCTTCATTGGGATCACGATCTAACAGAGAGACAGACGGGACACACATCACAATATCACAACAATACAATACATGTACACAATATACACATTTTAAAAAAATAACTGGAACAAGATGTTGTGTATGTTTTGATTTGTTGATGCTAAGTGTGTTCATTTTTTTAACTTCAAATGTTTTGAGAGAACAAAAGTAACAAAAATCACTTCAGTGGTAAAAATTTATTCTATATCTTTTTGGTTTTATTATTTCCTTTTCACAGACACGTCTATAAACCAACGTAACGAAAATTAAAAGCATTTGATGTAAAAGACATGTTTATTTTCTTACTCACTGCCAAATGTTGTCTGAAAACTGGTGATTCTGATAAAGAATCAACTCTAGAATCATCGGGTCCCAGAGCGCAAAATCACCGCTCTGTGTGAAAGAGATAAGATCGGTCATTGATGCATCATTGATATCATCTTACTGTGACGTCTCACATATGCTGCGTTCTCGTATTTAGCAAGATCTTGAGATGACAACACGTGGGACGTTATTATTACGTCGCCTTCCACTAGGAAGACACCGCTGGTGTCGGTGGCAGAAGAAAGCACGTTAAACACGCGTGCCCATTAAGTCCATACATGCAGATGTTAAATGCAAACTGTGTCTTTATTTTGTTCCCTCAATAACACTGCTTCAATCATTTCCTGTGACTTCTCGTTTTTCCAGCATAAATTCATACCTTGCAGACAGAACACCTTATCCATAATCCATCCACTCAAGCAGTCATTTTGAGCAGTAACAACCATGTATGGCTTAACAAACGTCCAAACTGTTTGCCTCTCAGCCACCAAACACACCTGTCGTTCATTAACAACCGGTCTCTAAATATACAGTGCCCACATTAAGTGACACCTAATGACAAAAACAGGATTACATTAAATGCGCCTACAGTTATATTCGGAGCTGTTCTTGTCCTTAGGAATGAATTATGGTGTTTCCATGGCAACCACTGTGAACGCCTAATGAATCTGCACGTCATGGTACATGTGGAGCTTTCATAGTTCTGTTACGAACTACTATCTCTACAGGACGGAACCTTTTACAAGCTATAATCTCGTAACACAGGATTATGAGGCCGTGTGAACGCACCTTTACTGTGAGTGTGTCGTACAGGTCAGAGGTCCTGGCTTGAGCTCAAGAGCTGTATATGTGTCTTCTTGGGATCAGAGATCTACAGGAGAAAGAGAAGGACTCACATCACAAATATCACAATAATAAAAACATGATCATGATACATTTAGAAATATACACATTAAAAAAATACTGGAAAAATCCCTGACAGTGTTGAAAGTAAAGGGATTTTCATGGGACGCCGTTCACTTTTCTTGTCTTCTTACTGCCTCTCATGTGTACAGATGTACAGAAGCGGGAGCGTTTGCTCATCTGATACGATTACTGAATAAACATTTATTCCATGTTGTATATATATATATATATATATATATATATACAAGATAAAATAACTGAAGTTTGGTCTTGATGTGGATTGTATAATTTCTGCAGTTTTTCTTGGCTTTCTCTGGATTTGAGCATAGCTGATATTAGACCATGTTTTTTTTAAGTCATGTTGAGATGATTACCTGTTTTTTAGTTTGATCATTCCTTCGTTTCCTCCTGTTTATAATGACAGACATTAATTCATATGGACTTATCAATGAAGAAAAATTGAATTTTGTTTATAAAAATTACTAATAATTAAAAACACAAGCAATTTCTTACATTAAATAAAGTAACTTATTCAGTAAAAAACTGAACTTATACATCACTGCAGTTTTTTTTATTGATCTCACATTATAACAGGATTGATGATGATGATGATTGAAGATGAATAATCCTCCAGATTCGCTGCGATCACAATCACATTCCTACCAGCACCATGATGAACTGAAAGGAAGATCATCATGATTAACTCTCCAACTGATGAATGATGTGAAGATACAGGAGTGTGTTAAATAAAGCTACCACCTGGTGACCGTTACAGCGTCTGATCTCTGAGATCCATGTTGATTGTGAGCCTGACAGTAGAAGCGTCCACTCTGTATGCACTGAAACTCTGTCCAGATCCAACAGCTGAGCTTTCATTCTCCTTAACCCAGCTGAAGTTCAGAGCAGGAGGGTTTGAATCACTGCTGCAGATCAGAGTCACTGAATCTCCTGACACTATTTCACCATATCCAGTTATCACACTGAGACGCTCCTGGGAGGATCTGAAATGGATACATGAAAATTCTCAATAATATTAGGAATTGTAGATTTGTGAACAATGGTAAATGATCATTAACTCACACATGACGTTTAAAGTCACAGCATCAGAGTATTTCTCTCCATGTTCATTGATGGATCTGCACTTGTATTCTCCACTGTCATCAGAGCTGATCTTTGAGATGCTGTAGATTCGTCCAGATCCTACAAACGTTCCTCCTTTAAACCATGATTTCTGCAGGAGGGTTTGAATCACTGCTGCAGATCAGAGTCACTGAATCTCCTGACACTATTTCACAGATCCATTTATCAACACTGAGACGCTCCTGGTGGGTCTAATACAATTATCAGATTACTTACACTTTTTAATGCTAATATGAACTGAAATGATCAAAACAGAGAATTAGCGTCCTATTTTTATATTAAACTCACACATGACGTTTAAAGTCAGCATAGAGTATTTCTCTCCATGTTCATTGATGGATCTGCACTTGTATTCTCCACTGTCCATCAGCTGATCTTTGAGATTTTGAAGATTCTTCCAGATCCTACAAACCTTCCTCCTTTAAACCAGATGATTTTTGCAGGAGGGTTTGAATCACTGCTGCAGATCAGAGTCACTGAATCTCCTGACACTATTTCACCATGGACTGATGTAGATCACAGGTTTCTCTGGAGGATCTACAGGAGAAATATGTAATATCAAGACTCCACATGAAAAATAAGAGTGTGA
Organism: Culter alburnus; assembly: GCA_028476615.1. Taxonomy (NCBI): domain Eukaryota; kingdom Metazoa; phylum Chordata; class Actinopteri; order Cypriniformes; family Xenocyprididae; genus Culter; species Culter alburnus. The sequence goes on from JAOTNS010001701.1 coordinate 5,323, forward strand.
ATAATATGTACATTGTATATGGCATTTTTTTTCCATTCTTAGTAATATTCAAGCTTTTGTATGTTGATACTGTTTTCTTAGCCTTTTTATATTTATTATATTGTTATGTTAATTATTCATATTCTATTTATAATGCTATTTGGTATTTAATTAGTGTTTTTATTATTGATTCTTTGGTTAAAATGCAAACATTATTTGAGCTTTAAATGTGTTTCACGAGTTTGTGTGGCCATATAATCTTAGCGTAAGTAGATTTGGATTGCTGTCTGTTATAGAGGAGCTCGGAGAGGATATTCTGCTAAAGCTCCGATTGCCTCCCTATAACAGACAAAAATAGTACAAAAGGAGGAGAAGAGGAGGAGGAGGAGGAGGGATGCCGAAAGAACTAACAACAGGAAGAGGAAGAGGTATTAATTGGAAGATTAGATTAGTAACTGCTCCCGAAATTACATTTCACGAGTTCACACTTACAAATAAGTCAGGTAAATAAATTGGTAAACGTATTTGGCGTGCTGTCCGGGGAGAGGGCTCTGAGCTGGAAACTGTCGAGGATCCTTGGGTGAGTTTTGACTGTGATTATATACAGGCCTGAACTCATGCCGATTGGGTAGATATGTTGATTACAGATTGTTGACAGCTGGTTGAGATGACGTAACCATTAAGATGACGTAATGATTGGGTAACTTATTTGACTTGTTCCTCCTGAACTACGTTAATGAAACATAATTTATTTACTTTACTTAAAATTGCATATATTGTTCACATCTTGTGTTGTACTGTTGAAACAGTATTTTAACATTGTTTTAATGATCAGCACAGTTTACTTATACTTTTAAACACAAGGAGGGACAAATAAACTCAAACTTCAAAGAATATACATACATCTGATATTGAGTTGAACAGCAGCAGATCTGTAACTGTGTCCATCTACACCACAGCTATATGTGCCTGTATCTTCTCTGCTGACTCTCCCGAGGTCGAGCTGGTTTCCAATAATTCCTGTAGTTACTGGCTGTGAGTTTCTGTACCAGATGAATGTTGCTCTGTCAGTCAGAGTGCAGCTGCTTTTACATGTCAGACGGACTGAATCTCCCTCTGTCACTCTCTCAGGAGACTCCACCTGAAGATCTGAACACAACACACACATTATATCTAGTGCTGCTGTCAGACACTGATTATTATTCAACATAATGCACAGAAGAAGAGAGAAACCTCATGAAAGTCACCTGTGACAGTAAGAGTCACTCCTGGATGACCAATCCATTTGTATTTATCAGTGTTGAATTTGAAATAGTACATGTGTGAATCCTTGTCACATGACTCAGTCTGATGGTGCAGTTCTGCTGTTTATCTCCCAGATACTGAAGCCTCTGACTGTATTGAGGGTCCTCAGACAGATCTGGAAACTCTTCAATTTCCCTTTTATATCGTGTTTTGGTCCAGAACACTTTCATGATCTGATGTCCAGTAGGGTATGTATAAATGCAGTTCATTATCACTGATGAGTCCTTTAGTGCACAGATGTGTGAAAGACTGTAACTCACACCCCAATCAGCACTAGAACTCCTGAACACACATTGACAAGAAATAATGAAAATGTCCATCTATGAAAACTGTCTTTTAAAAAACTGGTGTTTATGTAATGAAGAACTACACTTATCATGTGTAAAATCTACAGACAGACAGAAACTGATGAAATACAGGAAGCAGAAGAGAAAACGCTAAACATGAAAAACAGTCTGAACTAAATGTCAGAAGTTTCAGCAGTTAGCATTATGACAGTAAAAACTAAATAATATAATTTTGTTTGGATGCAACAAATACATTTCAGTCCTTTTTTGTAGTAGATATTTTACTGCTGATCTTTTCCCCCAGGGCTAACAGCAGGACTAACTGGACCAAGTTAATTAGTCACAATCTTTATTTCTAATATTGAGTTATTATCAGTCACACATTTACAGGAGAGACTCACCTGGAATCATGAGCAGAAACAGCAGAAGAAGAGAAGGAGCCGGTCTCTGTGACATCACTGCAGAAAACTAAATCATTTCACAACAGTACAACATGTCAGCTTTAGCTTCAAAAAACACAATAACTTCAGTCTATTGTACTGTAAACACTGTAAAAATCACGACTGTTAGCAGTTTTCCACTGTTGAAACTCATTTAAAGGCAACATTAGGCACACATGAGCTCTGGATGTTCAGAGATTATTATGAAAGAGTGAATGGAGATTCATTATTTATTCAATATTCATCACTGAACAAGTGTAACTCTTACCGTGTTGTAGTTTCAGACAGCAAACAACTCCAGGAGAGTGAACTGAAATGTGAGCTGAAAACTTTCTTCTGCAGTCTTTTTAAAGTCTATTTTAGTGATCTGCCCCATGCCGATACAGGAACAACCCAAATGAAATCACTTGCAAAGAATGAAAAAGTAAAACATCTTTCAAGAAGAATGATTAAAAAAATAAAATAAATAAAAAATAAGAGAGAAAAAATAGGTAAATGCATGACTGCAGATCTTTCATAATAATACTCAAATGAAGCTCTCAGTGTGAAGAGAATCTTCCTGTCACCATGATCAGTATTCATGAGGTTTCTGAATAGTTAGTGTTTGAAGAGGCGTGTCTGCTGTAAGAGATGCACTGCTATGATTGGCTGAAATAAGTAGGGCTGCCCTTGACTAAAGATTTTTCTGATCAACTAGTAGTCGTTCATTTTAACTGATTATTGTACAAATTTCTCTTTTATTAATAAACCACATAACTCATAATAATGAGCCTTTAATTGCCTACATAGCCGATCAGTGCTCAAGCACACACATACTGAAGGCACAATCTGTTTATTTTTTCAATGTGACAAAACTCAAAACTTTTGGAATAGTTTATATCTTCATATGGTAAACATCTTGATTTTTGCACTTTCAGTTAAAATATATAATCTGTTACTATAATGGTAAAACTAATACTCCAATGATTTACATTGTTTTTTTGTTTTTGTTTTTGTTAGTTTTTTTTTTATTAATATTTGTTTGGAAACAAATACTACTCATAAGCAAAAATTCTTCTCTATTACTCTTAACCTACTTTTTCATATTTCTTAACTGAAATTAATGCATTTCTCAGATCTCTAATAATAATAATAATAAAGTTGCTTTCTAATCTTGGTTTCAATAAAAGCCGTTTCTGGAGTAACAAGGACGTTTTCAGTTCTGACATTCTTATGAAGGCCTCATATGTGTCAAAAGATCCATGATCACATTTAAAGAGAAGTAGTGTTTCATTTAGACTCATGTGTGTTTGCACAATAAGATCAAACCATGTATGTTTAAATGCATGTTCAGAAACATTTTATATGTCTTAAAGGGATAGTTCACCCAAAAATTAAAATTATCCCAAGATTTTGTAACGTCTGGATGGATCCGTTCAGAGTCAATAAACTGAGACTGTATGTACAGCTACTACAGCTACTTGCCTTCTCTCCTTCCTTTCCTACTTTCACTCTTGTATATATGTGTATATCCTAATGTATAGCCGTATAACCTCTGTAGTCATAGTTTGCATATATTAAACACATTATTCATGCTCAATTGTTCTTTTTGTTCCTTCAACAAAAACCAAGTCACTTTAACGTTTTTCGATCACTTTATGCTTTGATGCTATAATAGGAATTTATTGTTGTGGCCAAATAATAAATCAGTTTATAATATTCTAGGAGGAGCTAGGGTTTGCTGGACAAACATAGTTTTCCTAAATAATTATTAAACAAGAACTAATCATATATGTCATTGATTATAATTCGTTGTAATTAATTCACAATATATGTTTAATTCCCCCTTGGGTTGATATATGCGTTATAATTGATCATAAATCTTTACGATTTATTATAATTCATATATATATATAACCCATAAATTGATTAATAACTGTACAACCCGCTACAGTTTTCTCATCCCTTGAGCCATCCTAGGTGTTTATGACTTTCTTCTTCAAAGTTGTCAATCATGAACATGTTGCTCTATTAATATTCTAATATTAAGACTAAGAAAAAATAATAAGCTTTAATGATTTAAGGAATCATTTATATCAAAAAGAGAATTTAATGGCTTTTAGTTCATGTCTATCAGCTCTGAGATTTTCTCTATGCAAACAGTCACATAAACCTCTATCATATCTCCACATTGTCTTCTGAGAAAACAAGCTATACAATTGATGATCTGGGCTGCGTTTAGCCCTGACAACACGTTGCAAAATGTTTTTCAAATGAAAATGGTGCGTTGAACACCCTGTTCTGATGACGCAAGAGCTGAGAAGGCCATTCTCTGTTCTTTTTGAAGACTTTTCAGAGCCTGATGAAGTCGATATAAATACATGTTTAATACTGCAAAACACACTCGATGTTACAGTCACTGCCCTTGCCATCCAGAATAAAAGAGATCACATTTATAAATGACTTTACTTGGACCCATTGTGTGAGCTGTCTCTTTAATACCGTGTGGTTTATATACATGTTGATGCTGATTGGGCTGACATTTTTGACACACCCACCAAACAAGAGAAGACATATCTCAAACCCGCTGCACACCGTTTCCAGGAAACACAATAGGGTCTGGCTGCAGCCTGAGGGGGCGAGTGCAGCTCCAGTCTCGCACAGGAAATACGTCACCTCCACTAGTTTAATTACTGTGTTTGCATTATTGTAAGGGTAGGTTTAGGGTTGGGGTAGGTGTAGACGTTAGTAAAACACAAGTGGAGGTGATGTATTTCCTATTCAAGAGTGGAGCTCCACTCATCCATGGTCTGCAGCCAGACCTTTCTCAGGAAACATGTCGTTCAACCCGGAAACCATTGCAAAATGTTGCACACCGGTTTGAGCTTGAACGTGCCCCCGTTGATACACTGATGTTTGTCCAATCAAATGCTCTGATGAGTGAGAAAGTCCCTCCACTAATCCATCTGACACTGACTAGACAGTATAAAATTAGCAATTTATGTTCAAGACTGTGACATAAAACTATTGGATATTTATAAAATTGACAAGCCCACTGACACGCCTCACCCAAACTTCCTGTTTCAAAAGAAAATCGACATACCACAGAAAACTGGCCACAATCTAAACAGGCCACAAACTTCAGAAGAAGATGAAAGACACTTTATATCTAAATTAAGCAGCAACTGCTTCAGTGTCTCAGAAGTTGAAATGAAACAGAGACTCACTGTGAATCATGAGCAGAAAGATCAGAGGAAGAGCAGGAGCCATTCTGACCAACATCAGCATCAAATCTATCTATAATACAGCATAAATCATCACTCATATACTCATAAACAGTGTCTGTTCATCACTCTAACACTCTTAGTGTGTTAGTAAGATCTTGCTCATCTGAAGATATTAATGCTCAACATCATGTGTGTAAATGAACTGATCATTAGATGTTCAGAAGATATTTCTCATGTCAGGAATCATGTTATATGAGCTTCATCTATAGAAATAATCATCAGTTTTTATTGAAGTATGAATGTGTTTGTCTTACCGTGTTGAAGCTCATCAGATCAACAGCAACCAAATGACTGACTGTTTTAACTCAAGCACTTTAGCTTTATACTGACAGACTGTGGTTAACACTGTGGTTTTTTACACACAGTTGCAGAAATATCTGTTTCCCATGAGAACAACATCACTGAACTATAACCAGAGAAAAATAATGATCTTTTCTTTAAGTTAATATAAATATAGTTACTCATTATATTTAGAGAAGAGGATTGTATAACCAGACGTTCTGCTGGATATTTATTATGTTAGTTGATGTTTTTGCATTCAGAATGAGAAAACTCTTTTCCTCTTTTGTCTGTCGCCCCCTACTGAACATGTTTGATTATTGTGTCATGTGATTCATGCGACATCCATCAAGCCGGGCTCACACTACAGGAGTTTCAGGCCGATTTATGCCTGATTTACCCCTCCTGAGAATATGAGAAAAAATCTCATCCATAACATTGATCGGTTCTGATGTTCGGTCCAGATTATCTGGTAATGTGAAGCATTTAAAGATTTAATAGTGCAGAACTTAAATGTACAATATGTGATAATTCTGTCAGCTAGAGGGCGCTAGAAGCCTATTCAAAACAAAGGCGTAGCTTGATGGCACCAAGTTTGAGTGCGGAATCTTGGGACATGTGGTCTCCACCTCAATGAACGGTTGAAAAGAATCGGGAATAAATCATGTTCATGGATGTGATCATTAACGTTACTGTAGTATGAAGCAGAGCAGGAGCGAGTGTTGTGGAGCTGAATGAGGAGCTGGAGCGATTGATCAACACACGCCTCACGAGCAGCGGGACTTTTATTATGACACAGTCGCCGGCGCTGCTTCCACTTTTCCGGTCATGAGTATGAGGTAACTGTTTATCATATTAGATATATTTGAGTGTGTTGAAAATGATGTTATAACATTACTCTGTGCGTTCACTCGGCAGCTGCTGTGAGACACTGTTACACACTGCAGTAGTCACCTTTATTTATATAGCGCTTTTTACAATGCAGATTGTGTCAAAGCAGCTTTACAGTGATAACTGGTACATAATTCTGGCTGCACAGAAGCTCTTAAAGAATAGTGTCAATGCAGGCAGATCAAAGCACTGTTGAATATCAAATGCCTTGGAGACCTCATGCAGGTGCAGGGAGAGGAGCGGACAGGAACGGAGGTCTCCAGGGCAGATCCATGGGTCCAGGCAGCCATGGCGGGTCAGAGAGTTTGTGGAAATCCACAAACAGGTCTTTACTGAACAAAGGAGAATACATACATCCAAACACATAGTATATAACATTAGGAACGGACAGCGAGTGAAGGGAGTGAGTCCATCATATACGGAGTGCTGATGATGAAGTCAAGGTGCAGGTGATGAGTGCTGATGGGGAGATGATGAGGGGAGTGAGTGCAGGTGTGGAGACAGGAGGATGATGGGAAATGGAGTCCGGGACACAAGGTAACTGTGACAGATCTGAACAAACAAGAAGAAAGACTGACTGAAGTTCATCTACAATATTATAAAGTTTAGAAAAGAGAGTTGTTCGAACAAACTCTTTATTAAAAATGACTGGACTACATGCAAAGAGTTGACAAGACATTTCGGTGTTCATCCAAACACTATCCTCAGTAACACAGGAACTGGCAAATATTCACCTATTACAGTCACATGATCAGCACACATGTAGAAGTCACATGAATGGCAAGTTGACAACATTGTATGCCTGCTAGCAGGGCTTGACATGATCTTTTTTGCTCACCAGCCACTGTGGTTTTACAAAGTTACTAGACACTCAGCATTTTCATTGGCCACAATTTTGACACCAATCAGCAGCAGAATCACACACACTCAAATAATGATGATCATGGAGGAATCTCAAAATAAAACACACAAACATGACTTTTTCACCAAGATGAGCAGATTCAGTCACAAACATTACATCTGTAAACCAAGAGAAATTTCAGATCAGATAATTCAAACACACAAGATACAGTATTTCATGTTCCTCACCGTCTGTGACATTCAGCTGGAGTTCAGTGAAGCTCTCAGTATAGTGAGACACATTCACTCCACACCTGTATGTTCCTGCATCTGCAGCTTTCAGCTCTCTAAAAAACACCATCAAGACTCCTGCTCTGGTGTCGTCATATAAAGAAACATCTCCATTCTCCATCCATTTATCCTGATCTCCTGGATTCTTCCTCTCTGAACATCCATCTGATTCTTTACAGATGTATTTTGGATTGGTTTTGTATTGAGGATGTTTCACACTTGATCATCATACGACCTCCTGAGTATCCGCTCACTCTAGACACACCCACTTTAGCTGTCAATCACAAATATCTGACTGAATCAGTGTCTTCACCAAATATGAAATCCAGCAAACTGACTATGTGAACTTACTTGATGACATTGATAGTTTGTACTCTCTGTCTCTACATCTGTCTGCTTTAGTTACTTCCTCTTTCTTCAGCTCTTTATCAGTAATGAGCAGCTTTACTGGCCCCTCCCACCATCAGCACTGACTGAATATTACATTATCACACTGAAAGAGCGCCACCTAGTGGAGGATACAGTGTCTGATACTGAGAGATCTACAGGGTTCATCTTCTCTATATAAGGACTAATGACACTGAAGATAATTGATCAGCGTTATTTGAATCTTCCACTAGAGGGCGACAGTATAATTCACATGGAAGTTCACTCACTAGAGCCCATCTCAGAAAAAAATCAAAAACTGATACTGATACTATTTTTGACATTTTCATCAGTTGTAAGAAACATTAACAGCTTTTTTTTAGGATGAACTGATCAGATCTGTCCGGCATTTTACGGGATTAGTTTGGATACTTTATGCATAAAAATCAATAATATCTCATAGTTTGATGTGGATTCAGCACCATGGACAGCAGCTGTCAGAGAAACATCAGCATCATTGATCATCTGCTTCCCTTCATCTCTGGTTTGGTCATAAAAACATCTGTATGAACAATGACTGTATGTAATTATCAAATATTAGTTTTCATTTCTCCAGATTCACTCTCTCTCTTTGAACACACAGGGGTGTAAATCTGTACCGTTTACATTTCATCATTTCAGAACACAAGGAAATTATGTTCTGTGTCAACTACCATACAACACAACTACATGAAACTAATTTTAATGAAACCAATAAATGTAAAGTTTAGTCATTGAAATTACAATATAGAACATGAACTTATATCTGCCACTAGATGGAGCCAGAGCTTTCAATAACACAACTGGTCATGTGTTTACTGTAGGAGCTCAAATCTATAGGTGTGAGTGTGAATATGAAGATATGTGAGTGTGTCATCCTGTGATGGACCGACATCTGTCCAGTGTGTTTCCTGCCTACAACCTGAGACTCTGGGAAAGACTCCGGCCTCCCCACGACCCGACAGGATAAATGTATGGGATGTGTGGATGGATGTACAATACTGTGAGGGTTCTAGTCCTCCCTCTCTCTGACACTCTTATTTCCCCACCAATGTGTCCCTGATCCATGTTTCCAAACAAAATCATTTGGAAAACATCCAGATTTACTAAAAGATTACTTTAATAGAGGCTTAAAATTGGACACCTTTCAGCTGAAATTTCAATTAGCTGTATTTGAAATAGTTATTATTTAATTTCACTGTAAATATTCTGCTAAGATTTTATATTTCAATATAATTCCTGCAGAAATTAAATGTGCTTTTATCAGTGTTGAAAGCAGTGTGTTAGCATTCAAAAAATCTGCTGCAAATATTGCAGATGGTGAAGTATGAATGACAAAAGTGTTCATGAATGCATTTTGTGTGAAAGCAATGAAAAATGATTCACAGTCACCAATTTTAATATAGATATTTTAAATGGAATCAATACTAAATAAGTATCTTGTGAGTATCGATACATCAATACTGCAGCCCATAAGGTTTGTACCGAACATATTACAAATAAAACTGACATTTAGGGAACACAAGATTCAGAATACCGAAGCTGATAATATGGCGCACTTTGAGAGCAAAAACAACATATTCCTTTAGAATGCCACATTTATTTTGTTCAGTATATCAGGGTAAAATAATCAACTATGATTTAAAAGCAGGAAAATGTTGTAAAATGAAAGCATGGCTTGTTTGCTGAACATACTTGTTTTTGCTCTGTGACATTAATTTTCATTTATATTTAACCCAATAATAAGCTTTTAACTTTCATTTAATTCCTCTGTTACATCATGTTTCTTCACTATACAGATGAAACTCTTGGTGTGACTCATCACTGACATGAATCCTGTCAATCACATGTGGCTCCGCCCACAGAGCTCAGGATGGTTCCTTCATGCTCCGCCTCCCTTACTGCAGCCTCTTCCTGTTTGATCTGAACAACAATAGATGAAGAAAGACTGACGAAGTTCATCAACAACATTATAAACCTTTCACAGATCCACAAATCAATCACACTAGAGCTGAGAGAGTTTGATGGATGATATTGAGAAAGCTGCAGGTTCAGACACTCACGATGATTCTCATGTTTAGAAAGCTCTGAGGTCAAGAGTCCTGCAGGAGTCTTCAGGAGCTCTGGGATGAACCGTCTGTGTAAAGAGAGAGAGATCGGTCATGTGATCATCTGTGATGGATCATCTGACTGTGACGTCTCACTTACTGTGAGTGTGTCGTACAGTCAGAGGTCGTGGACTTGAGCTCAAGCTGTATATGTGTCCTTCATTGGGATCAGAGATCTACGGAGACAGAAGGACTCACATCACAAATGTCACAATAATAAAAACATGATCAATGAAACATTTAGAAAATATACACATTTATTTAAAAAATGTTGTTATAAAGAACTTCTTCTAATATCAGTGTTGGTTCTGGGAACATTAAAATCATCCAGTTTTCTGACGTTCAGGAACGTTTTTAAAGATATATGTTCCTCCAAACGTTTTTCAACTTAATTTTGATTTTAAATTATTTTCTATTAATTTCTAAAATTTTTCAGAAAACATTTCTGCATTGATAAATCAGATCACCAGTCTGTTTCTAATAACAGACAAAGATTGCATTAAATGGTTTAAACAACTGCTTTTTTTCTTTGTAATTGAAATGCTGTATCAACTCAACCAATCATTTATACACTCACAGTCATCACATTCGGCATATGAACACAACAAGGTGACATGCTTCATGCAGCATACAAACACACTCATGTCTCCCAGCATGCATGAATGAAATGCTGCAGAATTTTTTTATTGTCACCATTGTTGTTATGTTTGAGTGCTTGATGCTAAATGTGCTGTTTTTAAATTCTAAGTAGTTTTTTGGACAAGTTACACAAATCACTTCAGTGTTAAAAGTGATTTCTATCACATTTTTTGATTATATTTCCTTTTCAGATAACACTTCAATACCAAAAGTAAGAAAATTACAAACAAAAGCATGATGCTAGAAATGTTTTCTGAAAACATGTGATTGCTGATAAAGAGCAACTCTATAATAAGGGTCAAGAGCTCAAATCAACGCTCTGTGTGAAAGAGAGAGAGATCGGTCATGTGATCATCTGTGATGATCATCTGACTGTGACGTCTCACAATGCTGCATTCTCGTATTTACCAAATCTGAGATGACAACACGTGACGTTATATTCGAGCTGTTTCTTGTCCTTGGACTGGGATTATTGTTTTCCATGGCACCACTGTGAATGCCTAAATGATCTGCAGCGGTCAGGTGTACATGTGGAGCTTTCAGAGTTTTCTGTTACTACGATCTCTATGAGGACGTGAACGCTTTTTAACAAGCTAGAATCTCGTCACCTACAGGAATTATGAGGCCGTGTGAACGCACCTTACTGTGAGTGTGTCGTACAGGTCAGAGGTCGGGACTTGAGATCAAGACTGTATATGTGTCTTCATTGTATGATCAGAGATCTACAGGAGAGACAGAACACACATCACAAAATTCACAATAATAAAAACATGATCAATGATACATTACAAAATATACACATTAATGGAAACACAAAAAAATGACTGGAAAAAGATCCCTGACATTGTTGAAAGTAAAGGGCTTTTTACACTTTTCTTGTCTTCGTACTGCCTCTCATGTGTACAGATGTACAGAAGTGTGAGCGTTTGCTCATCTGAGACGAATAAATATTTTCTTCCATTGCAGTGAAATGTATTATATATATAAAATAACAAAACCAAATAACATGAAGTTTGGTCTTGATGTGGATTGTATAATTTCTGCAGTTTTTTCTTTGCTTTCTCTTAATGTTTAGCATAGCTGATATTAGACCAGTTTTTTAAGTCATGTTGGATGATTTACCTGTTTTTTAGTTTGATCATCCCTTCGTTTCCTCCTGTTATAATGACAGACATTAATATCATATGGACTCTATTCAATGAAGAGAAATTATGAATTTTGTTTATAAAAATTACTAATAATTAAAAAACACAACTGATCAATTTCTTACATTAATTAAAGTAAACTTATTCATAAAAAACTGAACTTTACAATCCCACTGCAGTTTTTTTATGATCTCACATTATAACAGGATGATGATGAAGAGATGATGATATGAATAATTCCTCCAGATGTCGCTGCGATCACAATCACATTCATACCATCTCCATGAAACTGAAAGAGGAAGATCATCATGATTAACCTCCAACTGATGAATGATGTGAAGATACCGGAGTGTGTTTAATAAAGGCTCACCTGTGACAGTTACAGCGTCTGATCTCTGAGATCCATGTTGATTTTGAGCCTGACAGTAGCGTCCACTTCTGTATTGCACTGAAACTCTGTCCAGATCCACATCTGAGCTTTCATTCTCCTTAAACCAGCTGAGTTCAGAGCAGGAGGGTTTGATCACTGCTGCAGATCAGAGTCACTGATCTCCTACACTATTTCACCAGATCCTTTATCAACACTGACACTCTCCTGGGGATCTAAAACAGAAAACAAATACATTCACATCACATACTTGTTTATAGGATTTAATGTCACAGTTACTGAACCCATCATTAACTCACACATGACGTTTAGAGTCACAGTATCAGAGTATTTCTCTCCATGTTTGTTTCTGGACTTGCACTTGTATTCTCCACTGTCATCAGAGCTGATCTTTGATATAATGTTGTTTTTCCAAATTTCAGATATTTCCTCCTTTATACCAGCTGATTTCTGCAGGAGGTTTGAATCACTGCTGGCAGTTCAGAGTCACTGAATTCTCCTGACACTATTCACCAGATCCAGTTATCACACTGAGACGCTCCTGGGAGGGTCTAATAGCAATTACAGATTATTTATTTAAACTTTTTTTTAAATTATTAATGTGAAATAAAATTATTTAACAAAAAACAAAAACCAAAAAAAAAAAAAGACAGAGAGAGAGAATTAACATCTTATTTTTTAATAAACTCACACATGACGTTTAAAGTCACAGGGCATAGAGTATTTCTCTCCATGTTCATTGATGGCTTGCCTTGTATTCTCCACGTCCATCAGAGCTGATCTTTGTAGATAATGTATGTTTTTCCAAATTTCAGATATGTTCCTCCTTTATACCAGATGATTTCTGCAGAGGGTTTGAATCACTGCTGCAGATCAAGCACTGAATCTCCTGACACTATTTCACCAGATGGCTGATGGAGATCACTGGATTCTCTGGAGGTCTACAGGAGAAATATGTAATTCAGACTCCACATGAAAAATAAGAGTGTGAATAATATGTACATGGTATATGGCATTTTTCTATTAATGTTCAAGCTTTTGTATGCTGATACTGTTTTCTTGGCCTTTTTAGATTACATTTCTTATAATGTTTGTGTTAATTATTCATATTATATCATAATTTTTATTTGGTATTTTAAGTAGTGTGTTTTATTCTGATTCTAATTTTTTTAAGTAATTTTTGTTATTGTCACACAATGACAGTAATCTCAGTCTTGAACTGAACTTCATGTACATTCAGATTCAAATATGAGATTACATATCTAAATGTGAACTAGTTGGATTTTGCACACTGTCCCTGAGTCTATACATCACTTCACACTCAAGTAATGCAAATTTACATTCAAGCATCATTATCTCACCAATGTGCTTTTGTTCAGTTTTTTACAATTTATCATAAACAACAGTGAATTCTTGGATCCACATGATTGGTGACCAAATGGAAGCTTGTTATTTCATAGAATCATTTTATTCATCCTCTGTTAAAGTGATGCATTATTTGAGCTTAAGGGGTGTTTAAAATCACATATAATGTATTTCCAAATGTATGTTAGGGAGGAGCCTAACCATTCAGTCCTGTCAAATCACATTACGAACATATATAAGCAGCAGTAAACTGCGTACCCCAGTGACAATTCTTCCAGCATCCCTCATCCTCCACTCCTCCTCTTTTCTCTTATTCTCCCTCGATGTTTATCCTCTTTGAATTCCCGCTTGTGCTGTATGTGTAAATCAGTATTTTACCTCATGTTTTAATACAGCACAGTTTACTTTCACTTTTAAACACAAGAGGGGACAATTTAACTCTATGGCTTAAGAAATAAAACTTCAAAGAATATACTTACATCTGATATTGAGTTGAACAGCAGGAGATCTTGTACTGTGTCCATCTACACCACAGCTATAATCTGCCTGTATCTATTCTGCTGACTCGCCCGGGTTGAGCTGGTTTCGCATATTCCTGTAGTTACTGGCTGTGAGTTTCTGTACCAATGAATTTAGCCTCTGTCGTCAGAGTGCAGCTGCGTTTTAACATGTCAGACTGACTGAATCTCCCTCTGTCCTCTCTCAGGAAGAGCTCCCACTGAAGATCTGAACACAACACACACATATATCTGTGCTGCTGTCATACACTGATTATTATTCAACATTAATGCAACAGAAGAAGAGAAACCTCATGAAAGTCCCTGTGTGACAAGTAAGAGTCACTCCTGGAATGGCATCCCTTCTCCTGTTATATCATTGAGGAAATTTGAAATAGTAATGCGTAATCCTCCAGTGTCACAGACCTCAGTCTGATGGTGCAATTACTTCTGTTATCCTCCCATATCTGTCCTCTGACTGTATTTCAGGGTTCCTCCGACAGATCTGGGAAACTCCTCCATCCTCTTTTACATCACCTTTTGTCCAGACACTTCTTGATCTGATGTCCAGTAGGGTAAGTTATAAGTGCAGCTCCTTATCACTGGGGGGGGGGGGGGGGGGGGGGATGATCCCTGTAGTGCACAGATTGTGAAGGACTTTAACTCACATCCACTGACACACACCTAACACACATTGCAAAAAATATGAAAATGTCCATCTATAAAAACTTTATTTTACAAACTGTGTTTCTGTAAATGCAGAACTACACTTATCATGTGTAACCATTACGACAGACAGAAGGGATGAAATACAGGAAGCAGAAGAGAACACGCTAAACACGAAAAGTCTGACTAAATATTAGAAGTTTTCAGCAGTTAACCTTAGTCAGTAAAAACTAAATAATAATAATTTTGTTTGGTGCCACAAATACCTTTCAACACTTTTAGTAGATATTTTACTGCTGATCTTTTCCCCGGGCTACAGCAGGACTAACTTGGACCAAGTTGATCGTCACACTTCTTTTTTCCTAATATTGAGTTATTATCGTCAACATTACAGGAGAACTCACCTGGAATCATGACAGAAACAGCAGAAGAAGAGAAGAGCCGTTCTCTGTTGACATCACTTGCATTAAACTAATCATTTACCAACAGTGAACCAATGTCAGCTTTATGCTTCAAAAAACACAATAACTTCAGTCTATGTATTGTAAACCTGTAAAATCACGACTGTTGCATGTTTTCACTGTTGAAACTCATGAAAGGCCAACATTAGGTCACACATAGGCTCTGATGGTCAAGATTATTATGAAAGAAAATGTTTCTCTGTGAATGGAGATTCCATTAGTTTATTCAATATTCATCACTGAACAAGTGTAACTCGTACCACGTGTTGTATTTTCCGACAGCAACAGACTCCAGGAGAGTGACTGAATGGTGAGCTGAAACCTTTTTCTGCTGTTTTTGCTTTTTTTTTACCTTTCCTCTTTTTAAAGTCTATTTTAGAGATCGTCCCCCTGCCGATACAGAAACAACCCAAATGAACTACTTTGCAAGAATGAAAAGTAAAACATCTTTCCAGAAGGATGATTATTTATTTATGTATTTATTTTTATAAATAGCATGACTGCATCTTTCATAATATACTCAATAAGCTCTCATTGTGAAGAGACTCCTTCTTTCACCATGATCGTATTCATGAGGTTTCCTGAATAGTTATGTTTGACGAGGGTGTCTGCTGTAAGAGATGCACTGCTATGATTGAAATAAGTAGGCTGACCTCGACTAAAGATTTTTTTAATCACTAGTAGTCTTCAATTTTAAGGTATCAGCTAATCACACCTTTTATTATAAACCTATAAATCATAATAACGAGCCATTTAGTTGCCTACATAGCCGATCAGTCTCAAGCACACACATACTGAAGGCCAATCGTTTATTTTTTTCAATGTGACAAAACTCAAAACTCTTGGAATA